>WEKX01025126.1:1568-351790 GCA_013390025.1 Pitta sordida
TTTTTTTGTGAAGGCTTATGTAGAGAGCTTTTTCTAGCACTGAAGTAAATATACTTGAATGAGGACTTTGAATGTAGTGTGGGATTTGCTTTTGTCACAAACTGCAGAAATACCTGATGATATAAACCTAAAGCTGACAGTTCTCTGGATGGTCTTCCAGGACATTGTCTAACATGAGAACTCAATAGTTGGCTGTCAAAAAACCCTCCCAGTTCTAGTAACTCAGTTTGCAATTAATTTTAGGGAATTTATGTAAGTCTGGTTCCCAGTGCTGGTACTCCCATGATTCTACGCTGTTCTCATTTATAGAAGCTTGCAGCCTGCCAAAGGCTAATCTCACTGCACCAAAGGTAACAACATCTGCCAATATTTATATAAAAAATTGGGAGAAAATTGTAAATGAAGAGGAGTAATAATTTTTATTACAGAAATGACAACCATCACACATCCCTAAGCACACGTTATGTGCACGTGCAGCCAGTTATGCAGAAGTGGAGATCCCCTTTATGGAGATGCCATTACCCAAAGCACTTGACAATGCAGTTTTGCTTCATCTTTAGGCCTTCTCTTGGAATTAAAACATTTAACCTCTGAAACTGCTTTCATGTTGAGCAAGCTCAGTAGAGATTTACCTAATTGTTCACAAATGTTAGTCATTATGCTTAGTTGTGGTCTTTAAAGGGAAGTGAAAGGACATGATTTATTCTGAAGAAGATACAGTTTTCCTACCATCCTTTTCATCTGATAACCTCTCACTTGTTCATTATTTTATGTTGATAACTTGGCTTTTACCAAGGGTTATTCTGGTAGGAAAGATTTTCCTCTTCTAGATGTACTCATATTGTTCTTTATGATACCTGCGCAAGTCAGGCCTATTTACATGTCAAATGAACACCTGTCACAGTCTGAAACATACTGGGAGCATCTAGTGAGTGTCTGAATCATAATTTCATCAGATTTTAGAGAAATTTGAGTGTTTCCTAGGAAGACATCACTGCATCCCAAACAAGGGAGGAGTCTGGCTCAAGGTATTTGCAGCTCCAAGGAAATTCAGTAATGCATTACTAAATGATAAATGAAATATGACATGAAATATGAAATGGAATCAATTCCAGTTAATATTTCAGTTGGAAGATCTCTGGACTGTACCTGTGGTCTGCTCACAGCGCACAGGCAATGAGATGGGTGTGGCTCATGGTGAGAGAGTGTTCTGTGATCCTTTCTGGATGGATGTGAATGTGCTTTCTGCTGCAGCATGAATCTTTTCAGACACATCAGTGGCTCACAATAACCTTGTTTATAAACCACAGGTGATAGACTGTGTGCTGTGTGCTTATCCACAGAAAAATTCCTAGGGAAGAAGGGCATTTGCACAACCCTTGACTGCTGAGGGAGAGCAGGAAGCAACAGCAGTGAAAATTCTGCTTCTGCCATGTGAGAACCTCGTGAACCATGTGCTACACTGGCCTGAGCTTGTGGGGCTTGCAAGAGGTCTGGGGCTCACAGGCTTTGGTAGCAGTGTCTGCTGCACCCTTTTTCTGAAGAAAAAAGGAGAGACCAGGATTTTTTATCTCTCAAGTCCTGTAAAACAGCAGGCAGCCATCACTGTAAATACATCAACCTTCCTTGGAAGACTTTGGCTGCTTTCTGGTTTTGCTTTTCCTTTTTATTGGCACTGTTCTTTCTGCCCTCATACCTTTGAGTGCCCAGTGCAGTTTAAAGTCTAAGTAATGAGTCACAAGCTTAGCATTCAACTAGCGGAACAAAAAAAGGGGATGTTGAGTACTGAAGGGTTTTGCAGATCTTTAACCTGGTTCAGGAATTCAGTGTCAGTGATGTAACTTCTGTATTTTAAGGCAGAACAGCACGAACAGACTTCTCTTCACATTTTCTGAGCCTGTTTGGCTGCCTGGGCAGTGGAGGTGGGTGGTTCAGCCTCACCCACAGCGTGAACTTGTGGTGCTTTGCCACTGTGTTAATAGTCAGTGTACTCTCTCAGTGCTGAAATATGGAAACATTTTGATGGTACTTAGGAACAGGTCACAGCAATAAAATTTGCTTTCTACTGTGCTGTCTTACTGCTCTTGAGCAGCATATGCTACTGCTTTGCTTGTTTGCTTCATCACTGCCTGTGTTGTTGGGCTAACAGGTTGTCACAGGTAAATTTGCAGATGGTTTTCTTAGCTTTGATCCAATTTGTCTAATTTGTAGGTTCCCTGTGACTTCATGCTTCTCCCTGAACTGTGAGACACGGCGATATTAGAGCCACCTGAAAACACTAGGCAGCTCATTTTCGACTAAATTACCCCGAGCATGTAATTATAGCAATTAGTAAAGCTCCCTCTGTCTTTCAGCAGTCTTCAGAAAACACCCTTCTCGTGCAAGTTAAGTAAAGTGCCGTAGGTCAGCAGCTAGACAGTGAGACAAGTAATTTAAGAATTCTCTTGATGTAACCAGGACAAGGTTTATTACATGCAATAAAAACATGTATCAGCTTGGCAAAAGATGTGTAATGATACTGTTGTTTTGGGTTCATAACCAGAGAAAAATGAGCTGCTTTACAGTTTTTATAGTTACTACTTTATAGTGTCTTCATCTGTTTCAATAGGGGGCAATTCATAAACACCATTGGAGAGCATTCAGCTATGGAAAATATCTTCCCAGAAGATACTCTCATTCCAGGGATATGGATACTTGTCTATTTGATGCTCTGGAATAAAAATGTTTTCTGTTTGGGATTTTGTTTGCTGGTAGTTTTTGTAGTGGGTTTTTTGTTGTTTGTGTGTTTGTTTTTCCAGATTTGACTTACTTTCATTTATCTGCCCAAAGCAGAATACTTAAAATAGTTAAATATACAAACCACTGGGGTTGAAATTCTGTGAGGAAACCAGGCCCTTAAAGCAAAGTTTACATTTATGGCTGATTCTATACAGTGGCAGGATCCTTATTCCTGTTGGCTTAGCTGACAGTCCCCAAGGCTGCGGTGGAGTTCAGCACGATGGAGAGCTGGCTTGATCAAGCATTTTTGAAGAAAAGACCATTCTGTGCCCCTGGAAAAATCTGTCTGTGGCTGTGGAGAAAGCTGAGAACATGAGAAAATTCAGCCATGTAAATCACTTTAGATCAAGACTTGTTTGTTATTTTCAATAATGCTTCCATGGTGGCATGGTTTAACTAGTCTACTGCTTGTAACTCTTTTGGACCAGATCTCTTAGCTTTCAAAGATTTGAAAGTGCTGCAAGAGGTTCCTGGATGGAGAACTGATGACTGTCATTTGTACCTCTACCCTCCAACTTAGTTCAAAGGGATTTAGAGCAGAATTTAGCACTGCAGCAGATTTCTTGCGAACTCCTGGCTTTCCCTGTGTGTCTCTGCATGAGTTGATAGGGAGTGGGCAATTTTGTTCTGAAGGATATTTATATATTTGTGAGCTCTTGTGGCATGTATGCTGGTATATATTAGTTCTTTCTTTTTATAGACTGGTGATCTGAAATAGAAGTGACTGGCAAAGAGAAATGTCTTAAGGCACTTGAGCATCTTAACAGAATACAAAATATTCCATGATATATGTGGATTTACCTGCCTGACCAAGAAACTTTCCTTGTCATTCCTCTCTGGCATTTAAGTGGAGTTGTTAATGATCCACATTGGTCTTGTCTCTCCTGATGTTATCTAATCATCTTTGCTTATAAGTTTTCTCAAGACAATTGTTGATAGCTCAGTTCTTTGGTATTTGAAGTATTTATGCAATCAGCCAACCAGTGTGTCATCCCATGCACCTGGGCTGCTATTCTTTATGAATCTCACCTTTGGAGCTCAAGTTAAATAGCAAATGTGCTGGTCTCTGTAGGTGCAGTGCTTCATTTCCTAAGTGATTCTATGAATGTAGAGGAAGCTTTTCTGCAGCAGTGCACTTGCTCCATATTTCTTTGGACATCTTCAGCATATTCTAAAGTGCATCCCTGACCCTCGGGTTTGCTAAGTTTTCCTATCTGTTTGATTATTCATCTTCTGATCCTATTGTGCATCCATAGGTATTGATTTTCTTCTTGCTTTCTTTGCATAATTTGATGTACATGGAATATTTATCTGTACACAAGTGCCTCTTCTCCATGATTTGCCATAGTTTATCCTTTCTCTTTGGAAAAAAAGTCACAGACCAGTTTTCTCCTGACCTTTCCAGTTCTACTCCTGAGGAACTGTGTTTTGACATGTTTATTCAAGCACATCTCTAAACAGCCCTATGCCTTAGAAAAAATCTATTGCCTAATTACGTCTAAGTGCCATAGGCAACTGGTTGTACTTATGTGGGTGCATAGCTGGCCAAAACATCTTTAAAAACCTCCCTTAATCTCTCATGCAAACTTTCACTGCAAAAAGAACGAGAAGAAATCCAAATGTCATCAGTAAGTGCGTAAATAATTAAAAAAAATCAATTCCCTTACATTTAAATAGCTCAGTTTGTGTCTGCTTTTGTAGCAAAACAGACCTTACTGAACTGGTTGCATCACATACATGAGCTGTATGTTCTTTTCTTGCCACAAAAAGTATGAAAAAGTCTTCCCAAACCATCATCTTTGTTTTCCTGTGATGTTGGCTCTGAGGTAGCTGAGTTCAACACAAGTGAAACAAGTATACTGGAGTAAAGTTGTTATACTAGAAGATATTTGTTATCTAACACTTTAAATGTTAAAATAAGAACCATTTTGGAGGTGGAGTTAGGCAAATTAATCCCACGAATGCAGGAGAGCAATAAACTATCCCAAACAAACATTTGTTTCTGATACAAAGAAACTGGGGGATCTGGGGGAAAGGTGAATGTGGAACTAATTTTTGAGTTGGTACTTGAAATCCTGCCAAGCATAGTTTGTGTTTTGGCTGCACCTGCACTTTAACTGCAGTTGTGGGGTGGCTTGAAGTTTCCATAATGGTTTTTTCTCACAGAAGAAAGAGTAGTTTCCACATGCAAATATAGGGTAAGGAATGGCATAAATGCAAATCCAGAAATGAGACTTTTCCTGCTGTTTATGGAGTGTTGCAGTGGTCAGGCTGTGGCAATTCTAGAGTAGAATAGACTGTTTCAGTTGGAAGAGACCTGCAGTGATCCTCTAGTCCAACTACCTGACCAATTCAGGGGTGCCAAAAGTTAAAGCACCTTATTAAGGGCATTATCCAAATGCCTCTTAACCACTGCCAGGGTTGGGGCATTGACCACCCCTCTAAGAATCCTATTTGTTTTCAATCACTCTCAGTAAAGAAATGTTTCCTTAGGTCAGGTTTGAATCTTCACTGGCATAGCTCTGAACATTCCCAGGGACACAATGGACAAGGGATGAGGATCAGGACCTCCCTCTCCCTTTCTGCTCCTCAGAAAACCCTAGAGAGCAAAGAGAGCACATTTAAGGACCTTCACATCCTTCTTCAGTGGTGGGGCCCAGAACTGCCCGCAGAACAGGTGAGGTCGCCCCTGGGCGGGAATCTCCCCTTTTGCCAGGCTGGTTATATTGTGTTTGCAGAACATCCCACTGACTGATGTGGGATCTGTTGCTGACCAGCACCCCCAGATCCTTTTTCTGGTTACATTTATTTGTCCAGCTTCAGTGAAACCATCTAGTAAATGTCTGACTGACCTGTGAAGAGCTGACACTTCTCATTTGTCCAGGAGTGGCCACTTGCTCTGGATGTTGTGGCAGCTTGGTTTGCCTGTGGATTGTTTTCTATTTCTTGACCTTGAATGAGAATTGTGCCTCTGCTGTCACCATGAATAGTTTTGAGGGGGTGCACACAACCTTTTCTTTAGCCTACTTGACCACAGGCAGATGCTTCTTCAGTGTGAACCTTAGTGACCTCACCAGGTCTCTGTCGTTTTGAATTCTGTTCAGTGTTTGTTTTGGTCTATTTTAATGTCCTCTGTACCAAAATAATAGTACAGTCAAATTATTCAACAGCTGCAGTCTTACACAAATAGATGAGAAATGCAGGGAGAGCTGTGCAAAGTGTATGCACAATCCTCTAGAAATAATTATCAAAAGATTCTCGGTCCAGAGTTCCTGTAGTTATTATTTTACATCTTACGTACATCTTAACTCCCGTTAGTATTGTGCTGGGCAAAAGGAATTTTTGTTTTTTGAAAAGGAACTTTGAACAACATGAATTAATTTTTAATGTCACCACCTACTGTGCCAAGTCCTGTGGCTTCATTACATACAAATCAGCCATTTTAAAAATAATTTTTTCACATACAGAGTTATCTCAGCACCATTTACAGCCTGGCCAGAATCCACTTGTGACAAAGTCTAACTAAAAGATTTGATTCAATAAAGAATTCTATAAGTAGCTGATCACTTATATTGTTGCTTTCCTCTTGGAAAGAGTTTTTGTTCTGAAATGCAGAGCTCCATGTAGGGCTGCAGCAAAGTTTTCCTGCTCAGGATGGTGGTGTGACATTGCACTAGTGGAACGATGCTGTTGTTTCTTTGTAATGCAATTTCCTGTTGTGATCTCTGTTAGATCAAAACTCATCATGCTGTGTTTGATAGGCTGCAAATGTACTGACAGTCATGTTTTCTTACTTTACAAAAACAGTGTTGCTATTATATGCTTAATTATAACTGTGTTTTGCGACTCCAGATCTCTAAGATCAAGTCTCCAGGATATCATGAAGGTTTTTGCTCAGTTTTGTCACCTGATAGAGGTGAGAGAGACCTTTGTATTGATGTATCAGTTTGTGTGTCTAGGGGAAAATGAAGGGGATGAGCTGAAGGAAGCCCTACTCTATATAAAGTTTTCAATACCTTTTTGTATTGCTGCAATTGGAACATCTGGGATGTTTGTCCAGGCCACCTGGAAATCCTTGGTATATCTACTGAATTGTGCAGATGACCTGTTCATGTACAGGAAATGAATCATATTCTGTTGTGTTAGGTTTCCTGTCCAGGTGGGTTACCTGGAACCACACATACAAGTTTAGGAAATCCTAGCATGAAATATGGTCTCCATCTTGAAAAGCCGCTGTGAAAAGGTCAGTGGGTATTACCACGTTTTACTGAACTGGGAGGTGACAGTGGTTCTCACTTCAAAGCTAAAATTGGTCAGGAATTGTTTTTCCACCTGTTCTCAGTTAATTTTCACATTATCTGAAATACATTAAAGAACTGTTCAAATGACTGTGCAGCTAAAAAAACAGAAGAATGATTATAGAAACTACATGTGCTAAATAAATATATGGTGTATTAACATTACGCGAAAAAAGATACTGCTAAATCTTTTCAGTGAATTCTCTCAAAGGGGAAATATTGAAAAAGTTGTTTTGGGGAGAAAGCTTTTTCTCCTTATGACAGAGAGATAGAGAACATGGTTATCTCAGGGAAAAAAAAAAAAAGACAAGCATGATCAGAGATGAGGGAACACCCAAGGGACAACTTCACAAGCCTTTGCTCAGTCAACTGTGAACTAAAGTGCAACCTTGTGGAAGTAAAGACACCCCAGAGGCAGAGGCAAGGCTTGTCCCAAACTTGAAAGTCTCTAAGTCTCCTGTGGGTGCAACTTCATGCTAAGATACTCAAAAATCACTCTTGCTGCACACTGTGGTTTGTTGCTGGGCTTCACAAAATTTGTGTGTTCTGCATGAAATCAAATGCATTTTTATTGTAACACAAAGGTGCAAGTGTATACAATTAAGAGTTCTGTTGCTCTGGCAAACGAAGGCAGGGAAGGACTGGTCACTAGTCTGTGCTTGTTAGCTCTAAGGGCATGCGGGAGTCACTTTATAAGGTAAAAAATGAACAAGCTGCTTATAGAAGATGTCATATTTGATTTGGTATTTCCTTTATCTCTTAAAATGAATTCTAACTAATATTTAAAGAGTTGCAGACTAGACCAAGTAGTCATTTTTTTGTTACTATATCACATAAACCCCCTCAAACTATTCTCATTAAAATACCTGTTCATGCTGCATGTATTTAAATAGATAAAGGGCTGGTGTGTTGATTGCATCTACCAGAAAAACTATTTGTTGAACCTTGGCTGGATTCTGATGAGTGTGTTTTTATATTCTTTGGGGAGGTGGGCAAGGTGAATGTGACAGTGACTTGGAGAAGTGGTGGTTCAGTGAGTGCCAGTGGGATCAGCCAGTATGATGCAAGTGTTAGTTTGATAGATCTCGAGGATGCAAAGGCTGTTCACTCCCTCTGCTTTCTGTGTGGGCACTGATCCCACAGTGAGTCTTTGCTCATGTGCCTTGAAGGAGTTTGCAAAAAACTGAGAATGCTTTAGTCTTAACTGAAGTGGTGGGCAGTGATCCCACAGTCAGGAGCAGAACTGAGGCAGGTCCAGCTCCAAGGAAAAGCTCCATCGAGTATCAGAAGGGAGAGAGAAAGGAATCATCATCATGCAGTGGTGTTACAGAGAGTTGGTTATGAGTGAGCAATTATAGAAGTTCTATTCTGGGTGTCACACAGAATCCAGCAGTCAGCCTCAAAGGGCAGGAAGTAGCCAGCTTCCCACTTGAAACAGTCATGATGCTGCCCAGGGAGCTGCAGAGGCTGTTCTGCACCTGGCATCCCACGCGTGCTGAGGGGATGGAGCGCCTCGTGATGCTGGATGCTCATTGTGCATTGGTGCATTAGCCATTCCTGTGCAGCCTTTATCTCTGCAGGCAGATGGTAGCTCAGCAATATCAGAGAATTCATTCATTTATTGGTGCTGATACTCAGTTTCCTGAAAAAAGCATGTAAATTTATTTTCAAAAATAATTAAAGACAGGTTTCTGCTACCTGCTTGAGATAGAGGGCTGTCTGTTGTTATGGATATTCTGTATAGGTTTGGTGGTTTGGAATGCTTTAATGCATTTTAATTGCATTTTATAATGTGTTCTGCTCATGTATCCTGCATTGGCTACTGCACCCAAAAATTAATTGGAAATCCAACTAATGCTTGGGAAGTGTTTTAGAAGTAACATGGAGTCCAGACATAGATACTGATAACTCTGGTGGTTCTGCCCAGACCTTTAGCAAAAAGATCTGCTTTTGCAGCTTCCTTCACAATTGTTGTCTGATGTACAGGTGGAGGAGAATGATTTTGACTCACTAACTATTTAAATTCCTGTGCTCTAAGTCTTTCAAAGGTTCAGAAAGATCACACCCAGGTACTTGTGTGGAGGAGTTGGTGTTGAGGGGGATGAACTGCCAGAAGGCATCATTTGCGGTAAAATTCAGCCGATGGATATGAGAATGGCTGGCACAGTTTTCCAGTGATTTGTAGAGTTGTCATTTGATTGTTCCACTGTAATTAGAGAAGATGAGAAAAGGGAAAAGTTACTTCTTATTGAGCTAAATACATAAATCAATTCCTAAATGGCTTTTGTTAGACATTCTCACTTTTAACATTTGTGCAGGGAAGCAAGTACGTAAAAACACAAGGAAACGTTGAGTGAAGGCCAACAACAAAGGTCAATACATATTTACCGAGAAATTTCTTCTAGCAATGTCTGTTCTGCCTGCAACAATGTTTGGCTAAAGAGTTAGGAACAAACTTGGTAATTTGCCATGACCTTTTTAAAACATCTGCCCCTTTGATTTCATGTGATGTCTGCATGTCCATTGAAAAGTTTGGGCAGCTTTTCTTCCTATAGTATAATTTTTTAGACAGGTACTTGCTGCTCCAGGAACCTGTTGGTGAAAACCTTCTAATTAAAGTGTATCTTCTGTGCTGGTAATTTCAGTGCTGGCCTAGCCAGTTCTGCTGTCAGCAGATTTTGTGTTTTCAAGCTTAAAGGCTGCCTAAATCTTTGGCTTCTAGATAACTCTCGCCTTAAAAATAAAACTAAGTATTTGAAATTCATATGAAGCTAGAATAGAAACAGCTTCTCTCCAAACTATGATTTGTACAAAACTTCATAGAAAAATGCTGACATGGTTCTCGCATAGTGCCTGACATGTGCTTAAGGAGAGAACATTTTCTGTGCTCATGCTCTTACATCCTTCCGTTGCATGGTGCAGCAGGAATGCAGGGGCTTGGGCTAGAAATGGAGCTTTAAAAGGACTTGTAACTCCTTACAAATTTTATGTAAAATATGCAGAAAACCCTGAGAAAACAATGGCTCAGCATATGTGACAGCAGCAGCATTATATTTTGGAGGGGGAAGGGCTGTGTGTACCTCAAGTCTGACCTATGCTAACATCTCATAGGTGTACAAAACTGACTGGAATATAAAATATAACTGTCCAGTGGCTGAGATGTGTCAATTACTGAACATGAGCTTTGAATGCCACCATTTTTTTTTGGCAGGTTCTACTTTTGAATATCATTTTCTGGAAATGCTGGCCACCAAGTGATCAAGTGTGTGCCTGTAAAACCCACTGCAGAGACCACACACCTGCATGCTGGGTTGACTTATTTTGTGCATTGGAGATGCTGTGCCAACATTTTCATGAGTTCTTAGTTTCTGAGGTTTCCCTGCAGCACCCTGCTGACTCCCTCCTTGGACTGGAGTGATGCTCTGTGTGGAAAATCAGGTGTTTTACCATGCAGGCAGTGAAGCCTATTGGTACCCTTCGAAGTGGTGCTCACTATTAGATGTGAGATCGTTGTCTGCTTAAGATGCCGGTCAGCAGCAGAACATGAACTTGCTGGCATCAAAAACTACAGTATGGGTGAGGAGTAGGCACGCTGCCCAGAACTCAGATGAAGTTTTTGGCACATCCTGTATGATCCTGTGAGCGAGCATCATAATGACCTTTTTAAGTCTCGAACATGAGTATCTCTCATGGTGGAAGTGTGGGAGGTGGTTGGTCTGGGAAGGTCTGTCCACAGGGTGAAGGACCGAAAAAGGGAGAGCTCTTTTTGGAGGGACTCCCTGGGCAGGAGTAGTTTTTGGTAGAGAAGAGGTGGCCAGGAGTGCCACTGAGGGTGCAGAAGCTGTGAGAACAGCTCTGGCAGCACCAATCTCTTCTGGTTGTGTTCTACCAGCAACATTCAGAAATGCTTCATTGCAAAGGCTTCGTTCTCTTTCCTGGTTTTCAACCTGCTCTGGCCATGTGTGCAGCCTGAATATCCATACATGCATTAGGAATCTCACAGAAAGGAAAATGAGCCCTTTCTGCATTCACTTACCTTCTCTGTAATGGACTGGCAAGGTGTTGGGGCACGGCCAGCTCTCCCTGCCAGAACAAACAACATTTCTGGGGCTCTGGAGCTGCCCTGGCACTGTATATTTAGTTAAAGGTTTAGTACTGGAAATGCATGAACAATTAAGACTTCATTTCCTAAATGGAGTGCGTTTTATAATTACAGAAGAAAACACACCAGTTGGGATTTAGTGTATTTGGGGCTGAAATGTGGTCATACACAGTAAAACCTGCTGTTCACAGAAGACAAAGCAAAGATTTCACCGTAATTGTACTTTCTAGCAGGAGACCTATCTATACCAAAGCTGCCTGTGTTTGTAGCAAATGTAATTGAAAACACTATTTCAAATTGTATAGGCTGTTACCTCTATTGTAAAGCAATGCAAAATGCTGCTGTAAAGATTTTCTCACTTAATTAGTATTTATATGTTACTTTTTGTCATACGTTTTACTCAGCTTTTTCTATGTAGTGATGTGCTTGTACCTTCTAAAAGTTGGAAATTATGACATCAAGCAGTTGTAGTGGTAGATGAAATGGAAACTGTCAAATTTTAAGATAGAATGTATTTGTCACAATGAATTATTTTAATCATGTGTTTATTTACTTATCTTTCATGGATAAACAAAAGAAAGGAGAAAATACTTCTGGAAGGCTTTTTCAGTTTTAGTTCAGCTATTTATATGCAGATCTTTCACTGTTCTTCCTTTCTTTTTTTATTTCTTTTTATTCCCTGTAACCTGCTGAAGTGAGTGGTGCATTACTGCTGCAGGTGACATTAACCACAGCAGCGTGAGCAGATGTGCCTGTCTCTGAAATTGTTTGGAAATCACTCTTGTCCCCTGTCTATTCCCCTGGCTGCCCTCCCCATAGGCTGTAACTCTGTCTGGAACTGCTGCAAGTGGAAAATGAGGTGGTGTATGTTTGGTTTCCAAGCAGTTTATGATGCAAAATCGCAAGGTCTTAATTTAAAAAAACCCCTGCAAGTCCTTTTGCTCTGGAGCAGCGCTCTGTAGATGGCAGCATTGATAGGTCTGACTTCCCTCTGCTCTCAGATGAAGAGCAAAGAGTGGCGTGTTCTGAGCCTCTGTGGACAAATGAAGTAGCTCTCGCTATTTTACTTACATAAGAAATTGAAGTTGCTTCACAGCCCAGTGACTTAGGGCTTGTTTCAAGGCTATACCAGTGTATTTACATTTTTTGGTTAATTTACACTTCCACTTTTAGTGGGACACATTTTTTTTTTTTTGAGCTGTGTTTGTTAAGTGTTATTTGTGAGACTGGAAGCAGGTATCAACTAGATCAGTTATTGGTCCTCTTATTTGGTTAGATGTGTAATATTTTCTAGTTTAAACTCCTTAAATAACTCTAGATACTACATGAGTACAGGCATTGTTATTGTTCTTTGTACTCCTGCTGAATTATTTTATACCTGGTGTTTTTTGGCATTCACATATCGTATTTTTTTTTTTGGTGAGCAACAGTGGAACTCATTCTAAAACCCAGGACCTTAAAGATGCTGTTCCCATACCTTGATTAAAATAATTTTTCTTGCTAAGGATCAATAAGCTTTATTTTTAATAAAGTTTGCAAGAAACAGTTGTATTCTTCTTGCATGGTGTCCTCTGTTTGTCTATAGGGAATCATGGTTTGGTGTTTTTTGAGTCATCTGGACACTGCTGTGCTATTAGTATTGTTTCTAAACTTAGTGGGGTTATAAAAAATACAGCTGCTTCTGTTCTTTTGGGTGTTCATAACTCCAAAAACTTGCAACTTCAGCTGTGTGTTGGAAAAAATACAAATGATGAAGAGATGAAGCTAATTTTTTGTTTCCAGCTTTCAATTTTGCATCTGCTTATAATCACAGTTTTATTGTAAAGGGAAAATCTTTGATATTTCAGAGCAAGCCTAACTGCCAATGCACAACAACAGAGTGAGAATGCAAATGGGTTGGAGTTGGAGGTAGGAAAGTTGTATGAGTTTTATGATTTAAAAATTGTCACTTGGCTGTATACGTGTTTGTAATTGTTTTCCTCGGTAATTTCTGACTTGCAGTGCATGAATTAAGACACAGAGACCTTGATACTCAGAAGTGTGGACTTTATGCAAATCCTAAGCCATGGCTGGAAGTTAATTATTGTGTCAGTTCTGCAGGTCTGCAGTCTGAACACTGGGTCAGGTTGAACATGACTGCATGTTGCTGAATACATTGCTTTCACCCCTGGAAAAACAAAGATCCTTCTGACCTTGCAGGGTATTGAGAATTAATTTGTTTGTAGCAGTAAATTGCTTTGAATCTCTAGACAGAAGAGTCAGGAGACTGTCAGAAAACTGAAAAGTATTAATTGTTATTGCAACGTAAGGTTTAATACTTTAATCATTGATGAGAATGCTTAGTGTGAGACTCCCTGAGAATGGAGTAGGAATGTTTTCTGCTTGCCAGCACGTTAGCATGCTAAACAGTCTGCTTATATCTCCATTTACAAGTTAGGCAGCCTGGATATTTGCTTCCAATAAGCTTAAGCTTGTTTTGATGACTTTGTAATCAATGATACAAAATAAAGATATGAAGGTAAAATCAATAGAGTAGCAGCTGCTGTGCTCCAGCACCACAGAATGGACTGAAAAGTAGTGATGTACGGGGATGAAAAATGAAAAGCCTCTTCAGATATGCTGAAATTACTACTACAAAAAGTGTTAATGAAGTTGTATTAATAATAAAACAGGACTTAAGGCTTCAACCTAATACTGCTTTGATGCTTACATGGGCTTTCTGCCAGTAATTTTAAGGAAAGATTTAACTTAAAGTGACTTTTTTTTTTTTGCAAATTAGATCTAACGTGATTTGGTAAGTCATAATGTCTTCCAGTTCAGAGCAGATATTGGATGGATACTTCATTTGCTGTTCCATTTCTATCAACTGCAATGAAGTCATATTATGGACTCTGCTTAGTTTCTGCATTATGCAAACTACTAAAAAGCCATATGAATTAGGGAAGAACCTTTTATGCACAGCTGAAGTGACACAAACATAGAGTCTAAAAATAAATGAACTTCAGTTGTCTATTGTCATATTAACTTTTAATTTTTACATGCTGAAGTTTGAAATGTTTTATTAATTGTAATAGGCCCTATTTCTGTTGATCTGTTGTGGTCATTTTAATTTACCCTTCTGACTTGGAGAGCAAAGACTTTTTAGGTGATTGTATATGTGTTGGTGCAGAGCATTCACACTCTGAGCATTTTCTTCTCATGCTCCATCTTCGCCTGGGGAAATTTTGGAACATACGTTGGGATCTGCATTTGTCAGCTTTAAAGTGGGCTAGCATCACCCATTCTGCATTCTGAAATCCTCATAGTATACTGAACAGGTACAGAAGAAGGATTAACAGGACATACTTTCTCATCCAACCCTGTGTATTCTCTTGAAGTCTGACTTGCAGGGCCCTTTTCTTAAATTTCCAAGATAATGGTACCCCTGGGGCCACCCGGTTTTGGACCTTGTGTCTCGTAGCAAGAGCTGCTCAGCCCAAGGGATTAGATGCTTGGAAGTACATTGAGATCCTCAAAATTCTCATGTGGAAAGTTCTGGTTTAATTGGTTATCAACAAAAATGGTTTATGTTTTGTGCAATGACCCTGTGATTGTCTTTTTCGAAGATAGTTTTATAGTGTGGCTGAAGTATTTTAAGTGAGGTTATAGGAGAGAAACAACAGGGAAGAGGAAGAGAATCAATGATTCTAGAGAGGGCACTGGCCCTGGTAAAGTAAGTGTTGCTTCCTCTGCGTAGCTTGCATGATTTTAAGGCAAAAGGGAAACTCACTAATATTAGCCCAGCTAATTACTTAAATCAATTAGCACGGGACTTCCTAAAATAGCAAATTATATCAGGGTGATTAGTACTGCGTTCTTTAGGCACTAACAGCTTTCTGCCTTTGTTTCCTCAGTGCTATGTCATTATTTTGCATGCACATGGAAGGCTTTTCACTGTGCTGATGCTGGTCCTCTGTGGTGTGAGGAAGATGCAGCAGCTGCAAATCACCCCTTGTTCTGTGGGGCAGGCAGCCTTTCACAGTTTGATAGTTTGTCTCTCCTGAGATGGACTTGCATTATCTCTTTTTTCATATTTCCTTTCTCATCTTTCTATTCTGACTATGTTTTACATCAAACTCTTCCTTGTTGCTTTAGATATTTTACCCTCCCTGGGATGCAGTGAAACGCAGTAGAGACTAAGAGGCATTACTCTAAGTGACAGACCATTAGAACTTGGATCTAGATTTTTAGCTCAATACTCAGTATTTTGAGTCACTGCTTTATCTTCAAATATGGCTTAAAATAGCTATCAAAGGGGGAACAAGATAGTTAATGTAGGTATTTCAAGTTCCTGTGAAATGGAGATAGAGGGAAAAGGAAATTGGGGCCCTTTGGTGTCACTCAGTGTGGTTTAATTTCCTTGAGTGAGTGTCCCTGGGGTGTCAGCAGAGTGGGCTGTCACAGGGCATCTCAATACCAAGACAGAAGCAAAGGTTGGTTGTTGCTATCTCTGGAAAAAAGAAAAAAAAAATTGGAAGATATGGATTTTTACACTTCACAGGGAAATTGGTATGAGAAGCTAAATTTTCATCTGTGGTGACATCACTCTTTGTCACAGCACAAGGGAGGACTTTTATGCCAGAAAGAGCCAGACACTGCCATTTCTCAGACTGCACAGATTCTCTTAATATAAAATGATGCATGAAAATGTTATATCCTGATAATAGACTCTACTTAAATGTGAAATGTGTCCTTGGAGCTCATTTTTACAGTGTTGTACTCTTTGCAAGAAATTCTTTTGTAAAATAGCTCAGGCTTCCATTAGGGCTTCTGAACCTTCTCTTCTGGAACAATTTTTCCTATGCATTAAGCACTAGTTCAGTGGGATGAAAGATATGGCATGTACTTAAGTCAAGGTATCCCACAACACACTGACTTGGGTTTAGATGCTTGTTTGGGTTTAAGTTGTTTTATCTCCTGTTTAATAGTTTTCCTGAGCACTACTGTCCCAGGTTAGAACAATACCTTCCAGGGAAGATGGAAACCTTCCTGGAGTAGAAAGAAACTCCTTCTCTACTTTACTCTCCCTTTGAATCAGGAGGCCTTTGGTAAAAAAATGTAGGACAAGGAATCAACAATTATTTACTAATATATATATAATAAAACAGGAACAAACAGTACCACAACAGTGACAAGGAAAAATCACCCCAACAAACCCCACTCACCTCACCCCTTTCCATTTATTTTCCCTCTGAACAATTGAGGAAGGTAGCCTTGCCGTATTTATTCTGTTATATCCTGAAAAGAAGGGATAATTTAATATGATTTAATAAATTGATGATGGTGGGTATTTTTAATTGGTAGGTTCCATGATCCCTTTCTATTTACTTGGACAGAATAAATGCATAGAAAATACCTGTTAGGAGGCTGCTGAAGTTCATTTGATCTCATTTTAATTTGCTTACTTTGACTACATCCTTGATGCCCTCACTCAAGACTAAGACTCTTTAATTAGTTTGTCAAATTGGCGATGTTGTCATTACTCATAGCAGTGCAAAGAAGTAGGTTGAGGTTTGCATGACCTGACAAATGGGTTAATTTTATCTTCATTAAAAGAATTAAACTTTTGGTGGGTATTACTCAGTAAGAATGGGGCAGTTGACATATGTCTTAGTTTACAGATTGTATGAAATAACTTGGAAAGAACAGAGGGCCTCTGAGGATTGAAGGAGCTGAGGTTCTCATCTTGTTCTTGACCCTGCAAGTGCACAGAGGTGATTTAGCCAGTTTTATGTGCTTGCAACAGCATGTTTGAATAGAGTAATGGGAAGGAAATAGTGGCACAGTGGCTGGATTATCTTTTGCTGGTGACTCCAGACCACTCCCTAGTGAACAATTACTGTGAAGATCTGGAGAACTACACACTTCTTGGTGTCACTGTTCGCCTTTCACATCAGTGAGTACTGAAAAGACTCCCTGCTACAGAGCTGGGACTGCTGAATCGCTTCCAATTAGAGCTGATATGATGTTAATTAGCCTGATGCTGCTTGGTAAGCTGTTTAGCACTTTTGTCTCACCTATAATGTGTGCTGGGGAACTGTGGCTTTCCTTTGAGGGAGCCAATGAGTTTCTGGAAGCAGTAGCACTGCCTTGAGACTTAGTCTGATTATGTGAGGACTGATTTCAGATGGGCAAAATATCTCCTCATTGGATATTTTACTTGAGAAGCCCTGTGATCCATAGCAAAATGATCCATTGTTGATAATCTAAATGGAAATTCTCTTTGAAATAGTTCACAAAGCACTACTGTGTTTACCTATGTGTTAAATATAGAAAAAACCCGAATATGGCACTCCATGTGCAAAGCAGACGAATTAATGATGTTTTCATGCCACATTTTCTTGCTTTTAGCTATGTGAGTTCAATATAGCTTTAACTGCTGTTCATGTGAGTTTTTCATATGTTCATTCTTATGAGATGGTGGGTATCTCAGAGTTGATGCCAGCACTTCAGATATTGTTACCTGCTGAAGAAATGTCAAGTGCCTTAAATATTAATAATACAAGAGAAGCTTAGACACTTCAACTGGTTGAAATCAGGTGCAGTGTTTTAAGGCAAATAAATGACTGAGTGTTTGATGGCTGTTCTGCCAGTTTAAGTGCTATTGTTTGGCCTAAGCAAAGCCATAAGATGAGTCCAGACAGAGAGCACCTGTTCTTTCACATGTGATTGATCACCCAGAATGAAGCAAGGAAAATGTGTATCTCAGACTCTGAAACTGCTCTCTGAAACTAGACTGATAGACTGACACACATTCCCTCAGTCAAGAAAAGGAACTACTTTGATTCCATGTGTATCTATTAAAAAAAAAGATCTCCCATCCTCATCTCTTACAAGTATTTATTTTTATATTCTCTGCATGAAATTGCCAATAGCTACTCTGTCTTTAATATGCAAGATGTGGGTTTTAGGCTTTTATATTGGTCATATTAACAAGGCAGATTTAATAGTTCACCTGTTTGATTCATCTTCCTGGGAAAGTGTTTCACAGTACTGTCTGCTCAACCTCCTGAAATGGTACTGGGGCTTTGCTTGAAAGTTCGCTTAGAATTGCATGTAGAGCTGAAACCTCGTGTGACATGTCAACCCTGGGATGGCATTTTTGTGTGCATGTTTGTATGTATTTCAGAAAGCTATACATGTAGGAGAAAATCTGGTTTAAATATTGGGAAGCTCTGTGGTCATTACTTAAATCAGTACTGTTGTATCTTTAATATGTGTATAAAATCAAGGAATTCTGGCTGATTTGTTAATTTGCATCAGTTACATATATGAAAAAGATTGGTAACATGTTAATGCAAAAGCTCAGTAACTAAGTGTGGAAGCAGTATCAGCTGAGCACACAGTACAATGAATGTGGTAGTTCTGTTAATTAACTGTAAAATGTTGGTACCTTGAGGGATCTATAAAAAAATGCATTCTTGATGGATTGGTAGAGCTCATGAATTTTGAATGAAAAAACCTTGTTCCTAAGACGCCTTTCTTTCTTAAAAAAACTTTAAGTACTCAGAAATGGTTTGGTAGCACTGCCAAAGTAATTTGATCTGTTTATACTTGTATTTTTGTTTGGCCTGGCATGTCCCTTGGTTTAGGACAGTCACAGACCTGCCTAGTGAAAAAGAACTGACATTTCATGGGACCATGCTGATATGTGTGACTAGAATAACAGAAATATTGCTATTCTAAAATCTTGTAGAAATATGCCTTACCCCTCAGCAGTTTAAGGTTATAATTTTCACAGTCATTTATGCAGGTGATTAAAATTTTTTAATTGCAGGAATCCTGGAATAAAGCAGCTGTAATCGTTGCCTGTTGTGGTGACACTGTTCATTTGAACCCTTTCCCCCACGTTTCTGAAAATACCCAGACAGAATGTCTGTTTCTGTTTTGCAACAGCTAAATTTTGCAAAATTTCATGGCCTCTTTGATTTGGATAAAACGGAACACTCCAGTTGTTGAGGATACAGTCAACCTTTCTCCTTGGGTTCCAGCCCAGGTACTCTTGGCCTGGCAGCTACCATGAACTGCTGGTGGGTTTGGTACTAAGTGCTTGGATCTGATGCATTTCTAGGTGGAGATGTCAGCAGGAAAGAATCAGGAAATCAGTAGTTAGAAGTAACGTCCATAGGAGTTGTTAATTTGCAGTTATCATGGGATGGGGAACTGAGAGAAGAAACAGGTCTTTTGTGATCCAGGTCCATGCAGCAGTCGTTAAAGTGGTTTTCTCTTTTAGTCATAACTCTTCTTTGATCGTCTTGTTTTCTTAGCACATTGCTCCATTTGTTTGAAATCTTCTCTCTAAATTATGTTTCTCCTGGGGAGCAGAAATATGAGCAGAAAGCTCATGAGCTTAGGAAAAAGAAACCCTGAGTTATTACCAGTAATGTAAATATTGCAAAGTGACTTCTTTCTCAGGGAGTCAGATCAGTGTGTGGAAGATGAATAGTGCTGGGCTCCTGCTACTGGTACAAGCTTTGTATGGTTGTGTTAGTCATTTAAACCTTTTGTTTTTCAGATTTGTCCTTCCTGACTCTTAGGAGTTGTCTTTAATTTGTGATTTTATGTACAATGCTGAAAAAAAATCCTTCTCAGTTCCCTGAACGCTTCCTTTATTTCATTTCCTGCTGTAAAAATGCAACACGGTGACTTCATTAGAACAGATAAAACATAGGTACCATAAATAAACTTGGTGGCCTGGGAATACCTGAATGTGCTGCAGGCCTGGTGTGCCTTTGCAGAGGATGGGCTCTTGGGGTGGGGGCTTTGTCAGCGGGGAAACCTGTGTGATAGGGGACACTGACTTTTGTTGGGTCTGCGGTGGCTGCTGGGAGGAGCTGTCCAGCGTGCTGCATAAAACGCTAAAAAAAGCACGTCTCCTCGGGGAACTACCGTTTTGAGGGAATTCATGTTGTTGGCCCGACAATTCTCTAACTGGCGTGGCGCTTTTTAGTGACAGAGTAGAAAATGAGATTTGTATAATATCCAGTCACATCAGAATCTTCTACTTGGACAAAGCTGGGGAAGACTCCAGCAATGGCAGGCGGGGTAGAGATTTTTATCAGGTTCTCGGTACAAATAAGTTGGCATTTGCTGGTAGGGAGAGACAAGCAATGAATAAGGATAGTGAATGCTCAGAAAGGTTCTTGTCAAATTTAAATGAACAGCGTTTGCTAACTAAAGATGCTGAGTGGTGAGGAAGGTGATCCGTCACTCAGGTGTGGTTTGGTGTTTCCTGCTGGTGAGTATCAAAGTTCTCTGGACCCATCAGTCCTGTCTGGATGTCGTTCCCAGAGTGCTGTGGAAGCTCTTCATCGGCTTTCCATCGGCTGCAGCCACAGGGATATTGGTAGCTGACAGCAGGGCAAGTCTCAGTGCAGGGAGGGCACAGCAGGAAAGCAGAAAATGAGATGAATATAAAAGGCTCGTTCTGATAATTTGCATCAGAAGCACTGTTTTGTTTTCATCTGTATTTATAACCAGAGCACATGTCTCTTTAGAATCCACAAATTGAGTAAAAGGTGGAGTCTTTTGTGGTTTGGTTGTATATTTTCGTAGAGTTTTTTCCCTCTTTCCATTTGAGGCTAGAATGAGTTTGGATGTAATTTCTCCTTCAGACCCATTCTCCTTTTATATTTTAAGGAGTCTCAAAGTCAGTGTCTGATTGTTTTGTACTGGATGTTTGCCACAGTAGCGATTCTTTTCAGTGTCTCCAAGACTTTTTAATTACAGTAACACTTTCAGATACCTTTTATTACAGTATGTAGCTGGAGACAATTAAATGTGTAATTAGCAGAACTTGGCTCACAGGCGGCTGTACAAGAACCATGCAAGACTCTGCACCAAAATGACTTGCTAGGACTAGAGGATTCGGTCTATTTTCTTCACCAGGAGGAAAAAAGTGCTGCTTTATCTCTGGGGAATTTCAATTGTGAATGGCAGTAGCTGAGGGTGGAGAAACTGAACATCTTATCCTGCCCCTCCTTAGTAAGATATTCCAGGAAGGGACTTTGCTGTGTTTATTCCTCCTGTCTTCTGTAGCTGATTTTGATTTATTCTTACAATTGCTGTAGTAATCACAGTTGAGAAGGTACGGAATATTTTAAGTCTTGTATAATTAGGAATCAAACACACATATTTATTCTTTTAGTGGCTACTTACTTATTTACATATATTTTTGCATAAAACATAAGAAGCTAAATCCTGAGCATTTCATGTTATAAAGCTGTAGCCAGTCAACACAGAAAATTATCAATAGAGAATAAAATGCATTTTGTGTAAGGAACGCATTTTATGCTTGAGGATGCAGAATAATTAAATAAGGGTGTGAAGTTTGATAACTGAAAAAATGCTTTCACTGTCTGAATCTATCTAAGGTCCAATTAGATATAACTGGCATCTGAAGCAAAGCAGAGCAATTTGACAATCCTGAAGTCCTGTGCCATATTCACAAGAATACAGGAATATTTTTACATAGTGAAATACGTAATTTATGTATGTGGTAGAACCCTAGTCATGTGGATATTGTTAGTGTATATAAAATACATCTACAAGTGAAAATCCTTCTGTTTTTCTTATGGCCGGTGCCTTATTGGGTACAATTGGTTGTTTCTGGATCAAGGAGATCACACAGTGGACTTTGCTTCCAAGAAACTCACCTGTATTTTGTGTCTGTATTTAAATCTTGAGCATTTAAGCATTTCAAAAATGAAAATAAAAGTACAACACTGTATGTTTGAGATTAAAAAGCAAGTCATTTGTACTGAACCTTCTGCTTGAGCTGATGCCTCTGTAGCTATTTTCTTTTAGCTTGTCACTATAGACAGACTGGATAACTGTGTTTCTTTGTTCCCCTCCAGAATATCTTTTCTCTCTTATAGTCAGCACTCTGTGTATTAGTAACAATCACTTAAGCCATAGCTGATTAACAGTATATTTACCATTATATGGGCACACTTTAGAGGGACTGGGCTATGTCAGCAATGTGTTTTGATGCTGGAAAAATCCACAGTAGCCAAATCATTGCTTTCCAATGGCTTTTATCCACAGAAACTTGTATGTGAGATGATTATACATTGTGGCTAGCTCTACATTTTGAGTAATTGAACCTAAGACTGATAAAAAGGTATCTCTTGTATAAATAAATCTCGGTATAAAAAAAGGAATTATGTTATGAGTAAAATTACAGTATTTTAGGGGCACTCTTCTATCTGAAACTTGAGACATGCAGACAATGAGAAATGGCAGAAATACTCAGAAATTCTTGCTTTGATCTATACTTTACAGAAAATGGAAGATATCAGAGAACTTTCATTTTGTTTCTTTGTGTCTGTAAGGTGTTGGAATTTTTTTAAACGACTTCATCTTTGATTTATTTGTATATTATCTTTACAGAGAGGCCATGGCTTGCTGGTAGGTTGTTTTTGATAGCAATACAACATGAAGCATGTCTGTTTCTTCACCTTCCCCCAGACATCTGTTGTGCCAGCACGTTTGTACGGCTGTGCCATGAACCAGTTCAGGGAACTGATCGAGCTTTGAAAGCAGCCTTGCAGAGTCTATATGATATGTGGCCTCTTTCCAGAATGTGAATGAATTTGAAAAGACAGTGTCTATGGAAGACTGTGCCCATATATGTATTTCCTGTCCATGGCATGAGCTTGTTTCATGATCAAAGTGAAAGCAAAAGTTCTTCTCTTCCAGAAGCCTTAACTTCCTGGGAGATTTGGTAAATGTTGGATGAGCATGTAATTGCCAATGAATCCATTCAGTCCTTTGACTTGAGGCTAAATGATTTTGGGATGAGATTAGTGAGGATGACCCCATCATTTTGAGAAAATGACTTGGAACACTTTATACTCACAAAAGTAAATGTTTATAAAATTCTGTGATGCCAAAACCCACTGATGTCACTGGGTACTGCCAGTTCCTAAATTGTGTCTGCAAAAAATAGGTAGTTTAATTTCAGATCTTTGAGTATGTTTGTAGATTTTGACCCTCCCCCCAACTCCTCAACCAAATTGAGTTTCACAGCTGAGATATTTTTAGAGAACCAAGAGCCAGATCTTGGTTTCACTACCTTTGTATGGGATATGGCACAGCCATGGAGTTGGGTTTTTGGTTGTTTGGGTTTGTTTGTTTTTTAACATATATAGCTAATATGTGATTTGATGACAGACATGGTGCAATACTCTTATGAATGCAGCCCTTGATTTATCAGAACTCGCTGGAGGCGTTTCCCTACTTCGTCATCTATTTGATTAAGTCTTCACTCATTTTCCGTCATAATGGATGTTTCCTTTGTAAGAAACATATTGAAGTCCTTAGGTTTCCTCCCCCACACCTAAAGCCTTATTTGGGAGACTGAACATACTCTGACATCTGGATTTTTGGGTAAATTAAAAACAATGCTACATTACTAATGGTAATTTTCTATTTACCATGCCTTGTAGGATCAAGCAATCCTGAGGGAGCTGATGTCTAAATGCTGTGTCTAGTTTTTCTCAGTAGGTTGATAGATAGCATCACAAGTCAGTTTACTGTGTTTGATCCAGTCCACATTTTATTTGGTTTAAAAATACTATTTTCTTACCATTACTTTTTCTACCACTGACTCTCATCAATGCTGTTGAAGGATTGCTCCCTTTTAGCTCTTTACTAGAGACTGTCTCCTTCTGTGCTCCAAAAATACCTGCTTAGACTTCTAAAATGAGCCAGGCAGTGCTTCTTTCTGGTATCCACAACTGCTGTGCTCCTCACTGAAAAGGGTATAAAAGCAGCAGTTGGAGACTTCTGTTTTCAAATGCTGAGTTTTGGTTGACATCAATCCAAGGCACAGCCTCTGGCCAACCTCTTGGCTGCCCAGGTTCACTGGACTGGAATCGTTTAATCTTCTGAGCTGGAGGGGGTGAGGCTGAGTTTAAGGACCTGTCACTGAAATGTTGTTCACCCATGTGCAGCTCCTGTGGGTAAAATCCTCTGACAGAGGATCCCAAATGTGTCAGATTTTTTTTCTCCTTTGATTCTTCCTCTGTGTATGAATATTTTAAGAAAAAGTAATTATTTTTGAGCATGGTTGTCTGATATTGATATATTCAACAGTTGTGGGCTATCTTTGCTGGTATTTTGATAACATTTTGCATTTTCAAATCATATTTGGGGCTTCATTCTGTGCTGGTGCTGCAGGTGATTGCTGTATCACCTTGAAATGAGACAGGAGCACCAACCTTCTGAGTTGTGGAGGCATATTTTAATATTTGGTCCTCCCATAAATATCATCAAATGTTAACCTTGTGTAAATATCAATTATCTAGATTAGTGTAGTCATGTAGCCTCAGAACCTGTTGAATTTCATCACTAATAAGAGTCAAGCAGAGATGAGGTGACTGAAGTTTGTTCAGGTCGTGTTGCTGCTCTCAGGACCTCCTGTATCTGACTTTTCCAGCACAGGTTATCCCCTGCTTAGGGCAGGAGTCCTTGAGTGGTTCAAAGCCATTTCTCCCTCAGCCACGTGCTCCTTTAATGGTGACAAGTGGGAGTGAGGAATTAGATCTCTGCGGTGTTGGACAATGCTTTTGTTTTGTGTGTTTTGGACTCTGGTTTCAAAATGTGCTTAGCAAAAAGTGTCAGAAAATCCAAAGAACAGGACACGTGGATGAGACACTCTTTGGTATTTCTTTCCTCTTTAAGTCTTCAGGGAATTGGGATAGGATAATAAAAGCTTCAAGTTGTTTATATTGATTCCAGGGGAATTGTTTTGCCTGGCTGGAAAGAGTATAATTTAAAGGCCTGCTTTGTGTTCCTGGCTATTAAGTCAGTAATGTTTATTTTCTCTGCCTTCCAAAGAGTCTGCTCAGATACGTGTGTATCCAGTGTCTTGATTCACCTTTAAATTGAAAGGTAAAATTTTCCATCTTAAAATTGAGCTTTTAATTGATATTTCAAGCATTTTCTTTCTTTGAAAAGGAAAAACTTTTTTTTCCTTTGGCTGAGGCTGAGAACAGCCAATATACATAATTGAAACCTGAGTAACCTCCGGGAAGGGTGTAGAAACCTCAAAAAGGCGTTGTAATTACCAGGTTAGTAATTCTGAACTTCTTTAGGTTTATTCCAGGTTTTGCCTGGGGTTTAGTCAGCACAGAGGGTGGGTGAAGAAGGATGGGGCTATAAATATGGATATTAAGTGTGGATTGATGGGATGGGCTGTGAAGGGGTCTCAGGATGTGTTTCAGATACTGATCTGTGGTGGTAGCTAAGGAACTGTTTTCTAAAAGCATGAACTGCTGTTGAGGTTCAGAAGCTTGTGATTTCTTTGTTGGCGAAATTTCCAAATGTGGAGCTGTGCTTTGCTTACAGAACTGCATTTAGTGACAGCAGACACTTCAGTTGAGTTTGAAAACTTAGTGTTCCTGGTCTCTTCTCTCTCTTCCTCTTTATTTTTTTCCTCTTCTACTCGCCAACAAGCTCCTGTGGTTTTTGTACACCTTAGTGATTGGTTTTCTATACAATTTTTATGGTAATCTTTCAAAAGTTGCTTGGCAACTACTAATTCTCATTAATGAGTTGTTTGCATGGAACAATAATGGGCTTTAAAGTGTTTATAAAAATCTCACAAGGGAGTTGTGTCCAGGAGGAATCCTGCCTTTCATACCTGGAGGCTTATGTCCTGGTTAGAAAGGCTCTTCTTTGAGGATTCACTTTAGCACAACATCTGCTGACCAAGATAGTTTTTGCAAAGACAGATATGTTTTCAGTGTTTAAAATAATTATTACAAATCAAAGGATTCCATGAGACTCTTGCATAATATGTGGAATGCTGGATTTCTACTCTCTTGCTCTGCAGCCCTGTGGCACAAGGAAATGATGGGGATTTGGCCAGTACAGCCATGACTCAATCTTCTTTCACTATGAGCTTTGCTGAGTGCTGGGAAGAGACTGTGCCCTGCTTCTGGCTTAATTCCAACCTTCTGCTGAAGCATTTCTCCCTGTGAATGGCTCTTAAGCTTACCGTGTTTCCATAAGAGCAAGACATGCTATTTCCTGCTTGTATTAATAGTGAAAGATTCAATATGAATTCGATCTTGACATCAGAAGATGTTACTTTCAGTTTCCTTGGTGGAGGTAGGAGATCTTGGTGCCTCAGTTTTCTGTCCTTATTGACATCCATCTCTAATGGCAAGTGCTCTGGCTTTCATCCAAGTTGGCAATGGTGAACCAAGAACACTTTGGTGGTAGCTGCACAACGTATGGATGCTTTCCCTCTGTACACGCTGATTGTGTCACCTTATGGATTCTGTAATTCTCAAGCTTGTGCTTCCATATCTCTTAGCCCACCCTTTACAACTGGCTTGAAATCTCCTTGGGGCAGTATGAAAACACCTCTAGTTAATTGTGTCAAGCATGTAGCATGTGTACACGTGCTTTCAGTATAAGATAAGTGACAGTGTGTGGTTTTTGCTTGGCACTCACAGGGTTGTCAAGGTCTGTGAAGCTGCACTTGTCAGAGAGTAAAGAACAGGGGGCATTTCCAAAGCAGATTTCCCAAGTCTGCGGACTGTGACTTTGCTCACAGCCCTCTATCTTCTGAAGTTTCCAAGGACATTAAGCCTTCACATTTTGTCACTTGGCAACGCTGGGAAGCACTGTCTCCACTCCAGAAGCAGCCAGCTGTGGGATTCCCCTGTGATCATTCTCTGGCTGCTGCAATGAATCCATAGGATGTCCAGGTTTTCACGGTTACCATTTCTGTTGCCCCTGTTGAAATTGTAAATCTAGATAGTGTTAGCTAACTGTGACAGTTCTCTCAGAGGAATACTGACAGTTATTAAACACAGAGCGCTTTTTGGACACTCCGTATGTGTTAGGATTATACTAATGCCTGGATCCCAAGAGAATTTGGGTTTTGATAACAATCTGAACTTACCTGGGCACCTGCCTGAATGTCTTCAAGAATTTGAGCCTTAAGCCCATAGGACATTTTACTCCTGCAATGCATGTGGCCTTGGGAACAGCATTCAGCTTTCAGAGGATCTTCTCTCCTGTAGAGTGACTTAAACTGATTAATGTTTTGTTCTTGTAAAAGACTTATTTTTTCCTGAAGGATAAAGAATTTAAAGCCTTTAGCAGTGAGAATTAGAAGTATCAAAGGAGAAAGATAAGGATAGGCGGCTTCTTTGACAATTTTGTCTCCCAGCTGTGCCAAGTGACAGCCAACATCTTATTTTAGAAGGGAAGTTTTCCATGCTGAAAATGGTGGCAGAGGAATTTTGTTTGGCCTCATACAAATGCAGCCGATCCTGGTGGTGCTTCTTGCTGATGGCAATTTAAAGTATTGTGCCTCCTAAGATAATAGGACTCATTCAAGTCCCATCATAACCAAGTGGGGCCAATGGGAAAAGGTAGATGCACTTTGAGAAGAGCACAGCAGAAAGCACACTTGATGAAATTAAATCTCTGGTCTCATCTAGCTGTGTATCTGCAAAAACTGCTAACTTCAGCATTTAGTCATAGGAGTAAATTATTATTCTAATTTTATTTATTGATTGAAGCAATGCTTGGTTAAACTAATATATTAAATTCTTGCACTGTTCAGCATCGATGTAGCATTTTGCAAAAACACAAATAAATATGTAGATGTCTTCTGAAAACCTGAGCGATCAATTTTTAGACTGTTTTACAGAGCTTGCCAAATTAATTAGTGCACTCAAAAATGTTTGCAGAGGCACTTTTCATCAGGACTATCAATGAAGGGTTTAGGGTTATAAAAGGACACTACCTGTTTTAAAACCAATCCTCCGTCATAGAATTTCTTTCACAAACAGTGTGATGTATACAGAGAAGGACTGTGTAGGTATATACATAATATATCTTTTGAAGTAGGCAATTTTTACTGGTGGACAACAAGAAAAGTCCATGGCTGAGTACCCTGATTGTGACCCTGTGAGAGGGTTTTTTTCCCCACAGGTGGAAACATCTCCAACAGGGTTTGAATAAAAAAGCATCTGTGTATGTTCCCATAATGAAAATTTGAATGCAAGCTAATTAGTTTTGTGCTTATTTCCTCTTCATTTTTCAAGGTGATGTAAAGAATGTTCAATGTTGAATGGGGGGAGCAGTTTGGTCACAGTTTTGAAGTGACTGGTACACTCTTGAAATCATGCTTTCATTGTTGGATGTTCTTTAAATGGCAACATTTCCTTATTTACTTGGATAACCATGTACAAATATATGGCAAATTGGGGGAAGAAATCCTCAAACACAAAACCAACCAGCAACTCCTAAAACTTCAGGGACTTTTTCTGCTTGTATCTCTTTCATTACAATGGAAAGCAGCAGGGAACTAAAAAGGGCAATGACCAAGGAGTAGGTGCCAGTATGAGGACAGAATTGCAAGCTTTTTGTAGCCAGAGTTCCCTTCTGTTCTGCCTGCAGATTTGGTGACTTCTTAAACATTCAGCATGACTTGACTTTTTGGCTTGAACTGTTGTTATATTGAATTATTGGACAGCCAAATCAAAACTGTGATTTACTACCTTTGCTATGCACTGAGTTTTAACTAGTCTTACCACATCATCACACCCGTTGATTGTATTATTAGTAGCAATTTAATAATAAATAAAACATTATTGTTACTTTTATTTATTACTATGCTAAAATACTAAATAATATAATATGTAAAATATTAATAAATTTCAAGAGTGAACAATCATTGAAGTAGTCGACATTTTGCTCACTACATTAGTGAAAAATCTGATTAATTTGCTACCTTTTATTTAGTTCTTGTAAAATTGAGTCGGGTTTTTGAGTCTATGATTTAGATTTGCCAACATGTTTATTTTTAAATAACAATCACAATTAAAAATGGAAATACGAGACTGGGCTGCAGTTCTTTGAATTTTCTCCGCTGGAGTTGTGCTGAGGCTGGTGCTGCCCAGAGCACTGTGGTGGTGGGCACGATGGGATGTGTCTGAAGGAGCTGGGCTGGGCAGCAGCTGCTGAGTCCTGCTGTGCTTCGTGCTCCCTGTAGTACCTGTTTTGCAGTCAAAGCACTGCCCTGTGCAGCTTGGGCATCTGCATTCTGAATTGAAGCACCTGCTTAACGAGGAGTTGGATAGGAGTGATACAGGACTTTCTCATCTTTAACTGTGAGTTTGTTCTGTCTCTTCTCAGTCCTTTATACAGCCTGACTTGCCCAGGAGCCAGTGGATCCAGACAGCCCAGTGCAATAAATTCTGGGACCAGAGAGCTCTCTGTGTTATCTGCAGCAAACTCTGTGTCTCTGGCTGAGCCACTTTGCAATCACCCCATCTAATCAGTGCTGCTTTTCTGATCTAAAAATGAAGGGGTTTCTGGCTGCTAAAAAACTAGCAATTTCAATCAGATATTTTACCTTAACCCACAAGGAACAGATAACAGCACGTGCCAGTTTTTAGTCAAGCAAAAGCGATCACAAAAGTTGGTGTGTGATGCAGATTCTGTTCGAGCTGAGCCTGAGGTGGATGTGCTTAGCCAGACCTTTCCCTATGCCATGGGCTTCCCCCCCAGAAATTCATACGGTTTTAAAATCTAGGCAAAGACTTATTGTAATGAATAGAGGTTTTTAAAAATGTTAAGCTGGAAAAATGTCAAGAGAGGACAGAAACAGGAAAGGTTTATATGGTAATTTCCCAGGAATCACTTTTCTGAGATGTGATTACTCTGCTTTGCTTTCCTTCAACAGGATAATTACAGACAGACGTGTTGGGATAAACTCCTCTATGTTTAGGAATCTGAAACACTATAATGCTGTGTTTATGGAAAGCCTGTAAATTAGCTGTGAGCACTCCAGGAATCATCGCTGTGGCTCAGCACACGTGGGGTTCAACACCCACGAACAAGCTTTTCTTGCTGGAAATGACATTTTTGTTTGTCTCAAATGAGGATCCATGCACTATGGGTCACTTGGGAGCTGTGTCTCTCTTCCATTTCTAATTAAAACAACTCATTTAAAGCAGGAGGAATTTAATTTTCTCTTAATTATTTGTAAAAGCCCAAAAGTGATTTCTGTCATAGCCTTTTAATGACAGAAGAAAATGCCTTCCACGAAACATCAATGTTCTCCATCCAAGAAAGCATTATTCCAGGACATTTTTGAAGGAGTCTTTCACAGATCTGGAACTTAAGGATTTGCCTTTTTTAAAGTCTTATGAAAGAGGTTTAAAGCCTTTTTTGTCAGAAGGAGATGGATACTTGTTTCCTTTTATTGTGAGTGCAGGTTTTACAGCCATGGATGTTGGTCAGCTGTAGAACCATTTGAGGTTTTGGATTGGGCCTTTATTGTTTTTGGGGGTTGCTTCTGAGAAACTGCTGGAAATATTATTCTGGAAATTGATGAAGTCTTTAATTTCTTACCAGTGATAAAGGAAAGAACATCCCTGCATTCTCTTTGTATGCTTGATCTGCATGATGTGTTCTGAAATTTGCTTCTCCTTTCTGTAGTATTTCATCAGTCTGCCTGTGTGCAAGTGTAGTAAAGCTAAATTAAGTATCTGTCGGGACACAGAGTATTACTGACATGAAAGACAGGGATAAAAGTGCTGAGGAAGAATTATAGCCTGAAGAAAACTTCAGCCAGTCCACCTTCATTAACTTTAAATGGCCTTGGCAAGTCTGAGGTGTATCCAGAGAGAAACTTGGATATGAAGAGGAATTGTGGTCTGTGTTGGAGGGAATACATGCAAAGCTCAGAACATGACCTGGTTTCTGAACAAAACAAGCAAGCAATAAAATGGTTTATCCCTGCTTACCTTCAATACAAGTCTTCAAAACTTCCATTCAGATTAGTATTGCTATTCTAGTGCCTAATTTGGCTGAGGGGTAAATTATAGGTAATGTTCTTCTGGTGGTAAGTGAACTAGAAATCACTATTCTTACTCTCTTCTGGAAAATAAATGAAGTAGTTTTGGCATTATAAAACCTGCTTGATTAAAATGTAGTCTGATACTTCAGCTTTTAATGACTAAAGTAGTAAATTTCTTTGGTTCTGTAGTGGTTTCATAGTTTCTTCAAATCACTCATCAGCTATTAAATCATCACTACTTACGGAGTACGACAGGAGGAATACGTAGTTGCTGTGTGTACGTAAACATAAAGGTATTTTGGGAATCTGAGAGACTATATCATACATGTTATTGTCCATATTTTTGTATGCAGTACGTAGTTCTATTATGTAACAGTCCACAATTGGCTCCAAACCAGACTTCTATGACATGGCCTCCAAATGTTGGCTGTAGTGGCACCTAAGTACATATAATAATGTGCCTTGGAAGAGACAAAAGAGCTTTATGACCGCTTAGATTGTAGAACTTGATTGAGGAACAGATTATTCCAGAGGTTCTTGTAGCTGTAGTCTTTACTTTTAACCCTGTAGCTTCACTCAGCTGGTGTCAGTCATAACACTCAAATTAACTGGATTCTGGTGAGCATTCTGTTATGCAAGAGGGAGGATGTTAATCATGCCTAATGAACTGTCATGGCCTTACCTTTGGAAGGTGTGTGCATTTTGTCATCTGTTTTGAGGCAAATTGCATCTGTTATTCTCCAGGCTTATTCCCTTTATTGAGTTTACCCAGCATGTTCAGTTGATTGCACTGAGTAATTGGTTGCATCATTAGTATCTGTTTTTAAATGTCTGGATTTTATTTATCTGCAAAATCCCCAACAAAACAACCAAAATAAAACGAAAACACCCCAAAGGTACTCTTGATGTTGGTTAGCACAACCAAATGAGAAATACCAAGGGATGGTCACATACCTGTGTTGTCTTCTAGAGTAGCAGCATTACTTGGGCTGCCTGTTCAGAATATGGAAATTGGATGAGACATCTTCGTGCTGGGCAGGAAAATCAGAAATGAGATAATTGTTTTTGTTTTCAAGATTTTAATAAGAGTCCAAAGCAGAATGAAACTGAGCAGCTGAGGTGTAATACTTTACCTGCAGAGAAACTGCATTAAATAAATGCAAATATTATTTAAATTTAAAATGTTAGTGTATGTTTAATATTTCCATATAGTCCTTACTACAGCAGCTCAGCAATAGAAAATATAAATCCTGACTATGAGTTGCAGCTGCTGTTTGGTGGGGGTGAGAAGAGGTCTGAGTGAAACCTGTTGGGAAATTGTGGAAGCATTTAAATAGTTTTGGAAATTACCTCAAATTCATTGGTAGGAATACCCCTGAGCATGGGCTTCACAGTGTACCCGTGTGTGTTCCACAGTTTTCTGAAAGAAGCTGAAGAGATGACAAATCTCTCTCAAATTCCCACATAGTGGTGTTAGCAGTCAGGCCCCATTTGTATCTCTTGGCTTTTTTGTTAAAAAAACAACCACCATTTTTTGTATTGTCTTCTTCTGCTCATTGTGTACCAATTTATGTGAACGAGTTGATGAATATTCCTTGTGCATCCATTTAATTTCCAAATGCACCAGTGTATTTACAAAGATCATTGCTCAGTTCAGTGCTAATTTTGATTTGGTAGTCTCATTTTCAAGTAATAATTAGAGTCCTTCCTTATGAACAGACAATACTTTTCCATATATGCCAATTTCTTCTACAGCACCAAGCATCCCTATATTACTTTAATTATGTTACATAAATTTATAGCTAATTCTGTGCTTTGTGTTGAATTTTGCTCATGTTTACTCCATAAAAATCTATTTTTTCCTGGGGGTTTAGGTGAGGTAGTAAGAACAACAATTTTTCACAGAAAAAACAAATGGAATATTGTAACTTAACACCACAAGCTGTTTGATATTTTCATAGTGAACAAGAAAATGTTAGTGTCTTGTTTCTATGGAGTGACTGTATAAAAATAAATTTAACTCCTCTATGAGACTGTTTGGGAAAAAAATTCCAAGGCAAATGTGCTTCTTAACCTTCTGGAGGGGGATGACACAGTGTGCAGAAGTCTTTCAATGTACAGAACTCTACACATACAGTGTATAATATGGTATGTAGAACACAGTAGATTTTACAGCTTTGAATTTTTTATCAGACTCCAACAGAAGTTACCATTTTTTCACCCTTAATTTTATTCCACAATCAGATGACGTGTAATCATTTGATATACTGGGATGAATTAAGTCAAGCTACATCCTGTATTGTGCATTTATATCCTGTATTATTGGCATGTTTGTAACACGTTATCACCCATATGTAGTAGTGAAACCATTTTTAGACTAAACTTATAATTACTGGAAAGAGAAGACCAGAAACTATTTCTGTATGGATGGTTTCAAGCCATTTCATGAGGTGTGGCATTGTGACATGGCTTGTGCTAAACTCTTCTACCTATTGCTGGTAGAAAATGCTGCAGAAGGAAAGAGTTACAGGGATATATGTTATACTGTCTCACTCTAAGGCTTACTCGTTACAAAGGAAACCATTTATATCTTAGAAAATTGATGGCTGTTGAAATGCAGCTTTTGTGAAATGCCTTTTTAGGATACAGTCATTGTGCAACTGCAGTTTGAAGTGACAGACATTATTGCTGGCTAAGCTACATTATGAAGAATAATGGATAATTGCTGCTGTGCTTAAGTGAGTTAAACTTTCACTGGCCCTCAGTAATCTTATTAAAAATCATGTTATTCTTAGCATTTGCTTGATAATAAGGGTGATTAACTAGAAGAAACGGGCTTTTGTAAATGGCATTCCTTATCTGTTTGTGATCTGTGTCTGGTCAGCTGTCACACTGCATTACTTCTGCTCTGTCTATGCTTATCTATATTTTCTGAAAGAGAGTAAAAAGTCAAAGGACAGGATTTCTTGTTTGTGTTTTCAAATGAGACTGTTTCCTTTAAATTGGGTAAAACTTTCATATTTAATATTTTTATCAAGAACCAGTGGTTGTCCAAATTTTTGCTAATAATACATGATCCACAAATAGTGAAAAAAGATATTTGCTTCTCCCCATGTAGGAGCTAATTTGCTTTTCACTTCATCTGTTCATGTGTTTCTAATGGTGTCTTTAATATGCTGAACATTCAACTCTGGCTCTACGTCAGCTCTGGGCAGCGGAACTGGTATTGGGTGTGTTGGAAATAGTTGAGGTGTCACCAGAAATGACTTTCAGAGGCTTTTCAGTGTTCTAGAAGCACCCTGAGCTCCCACTGACCTTTGATGTGATGGCACAATTCAGTTGCAGAGGGATACCTGAAGCAATCAATTGTAGCATATACCAAGATTAGTCAAAGGTATTTTGTGTTAAAAAACTCTCAGGTTAGAAAAACTCTGAAGTTTAATTTCATATTTTCATGGAAGCCATGGAAGTCACTCATTTGTACCTGTCCAGGAAAACACTGTACAGGTTGTATTGTCAATGTGACTAACAAACATTTTTGGTATTAAAAATATCAACCCATATAATAAGTTTTGTTACTTATTTGTGTTCAGTACAAGAATTATGATGTCTCTCTCTTCAAACTGTAAAGATATTGCAAAGGTTAAGGAAGATGACTTCAATTCTCTTCAGGCTGTAATGAATGTTGTACAAACAAGTTTTTTTATAGCTGGAAATGAGATTCTCAATTTGCTATAGCACTGCAGTGTTTACTGTATCTGGTATGACTGTCAAATCTGTAATAATTCTAGAAAGAATTGCTATGCCTTGTAAGGAGATAAACAGGATTTTGAACATTTCCTTTCTTGATGTTATGTTTTCCATCTGATATTTACTGTAAATGAGAACCACGCTTAAAGATATTTTGCATCTGAGTAACTAAGGAAAAATAACTTAAGCTGAGCTATTTCATAGAGGAAATAGTTTTACTGCCCATGTAAAATCTCAGTAATTTGAATATATGTTGGTAAAGCTTTTCTGCTTAGAATGATTTGCTTATGGGAATAATGCTTGGCAAATCTCTTGACGTGTGATATTCTTGCAACTAAATAAGTCAATGCATCCTTAAAGGGAATGTTGGAAAGAATATGTAGATTTAAGTCACGAATGTGGAACAGTGTAGATAGTCAGAAAAAGCAGGCCCATTAGGATTTTTACCTGCACATTTGTTATACTACCTTACTATCCATCACAGAATGCAATTTGAATGCTTGTGTTCTTATCTGGATGAGGGAAACGTGTATCTGCCTGCAGCTTAATTCCACATCCTTCCTGTGTTCTTTCTGATACAGATGCAGTAGCTCTGAGCACTGAAGTCTTTGCAACTGCTTTAACACAAATGTGATTTCTTTTGTGATTATTCAAAAGCTCTGCAATGAGTGCCAGTGAAATACCATTCATTGCTGGTGCCCTTTGCACTACCTGCTTATCAGTAGGATTAATTCCAAGGTAAGCAGTCAGTCACCCTCTCCACTTGAGCAAGGGTGATATGTAAGCACTGACATAGATCACATATCAGAAATTTTGTAACTGAATTTGCTTCTGACCTGTTGTTGAATGTACAGTGGCAAAGGGTGTTCTTTGCTAGATTGATGGGCTGATCCCTTGCTTTGAGAAAGTCCATAATTTCTGGCAGCACAGCAGAAGAGCAGCTGTAGCTTTGCCCAGAGGCCGAAATGGTGCCAAAGAGGAGAATATGAAGGATAAGCACAAATGGAATTTCCCTTGAGTACAGTCTCTCCTTCAGATCCACTGATTGTACATGAGACCAGAGGAGCATTCTGAGCACGCTGAAACACTTCCTTCTGGATGAATTTGAAAGCAGAATGTTTGCTTCGGGTAAGTTATGAGGGTTTTGTGACTGGCTTCTCAGAGCAGGTGAGTCAGGTTTGCACCTCTTCTTGTTTAGTGCCCAAACTGCCTGAGGAACCAAAATGCACACCTTCCTGAAAAGATCAGGAATCTTGAATCTCTCATCTTATCTTCTTCTGATACTAAAATATATCCCACAAATCTCTGTTGCCATGGAAAGCTGCTTTGAATGGCTCCTTGAGCTCTGTTCAGCCTCCCTCTTGGAAAATTCCTTTCCCATCTGCCTGTCTTGTCCTCCCTAGATGGTCTCTTGCTGTTGGAATTCTCCCTTCAGTCCCGTGCCACTGAAGCAGCCCCACAGAGGTGTTAGTCCAAGAGTCCTGGCTTATAAAGCAGAAGCACATAGTTACAAGGGCACAGTAGAAAATTAAATTTGCTTTAAATTTCTTTTATTTGCTGAATGTTTTATGCTCACCATTTGGTAGAAGGGGGTGGAGGAGGAGGTTGTTTGTTACCTTAATTTTTACTTGTTAAGTGGAGATGTATGGAAATTACTTAGTTAATGGTTTTCTGGCTTCTTATCCTCAATACAAATGAGATGTGTTGCAGCATTCAATTGAGGCCAAATGCTTTCAGATAAGGAGATGATGTCATAAGGCATTTTTATAGGTATTCAATTATGCTTATCTATCTATGTAGTATATGGTATTTATGCATATATGCAATACACACTATAAGTAAACAGCCTATTTGGCTTGATTCAGCTGCTATTAAGTCACAAATTGTTACTGCTTTTGGATTTAATGCTGGATTCTTGGCCATAGCATATTTAAATGTTATTGTGGGTAAATAAAGTTTTGATTCTGTTTAGAAGGTTAATAAGGTTGGATAGTGTTAGTTTTAAAGCTCCTAATGGCAAGAACTGTATGGAAATCCTTTCATACGATTTGTTGATGTGTCAGCTGTTAGTGGTTTATTATTGCAGGATTTTTTTTTCTGCAGTACTTGGTAATATTGATTTGAACAGAGGATCACACTTGTCCTTAACCACTCTAAGTCCTTGTTCTAAGCAAATATTCATGTAGGTTGTGGTACACAATACATATCACATAGAATCTGTAATGTCATCTTACATAAGTGAAATGCTTAGTGTTAGATACCGAATAGCTGGAATGAGAGTTTGTCCCAGGGATGAATCATTTTATAGCATTGATTCTTGACAATTTCCATAAGCCATTCAAACAGCTTAGTTTTGGATTGCACAGCAATATAGTAATGTGAGCACATCAAATTGTTCTCAGCTAAAATATTACTGTTAAACTGGAAAAATATTAGCAAACCTACATATTTTAATTTACCAGATACCCAAAAAGATGTCAAGTAAATTGGATTCCGGCATGTTCTGTGGATGGCTCACAGTAATTTGTGTGCATGTTTAAACTTCTGGTCGGAGGTAGAGCGAAGTCGATGTGAGTGACTGATTTTGAAAAGAGAATGAATTAGGCTGGTGCTGTAAAAAGCTGCGAATCAGACAAAATGTGACTGTTGCACTTTAAAAAACCTAATAATGTAACCCTTTGGGGCAGTAAAATATGTAAGACTAAACCAGTAGAATGAAATTTTATTTACTGAAGACTAAAAAAAAAAATTAGATTAGCAAGCTTTACTTTTTATCGAAAGAGAAAGTAAAGCACTACTTTTTACTTGTTTCTCTTTTTGGAATTGCTTGGAAATTTTAGAATTTTTCTTTGCCTCAGAGATCCATCTACCAGTACCAAAACCTGAATATCAGGGACATTTTGAAACCAGAATTATGTTGGAATTTTTTGACCGCCAAACCTGCACAATGGCTGTTACTAATCCAAATTGCTGTGCTGCAGCCAGCCTCAGGCTGCCTTTTTGCAGAACCACAGTTTTGCCCTTCCTCGTTGAAATAGACCCAGTATAAGACATTCCTCTAACTGTGGAATCTGAAATTTATCTAGAAAGGAGACATCTTTTCAATAAACCTTCCAAATGACCACACCAAAATCCCTGCTGATTGACATGAACCTTTTCAGGATTTTGAGTCTGGTCACAGGCTTGATGATGTCATTTTTCACTCCTGGTTGAACAGGAGCTTGGACTGAGACAACACAACTTCCAAGGTTTGGACAATCCTTGAAAGAGAATCCAGATGGTGAGTTCCAGCCCAGGGAATGGTTCATGAGCTCTGTACAAAACTTGTTGTCTTCCATAATTAGGTTATTTCACTGTAATGGTGTGTTGAGTTACTTTCATTAGACATGACACACTATTATTGGAAGAATGTAAAGGATCAAAACCCAGGGGACTCTGCAATGACCTGTAGAAACCCTGTTCTCCTTCCCTTGTATTTGTTTATTTGCCATTCTGGTACAGATGTAGTGACAAACTTCAGCATTTATAGCAGTCCAGGATAAACCAAGCAGGTAGTATAAAATTAAATGGATATATTAAAGAGAATAAAAAACCTATGAAACTTGTTACCTAGCAAAATTCTTAGGATAAAACCATGACCTGAAAATACAGAAGTCTTTGCAAAATGAATTCTTGCAGACTCCCTCTGGAAATGGGAAAGAACATGCTTGATTAAGCCAGTGCTAACCTTTTGAAATCATGTTTCTCTGATATTTATTCCTTGAAATAATAAAAGGGGACATGTCAGATATTGGAGAGCCATAATGTACTTCTTTGCTTGCTACTGCCCTTTTCTAACTGCAGTGTTCCTCTCCTAGTGCAAACTTTTAAAATAAAAAGTAGGGCCTTGGTTTGTCCTTTTAGTTGACCTTTATACATTTTGTGGCTGTGCATTTGCACCAGCTAAATTACAAAGTAAGGAACTTTCCATCCTTTTTCTAGCTCTGTTAGAAGGCCCATACCTTGGGAGAGCTGGCACTGGTGGGTCTGGTTGTTACTGGGCAAGGACAGGGGGACAGGTGATGCAAGGCAGTGTCTCCTGGGACTGGGAATGGGCTGAGCCTTGGGGCTATGGCAGCTGGGGGCTCCCCTGTGGGGTGCTGGAGGTTGGTGGGCGATGCCTGGAGTCCCACGTGGGAGGTTGGTAACAGCACAGAAACCTGCAAAGGGAGGGGAGTGGGAATCATGCACAGTTTTGCCATGTGTGAGGCCAGAGAGGTGACAGGTCCTTGGCAAGTGTTTCCTGCTCTTTGTAAAAATGAGTAAGTTATTTCCACCCTCACATCTTGCTGTGCTTTGTATGAAGTACAAAATTGTGTATAACTTCCCCCAAATTGCTCCCATGGTGATAATGGAGGAGTTTTCTCCCTGGGCACCTCAGTGAGATGTTTGTGTTGGGAATTGCGTGTTTTATGCTGTTAATGAACAGAGGCGGAATTTAACAACTTAAGAATTCAGAAATGTGCAGGGTGGCTTAGGAGGAAAGGTCTTCCTTTCAGCTCCTCCACTTTGGTGTTTGCATTTACTGAAAGTTTGACAGAGTTCTGTACCCTTCCACAAAGAAAGACCCTGTGGCTGAAAACTTGGATATTCATGACAGAGAAACATCATTCACTTCTTGTGAATCACCACAAGTAATCCAGGAAAAATGATACCAAGTTAACACACTGCAAGATACATTTTTTACCTACATTTGAGATAGGTACAAATAATTTTCTTCAGTGTATTTTTGATGTGATGCTAAATTATTCAGTTAAATTCATGACTAATCTCTGGCTTTCCTTTTACCAAGTCTTTATAAAAATGCCAAATAACTACTATAATTCATTCCACAGGAAACAGCTTGCACTGTATATGCAGACCTGGCACCACACGCCTTAAATCTTTATAAGAATGGAATGTCTCAGTTACAGCGGTGTAAAATAGGAGAAAAATTATTTTTGCTGGATCTCTGTGGAAGAGAGAGTAAAAACAAAGCAATTAAGAACTTTTAAGTCCTACTTGCAGTCCTGTCATGATAATCTTGTTACTAGCTGAATTAAATAATCCTCTGGATTGCTTTTAAACCATGTTTCATATTGGTTTTTGCTTCCTGTCAGAATATTGTCTTACCAGTGAAACAACTGTCCTCAATAAGTCTGCCAAGTAGAAAATTGATTTGGTCTTACATTGACCCGTTTTGTTCTGGTTTAGCATTTAATTTTCACTTACCAAAAGGTGTGCTACTTAAATGTTTTTTAACTGACCAACTCTTGCAGCTTTTTCCCTAGTAGGCACAAACTCCTGTCAGGGCTTAGCTCAGCTGTTATGGCAGCTGGGAATATGCCCTGCTGACCTCATGGAAAAGCCAGAGCTTGGAAAGTAAGATGTCGTGAAAATAGCTGAGGATGAGGTTTTGAGAGAAATATTCCTGTAATTTGTTGGAACTGGGGAAGTGAAATGTGCAATTCTGACAACAGTGACAGATTTATAGACTCAGTGCACTAATTAAAAAACAACTTACTCTAATGTATTAATCTATAAAATGACAGCAGCAGAGAGCTGCTCTGTTTTGTGCACAAGCGTGGGAACATTGAAGTGCCCTTCTCCTGTAATGACAGAATGTTATGTTGTGTACAAAATTCAAGAGTAACGTTAAGCAAGAAGTAATTGAAGGATTGCTTCCTTCTGGTGTGAAACATATGGGGAGATGTTTTGCCATAAACTCTACGTTCATGTGCAAGACAGAAAAAGTTTCCGTTTGTTCGTTCTCTTTTCATTGCTGTTTGTTGTTCACATGGGTGTGGTAGGATCTAACTAAGAAGTTAAAAGAGAAAAACAAAGCCTTAATCATTTCCACAACTTCCGTAACTAAATTTGTGCTTGTATCGGTGTAATACCTTGGAATTTTCATGCTTTGAGATTTTTGATGGAATTCATCTGTAAAATGCTTCTAGGCCTTAAGTGATACCATTTTGTTGCATCTTCCACCAACAATCTCGAGCTGAGGGCATTGGGGAAAGAAAAAGAACATATTTCTGGTTTGCATTTCAAGCACTTCTGATATTACATTTGTATTCCTACTTCAGCAATGATTTAGATGGATGCCTCAATAGATGACAAGATGACAGTTAAATGAAAATAACGGAATAATTTTGATTTTTTACAAACATCACTCTAGTTTGCATTTGAATATAGAAAAGTAGAGCTTAGTATTTTGTTACACATATGGAATTAAAGTCTGTATAAAGCAGAGGAATAATAATGCTTTCTGAGAAGAATGTGAAGCTTAAAAAGGCAGAAAATGAACAGTTCTGTAGATGTTTAAGGATACAATAATTGAATGTGTTACAGTTTTATTTATTTGCTGTTTCTTCTCTAAATGTCCCCCCTCCCTACCCCTCAGTTTAATGGGCATGTCCTTGAATGTTTTCCTTATAGGCATTTAAAGATCTGCTGGAGTTCCTAAGGCTGCAATTTGCTTGAAATTTTCCATCTGCTTCAAATTCATTGTAAACAGGCAGTCAGGTCTTCAGCAGTCAGTGCAGTTACATGAAATTTCTTCAGCTAAAAATCTCACTTGTGATGCTTGTCTCCACTGTTCTTGAACCCAAACTCGCTTTCAGCACACAGATACAGGGGTTACTTTTCACCATTCTGATCACAAATTGATCTTAATTGCTTGATTTTGACCGGCCTTCACATTCAATTATATGGAAAGGATCCTCGTCATATGAATGTGACCTTTACAAAAACATTTAATCAAAACCCCTTTCATAAACTCTTTTTCTAACAAAATGTTTACAACAGGGAAGGGTTTATTTTTAGTACTTTTCTTTTGTTGTCAGACTTCTGCAGTGGTGACACAGGGTGTTGTGCACCAGACCGTTGTTCATTGCCAGGGAGGATGTCAAGGACTGCTCTAGGTTAAAAATCTGTATTTTCTAGAAAGGTCACACTTGGAAATGTCCATGTTCATTGGGTTTTGACCCCAAATACTTCATCTTTGGTTACTTCAGTGGAGAAGGTGCTTGTGATGCACGAAGGACCAAGGTTTATGTCTCACTTGAAAGAATTATTCCACTGCGTTAGTAGCCATACACCATATATAATGGGGGGGAGAGTGAAAGGATATGTTCTATAGAATCTATTTAATTTACTGTAAATGATTTCACTTTTCACTCTTAATTAGCATAATCACAAATAGAAACTGGAATTGACGTGATTGACTTGACAGTATTTTTATGTTCAATTTGGAAGCTACAGCAAAGTTGGGTTCATGGCATTGTCTCTAGATATCTAATTTCCTTTCTAATAGTAAATCAGTAATTAAATAACTAAATTTGAGTAGATTTTCTGTATGCCGTCTTCCTTTAGCTGTAAATATCCCCATATAAGACACCTCTCTGCTTGTTTTTAAGTATCCAGTGCTGGTCATCGGGAAATAGCTCCTAAAAGCATTAGGCAATCAAATTTTCCTAATTCAATTCTTCTCCAAAGTAAGTTTTGTAACATTTGTAATTAACCTGAAACCACTTTAAACCTCCTACTGGCATTCATAATGTCATTTCTGATGTACCAAAGAAGCCATGGCAGATGATTTCATTACCACCAGCAGTGTGCATTTTGTACCTTCAATATCAGTCTTCATGCCCTGACACAAGTTGTAAGACTTTTATTGCTGTCAGGCTATATAAAATCCTGGTGTCAGCTTCTTAACACTTGGAATGTAATAACACTCCTCATTTTCTATTAAAAAAATGTAGACAGCTTGCTTGGAATAGATTTACAGAACTTGCATAGCTGAGTTACCATTCTCACTAATATTTGTATGTTTAACACCACCTTGCCATGAAACTTAAGTCAATTAATCTGTTCCTGTTTCCAGCAAGTGTAAAATAGGATAGCAGTTCACAACCACGTTCATGAAACTCTTTAAATTAAATGCACCATATGTGTCTTTCCTCTGAAATCTGCATAAGAAACCTTGAATGATTCATATCTTATTTTTAAATTGTAAGGTTTTTTCACCAGGAGTTCATGCTTTCTGTATCTGAAAATGATGCACATAAGTTGCCACTATTGGTCAGGAACAAATACTGAAGTAGAATAAAAATAAGGAATTATATAGCTTCCTGCGTATATTTGGCACTCTAACTGTAAATAAATGTAGAATGTAAAATTCAAAAATAAACTTAGGTCTTAGAGCAACTCAGTAAAAATAGATGAATGAAAATGTTTCTAAATTTAGTGCCAACAAAATATATAGTGCTGCCTATTTCTGATAGATGTTAAAATAATCAGCACCTGCCCTTGTGCTTGTGAAATATGCTATGAATACTGTAAGTCATGAAACAATATTAGAACAACGTGTCGGGCAACATTACAGAGCAGTAACAGACTGTGAGGCCATTGTGTGAAATTACTTCAAGTCCTTTCATGAGGACACTGACAGATTGCTGCTTGTCCCTAGAGTCCTATCCTGGTAATTCTCCACCAGGCATCGATGGGCCATGTGCTCTGAACGGAGCAGGACCAGTGTGAACTTTATACCTGGGAACGACCAATCTACTTCTGCAGAGTTTGAAAGTGAACCTGTGGAAATGAAGTATCCCTCAGATATTAGGCCTGGAAGTACAGAGCTTCTTCCTATATGTACACAGCATGTGTATTACTATTTTTCCATTGTAACTAAAAATTGATATGGATTTATTGGGTCACATCCCTGATGAGTTTGAATCTAAAGCTATCTCCTGGAGAGTTGTTTAACAGTGGTTTGCTGTCCCTAGGGATCTTCCTTAGTAGCTATTGATTTGATTTGTTGTCTTCAAGTGATCAAGCACTCAGAAATTTCCTATGTAAATACAGGTTTGTCACTCTTTGGCAAATATTTTAATTAGAAGTAGTGCTTAGTATCAGTATGACTTAATAATGACACAGCTATGATAGACCACAGAAAGTTTTTGGAATGCAATGGAAGTTTGTTAGCTGTGGTAGAATGAGAGAGCAGAACTGGAGATTCTATTCTCTTCAGACTTGTACCAAATTCCTAATCTTTTGCTGTGTTTGGTATTCTAGGATGTGATGTCCACGTTCTTCCAGTTTGGGGCTTCCATCCAGCAAGAAGCCATTATCATGCTGAAGATCATGCAGGATTATGACTGGCACGTGTTCTCTCTGGTGACCACCACTTTCCCTGGATATCGAGATTTCATCAATGTCATTAAGACCACTGTGGAAAATAGTTTTGTGGGCTGGGACATGCAGAACATCATCGTACTCGATACTGCCTTTGGAGATGCCAAGACCCAAATTCAGCTGAAGAAAATCCATTCCTCCGTCATCCTGCTCTATTGTTCCAAGGATGAAGCTGTCTACATTCTGGATGAGGCTCGATCCCTGGGCCTTACTGGCTATGATTTCTTTTGGATAGTTCCCAGCCTGGTTAGCGGTAACACGGAAATCACTCCCAAGGAGTTTCCTTCAGGCCTCATTTCAGCCGCGTATGATGAATGGGACTACAGTTTAGAAGCTCGGGTACGGGATGGCCTTGGGGTTATTGCCACTGCTGCCTCAGCCATGCTGGAAAAATACTCCTTTATCCCTGAAGCAAGAACTAGCTGCTATGGACAACTGGAGAAAAATGACCGGCCATCTCAAACCTTGCACAAGTAAGGCCTATGGGTTTGGGGGTTCTTACCTGCATAGCCTTGGTGGGTTTTCATTCTGTTTCTGTTATATGTTTCTTGAAGGAGAATTAGTGGGTTTTGCCCCATTTGTGCCCTATTTAAGCAATGATTTTCAGATGTTCCAGGAGGATGTGCCAGAGGACTTGCTGCACTAACTGTGCTCATGGAGATGATGTTATGTGCTGTGGAGAATAAATACTGCTCTGAATCTAATGTAGAAGATGACAGAAATTGGTCTTAGATGGTATAAAGCTGAGTTAACAAAATTGGGCTGTTGTGTGCTTTAACTGTGAAGTAAAATTGCCAAAATTCTCTAGGGGCTGTGCCTGAATCACTTACATCAGCAGTAACCTGGTAATATTTTAGAAGGCAAGCAATGTGAAGCATTAAAGAAGTGTTGCTGGAAATTATAGAAGTATTGGATTAGTTAGGCAGCTTTTATCACCTAGGAACTGAAATCTGTCACTTTTACTTTTGAAGGTTTTGTTTTTGTCAACTCTACTAGAAAAACTGTAAAAATTAACTCTGCATTAATCCAAGCTGATATAGGTGTTTTCTCAAAACAGTTGGTCAGATGGGAACTGCCAAGGATTAAAACAGGATTATTTCTTTATTTTTCTTTTAGTTATCCCTTTTAGACATGATGCTCTTGATTGCTTTTATCAAAAATATTGCATAATATCTGTTAGACAGTACTTCTTGTCACACACCAGATAAAGAAATATATTAAAGGCTTTAAGATGCAATGGTTCAGTTGGAAGGGGCACAAAAACTTGAACTGGTTTTGGTTCCTACCCCATTGTTTGGGTAATACACTAGTGTAGACTTGAATTAGGTATTCAGTACTCAACATGAGGTTTCTTTCTTCAAACAATCTTTATTTTTCGTATTCAGCTCTTGGACAATGCTCTCGGCACAGGGTGCGACTCTTGGGAATGGTTGTGTACAGGGCTAAGAGTTGGAGTTGATGATCCTCGTGTGTCCCTTCCCACTCAGCATATTCTGGGATTCTGTGATTAAATCTGCATGACTAACTGAACAGGGTTTGTGAGTGTTAGGGCAGCGAGATTAGACTTCACCAGGAGATTCTGCAGTATGCAGTGCATGATGCACACAGAAATTATTAATAGGAGAAGTTGTAGTGCACTGTGGTTAATAAAGTCACTTCCCAATGTGAAAAACTGAGCTATGAAGTGAGAATAAATTTTCTGCACTGGAGATTCTTTGAGCTTCTCCAACACTGCAAGAGCAAGAAGCAGGCTGTTTTTAATTTAGAAATGTCAGAATTACACTAAAATGAATAAACTTTAAATAGTATGCCTTACATAATAACTCCCCAAGACTATTCTTGTCACATATAATCTGCAAGAAAGGCAAGTATATACAAGCATTTACCAGTACTAAGTAATCTCTGGGAGCTGACCAGTCTCTTCATGCCAGGGTGAATTACGTAAATTCAGTGTACTTTCTCATCCCCATCACTATATTGTGGGTTTCTCCTTTACATGACAAATCAATGCCTAAATTGGGGTTTTGTTTTGGGATGTAAATCTTCAGTTTCAGGTCACAGATACTGCAGCTTTATATTCTAAACTACAGGATAAATGTATATGTGGTGTATTAAGCAGCTAACCTCAACAAAGGTATTTGCAGCATCCTCATGGTGGAAAGGGCTAAAGTAGTTGCAACCAGCTTATGGACCTGGGATCTGCTGTGCTGTTCCTCCTTGTTTGTGCAAAAAATAAGTGCTGGAGAAGTAGAGTTGAATGAGAGGACACTGCCTGCAAGCTCAGAAGCAAAGAACTTAGTGGAAAACAGGGAAGAGACAGTATAAGGTGATGCCTGAGCAAAACAAATTCAAGAATGGAGAAAAACCCCAGAATTTTTAGACTCTAGCTATTGTAATGACAGTCTAATTCAGTTTTAAACCCAGTATAGTATTCTAAGGCTATGCTGTAATAGCTAATTTGCTTGTAAATGGAAGATGGTAATGCTTTATGTGTGACTTCCTGCAACTAGATAGCAATTTTCATCTCCATTTATGAAAAAATTCTAGGTAAAGAAAGCCGTGAAGTGAAAGCTCCTCCTCCCTTTCTCAAATCCTTTGAGTATTAAATTGGTTTGAAGATGTATTTGTTTTGAAGCACACAATTTATCTTTCCCCTGTCACTGCAATTCGAAGATGCTTTTACTGGCTTTCTAGATCCAGGAAAAGTCAGGTTTGCTTTAGTTTTTTGAATGATTTGATCAATGTTTATTTCTGATACCCATGGGAAAACCAGTTTTTCCCTATGAATAAAGGATTTATAATACAATGTGGTGCTCACTTTCAATGCATAAACCCCATATATATATATATCTGTATATTTCTGTGTTGATTTGGTTCATATTTTCCTCTCTAAGACCCAGATCTCCCTAAGCAAAAAACCCACTATTTTGTGAAATACTGGTGCAGTGGGATAAATAGAATTAGCATCTCATTATTGCCATATCAATTGAACAAATGCTTGCGCGCTCTCAAAAAAGGAAAACACGTAAGTAAACAAACAGTAAAACACAATAACCCTGCCAGTCATCACGGAAAATGCTGCTGCTTTATGAATTGAAATGCTGCTTCTTTGTTTAGAAAGAGCATTCATGGTGTGTATAAAAGTCGTGACCCCGGGAGATGCATTTCACAGCAACGTTTCCAACCACACTGCTCGTACAGGGAGGGATGTGGATGGTGGAGCTGCTGCTCCGTTGCTGTTATCCTGAAAAGCAAAAAAATGTGTCATTCCAGAGGTGTTTACCACGTGGTGCTAATGTTTGGCTACATTCAATTTCGAAATACAGGCAAATAATAGGATTTGGAGACCCATCTTTCGGCAGCCGAGGTGTAGGAAGCTGTCCAGGGTGCTCTGGGCAGGCTGTCACTTCCTGCTGGTCCCAAGCACAGTTTCCTTTATTCATCATCACTGAGCCAGGGAGCAGGAGCATTGGGAAGTCCCAAGGGCCAGGTACAAAGTTTAGTTAATCCTGCCCTGCCTTGGAAAACTCAGAGGCTCTTTTGAAATGTGCTCCCCAGTGCTGCACAATTCCATGGATAAACCACAGGGTTAATTTCCTTGTCCTTGCTGTTAGTGTTTGGCGTGGCTACAACTCAGCATCCTCTTCAGAGGGCGAGGATTTGCTCTCCCTGTAATCCTGATAGTCATTCATCAAGTTCAACATTTTGATTCCAGCTTTTAGCATGACAGATACATTTGCCTCTACTGAGCAAAATCGGGGATTAAATGGACACAATGGTTTGATGAATAATCCAGCAAATCTGTTTAATCTTTCCCTGCATACAGATTAACAGCCAATTTGTAGAGGATTTGTTCATTTAAATCAGATTTGGGAACAATAAGCATCATCTTTTTGCATTGTATCATTAAAAGTATATAAATACTTCACTAATTATATATGGTGAAAAATGCTTTTTCACTAGTAGCATACTTGCTGTAGAGAAAAAAAAAAATTATTTACTTCCACCAAAGACTTTCTGGGATATTTTATTTGTCTTTTTCATTTTGTGATCCCGCTGAGGTTTCACTAGAGCCACTGGAGCATTCTTCATATAGGTACATGATATGGCAGGAACTGAATGGATGAAACTCTTGTCACGTATGTCCAAAAGTAAAAGTAAACTTCACTGGCAACAAAAAAGGGATTGTGGATCAAACCTTTCCACCCAGGAAAGGTTTGGAGCGCAGTGAGGAGACTCCAACACTGTGCTGGCTTACTGATGAAGTGTTCCAAGAAATTCTTGAAAATATGTATTACAATTTTCACCCAGGTTAGGTCATTTTAGGAAGCAGAAGGTACCAAGCAGTTACTGGATTAGAGGCTTTAAGAACATTATCACCTTAGTGTGATAATTAAAATAATTTCAAATGAGAAAACAAGAATGGTCTCTGGGAGTTGAGCAGAGCCAGCCTTTAGGGCTGAGAGCTGAACTCAAACTTCAAAATATAACATTCGTTCTTGGAGACACAGCTCCTGCAGACACCATCCCCTTGCAGGAACTCATCACAGGGAGGAGTTTGGGATGTGAAATGTAACAATATTAGTGTTTTTTAATGAAATGTAATTGCTAATGATAACATTCACTCACTAAACATTCTGGTGTTTAGTTACACTCCTCTGTGACACCCTCCCAGGGAGCTGGGCCCTTGCTAATTTTGCTCCCTCCCCTCAACCCCTTTCGAAAGGGCTCCCCAAGAGTTTTGTTGCTTATCTGGCAAAACTGGAGCAAAATTACTTTTCCAGCCCCTGTGACAGTTAATGCTTTAAGGAGCAGCTGGCAGGAGGTACAAGGAGTTGGCATGACATTGCTCTTTCCCAGTCACTGAGCATATCAATCCCAAGTTTTGCTCATCCATGGTGGCTCAAGGCCTAGGGAGATACAGCTCTGAAGCAAGGGACCATTGTGGAGTTGTACTTGGGAGAGTGAGGGCTGGGGGAGGAGGATGCACAAAGAGGAAGACAGTGCAAGGCTGCAAAGGACTTAAATTTAGGACAAAAATTCTGCATAGCCTAAGATATAGAATTGACCTGTGAAAAGTGCATCAGTAGCTTGTTTAATAGTGTTCTGCTGCAGACCTATTTCTATATGTACTTCAGCCCACATACTATGTCGTTTACATTAAGCATTTCTTGATTTAGGTTTTTAGAGGAAATCTGTTTCTTAATGATAAGTTGTATGTCTTGATAAGTATCATTCAAATTTCATGGTAGAGTCATAGTAAGGAAGTTCAGCTGTTCAGAGCCTCAACAAGATAAAGAAGACAAAATCTGTGTTCACTCCTGCTTTTTTAGGTATGAGATTGAGTGAAAGCCAAGGCCAGACAGGCTGGCTGTGTAGATTATTAAAATGGTTGGCTTTACACTATTTGCAGGAAGGAGAAATATCGCCAGATAACATGTTGGTTTTGAGGCATTTCATCTGCTTTAAATCTCGTTTTGGAAATTCCTTCTTTCAGAGAAAAGGGGGAGAGTTTCTATTATGGAACATGTATTTCCCTAAGCCTCTGCTGCTTCTCCTCGTTGCCTGCAGTTGTCACAGATTTGAAACCCTGCCCCATGGTGAAGGAGACACTAAATAAAAAATGCTAGTCCCTGGTGATGGCGCCCGTGGAGTTTATCAAGTTTGATTATCTCATCTGAGCTGCAGGGTGAGGGCAGGAAAGGTGGATCTGAACTCATGGCAGTGAGATGTCCTGTGGGCTTTCTGCTGCTTCAGCTATCAGGCCCCATGCTTTATTTTACAAGTCTAGTAACTAAGTTCTCTCCTTTGGAGGCAGGTTAGAAGTGACGTGTTTTCATTAATGCCTCTGCCTTACCCAATATATTTTTCCCAGCTGCTGCCCTGTTTGGGAGCTGGATTGGGTGGATTTCACAGTTATTATAGACCAGCCTGCTATTGCAGAGCTGCCTGAGGAACTGAGCTGACCAATCCTGCAGGGTCTTTTGGGACGTAGGGGGGTGGGCATGAGAGTGCCCATAGTGGGGCTGTGAATTTTTGTGAAGGTTCTGCTTCCTGGCATCTCAAAGAAAAAGGCACATGAGGGATGCTGCTGGGTAGGGAATTCCTGAGCATCGTCACTGGTGGAGCTCCAGAGGTGACATCACACCTGCTTGGATTTCCTGGGATTGCTCTCCATGTGTTTTCTTACATTTCCCAGAGAAGTTTATGAAGCTGGATTAGTTTTTGTTTGGAACACACTGATCTTTATAATAATTTATAATTTGCAAATGTTGGTTTGGACTTTTTGTTTGTTTGGGGGTTTTGTTGTTGCTGGGGGTTTTTTCTTTCCTTACAGTAATGCCCAGCACAGAATTTTACGGATTCCTCTAAACCTTGGTCTTGCTCTCAAATCCTTCCATTTGCTTGAGAAACGCTTCTGTATCTTGAACATAAATGTATATATATATATCTGGTAAACCTCAAAAGAAGTGCCATGGCCTGCCAAAATGTTTGCTGTTGTATAACATAGAGAGTCTCAAAGATTCTGCTCCAAGAGCAGTTGTGGCATTGCTGGGATTTTGACCGTTTTCACACAGTATAGGAAATCCTGAAAACACCTCATGGACAAAGAAGGTCCATGTCTCCTCTAAGGAGACTGACCAGAAAGGTGCCTCTGTGTAAGGAATATTGTACCCTAGCAAATGCTCTAAAAACTGAGCTCTCCTCCTTTTGGCAAAGGCTTCACTCATATGTTAATGGAAATTACAGTCAATGAAGTTGTGATACAGTATTTATAGGATAGGAAAACCCATCTTATTATATTTTTATGGATACAGTCAGAATTTTGACAGGGATAAATATAACACAGTTTTGGCATTAACCTGAAGATTTATGTGAACTGCTTGATCTTTCTGAGTCTGTGCAAATAAGGTTGGAAACCTGGAGAGAAGTTTGTAACCTTGGTGCTTCAAAGGTTTGCTGTAAATACAACAAGAAGAGTGTTCTGTTGTGGTGTTTCAACACTTTTCAGTTTTGTTGGGGAAAGTGACAAGCAAACAAGAATTGTGTAAATGTTTAGAAGTGGTTCTGAATATATAGTTGAGGGGTTTGGTTCTTTCCATGATAAAATCCCTGTTTTGTATTCTGTGTGAGAAAAGCTTAACTTCTGTTCCCCCCAAATTACCATTTTTGTACATGTATCACCTGGGGAATCTTACAATTTTCCGTTTGCAAAAGTTAATTAAGACTTCAGTGTCATAACACCATCACAAGGCCTCCTGCTATCATGTCTTTGCAAAGGCAAAGCATTAATGAGGTATGAAAGCAGATTAACTACTAATCCAAGGTGTATGCTGAATTGCCCCCTTAAAGTAACAAGCTCAAATAACCAAGCCTCTTATTTAGTTTAGAACAGGAATATGTATTTCCAAAGATTTTTCAGAAATATATTTTGTCCAGTTCAGAAGCCAAAGATAATCTTGTATGAAATTAATCTTGGATAAACTTGAAACTCTCTAAGAACAACATAATACAAATGCTTTTTTTACCTCACTCTTCCTAGTCAGGAACAGAAAACCAGATTTCTGTAGAGACTAATGGTTTGGGATCTTGGCCAGTAAAAGCAGAGCAGGACTTCTGTCCTTTGCAGAGAAAAAAATGACAATTCAAATGGGAATGTAGGTATTGGTTTCTGAAGAAGATGGGGAGCTGATGTACAAATTCAAGTACAGTACTGCATGTTTTCACAGCACATCCTTGTTTTCTCTTTGTGGTCACTTTCTGGGCATTTGATTTGCAGCAGTGAGTGAATGTTATGCTGGTTCCTTACATGTATACACAAGTAAATTCTGTTTGATGCTTTGTTGCCTCTCAAGGTGGCAAACAAGCCTTTTGTTCCCAAGCAAGCTCGTTCACTGCTGGATGAAAAATGGAATATACGGGAAATTAGTTCAACTGAACAGCAAAGTTCTGCCAAGGGGAAAATTTTCCTGCTGGAAGTCTGTCACAAAATATGAGTTATTACGACGGGTGAATTTACAAATTGCTGTCAAACCGGTGCTGAATAATGTTAATATGGCTGTTCAGGGCAGTGAACATTTAATTATTAACTGTTATGATACAATGCCATTATTTCTTCTGGATCTGTAAATGTTTGTTTACTGTACTTCTGCTATTGGGATTTTCAGGTAGCTATGGCAATACAAAGCCACCTTCTTGGAATTTGGAGCTCAATAATTTTGCCTATGTTACTTTCAGGTTCGTTCGAAATCCTGATTAATTTATACATCTTTTAAAAACAATTGGAAATTCACCTAAATACAAAAAAGTTTAAAATATTGTTTAAAATATTGTTTTTCTTTTGAAATAAGTGAACGGAAATATTAACAATGCCTTCAACATTTTCACTCTGGTTTTGTCACTAGTAGAATTTATGCACATGTAATACCTAATACAGTGTTGGAAAGGGCTGACAGGACTCCTGAAGATGAGAACGGGGGAAGATAGGCCAGATGCATTTATCTCTGAGTAATATCTTAGTGAGACAATAGTATAGAGCTGCTGAAGGTATGTTTAAAGTGGTCCTGAAAATCTAGTGAGGTTGTACAACGTTCCAGAAGGAATATTCATGGAGTGTACAGGTCACATACGTATAATGTGGAAGCTATTTTAAAAATGATACCTGCATTAAAATTCATACATGAACAATATTTTGCTTTGTTGTGTGCTATGAGGTGCCTTGAAATGCTCTGACACCCCCTGCTGCAAGTGCAGGCTTTTCTCAGCATTGGCAGGATTTGGTGCACGTGTTTAATCAGTGCTTCTGATGACTGAACTGGCTGCTCGTTAACTGCTGCACAGCTCATTAATTTCTCAATGAACTTTTTTGTTCCCCTTGCCTTCCAGGTTTATGATGAATGTGACTTGGGAAGGCAGAGATTTGTCCTTCACGGCAGATGGTTACCAGGCACACCCCAGGCTGGTGGTGATAGTTCTGAACAACGAGCGGGAGTGGGAGAAGGTGAGTGGTGACTCTGGATGGGAGAGTCCTGGTAATGAGGAGCAGAGACATTAACCTTCTGCACATCAGGGATGGTGTTCTGCTCTAGAGACTTTGGCACAGCAGTTCAGAAACTGTAATTTTACCTGATTCTGAGTATGTCTAAGGAGTCTTATCAGGGAAAGCAACAGATGGGTGAAGCCACGTGGATTTCAGGTTTCTGTGGAACACACCTTGCAGTTCCATTTCTTATGATTTAGTACAACAAAATGGATGGCTGAAAAATGTTCAAATATTTTCTTCAAAGCAGGATGGCAGCAGGTTAGGTAACAGGTTAGGTAATAGGTGATAGGTTGGACTTGATGACCTCTATGGACTTTTCCAACCTTACTAAATCTGTGATTCTGTGACTTGGTCCTTGGCTACTTAAATTTGCTTGAAGTTTTATATTTTGACAATTCCACTCTTATTTGCTTGGTTTTGTATGTCTTGATGTATTTTAAATAAAAGTACTGGGTTTTTTTTAAACTGGGAAGTTTCCTCCTAAATTGGAAGATAATGCTGACAACATTTGCCTAAAATTTTCAGAATCTTTACTCCAGATATACAAGCAATCTCCATAAACCTCTATATAGATTAGGAAGACAAGTGTCATAATATCAGGGTTAATCTTATGTGTAAGTAACAAATGTAAAGGTTATCGTTAGTGTCTTTCCACTAAAACTCCAGTCCCAGCCTGTGATTGTTTTGGCTCTGAGTTCTGCAGGTTATCTGTGGTCCTGTGCTTTAAAAACAGGAGACCTTAAAAACTGTTTGTAACATGAGACTGTAGGAAAGCACAGATCTGTATCATCCACCAGTTTTGTTTCAAATTCATGAAGTGTGATCCTCCATTATCTAAATGGCTGCTGAAATTTATGATTTCTTTTTCTTATAGTTTTAGAAATCCATAAAATCAATTTAAAACTCCAGTTTGTAAAACTGCAAAACTCTTCATGATGATGACTAATAATGACAAAATCGAAATTACTGAAGGACATCTCAATAAATATGCTAGTCATGCAAAAACAGAGAGTAGTCCTAGATTATGCTGTATATTTCTTTATGTTCATTTGATGCAAATTTAATTCTCTGGATAAATTTAATCCTCTCCAAATGTGTCAATCTGAATCTTTGGAGGAATCTTTTGCTCGCTAACTATTATGAAAATTTCTTACCCTATTTTAAAATTCTTCAACAGTCTGCATATCATATAATGTTCTGGAAAAATTGTTATACTGCCTGGAGAATATTATTAGTATGAGGTGCCAAAGGGAGAAAACACTTAAAGAGGCAGCCAACACTGCTTATGTTAAAATAATTTCATACATTTTGTAGCTTGAAACTTCTCTAAAGAGACCATTCAAAGGACAAGGAGAGATGGGTTTGATGTTTATGAAAAATGAGCTAATGGCAGCAAAGAAATACTGGGTATATCAACCAACTTGAACCTGTTTTAACCTTTGAGTCCCTCATCAGAGAATGAGGATCTGGGGCAGGTTTTGGTGTGTGGTTTTTCCCTGTGCACATTGTATGGCAGCAGTGCACACCCCACTTGCAGTCCTGAGACACTCCCTGTGGGCTGATCCTTGTGTTCCCCGTCTGGTAAATCCCACCCTGCTCATTGTTGTGGTTAAGTGGCTTCTGGGAGGAGAAAAGGAAGGCTCTTGCACAGAAAAAAATGGATGCTTCTGCTCCTCTCTGGCCCTGTGGAGCCTTGTTGGGCACAGGCCAGGCAAGGTGCTCCTTGTGCAGCTTCCGTGTCTGCTGCTCCATCCCTGGGCTGCGGGAAGGGGGCCAGCTTTAATTATGTCGGAGGGAGAAGTGAAAGGCGGCCAAGAACAGGCTGTCACCACGAGAATTATTCTTCTGACCACAGGCTGATCCCTGCCTCTGTGGATGAAGACAAATAAACTGACTAATCAATTATCCTGGCAAGCTGGATGTAGCTCCCGGCTGTGTCGGAACGCCCCACATCTTTATCAGCAGAGCGTCCCTGTAAACCTCAGTTCCTTTGGCTTAGACACTTGAGAGGCCCCTTCCCTATCCCCTGATTGATTCGAACATCTCTCTCATGTCTCAGTGTTCTCTCCAAGCTGCACTTTCTATCCCATATCTCTTAGCCAGCTTCTTTCCTCTTGTTACTTTTTCCTGGAGCTGTTTTGCTCAATTTCAAAACTGTCAAAGTTACTCATCTGAGATCTAAAATTTCCTGTTCTTGAGTTTCCAGACAGGCACACGGTTTTCCTTCCTATTACACTATGGCAGTGAGTATCACAGAATTGTTTAATTGAAGTTTTATTAAATAGCTTCAATCCTATGTGAAAAACATCAAGTCCTAGAATCTACTGAAATGATTTACTCATTTGAAAACTGACAACGCGACAGTCCTCATAATGTAACTAATGTACATAGAAATTGAATAACTGCTTTATTATTATTTACATAGAAGGAGTAATTGGGCTTTGTGAGGGTTTTTTTTTTTTACCCAGTACTCTACTGAAAATCCAGGATATATTATTAAAACTCAAGTTTTATTTGGTTTTTAATCTGCTTTGACTCAAATACAATTTTTCCTTGCTCTCAAAATTGATATACTTGACTCAAGGCTTGAGGTTATAGAAAATTCATTCAACCATAGCTGAAGAGCATACATATCACCCTTTGGGAAATAAGTTCCTTTTTCTTTACGAGTGACTCAGTATTGAAACTTTGAGATGGTAACTTCACATGTAAATGAGGTTGACTGAGGGATTTGTCCTATATCAGATGCTGAAAAAAGCTGGTTGGATGATGGTAGTTTGAAGACTGACAATCACTTTTTGGGCACGTTTTGCAGGCATCCAGCAAGATATTTTGACAGATCCTAAAGCAGACCCTAAAGCAGCCACTCAAACTTCTGGCACCAACATTTATATTCTTGCTGCTAATCTTGACAGGCAAAGGGGCTGCTGTTCTCAGGCAAGAGATTTTTAAGAAGACAAGCTTAATGTGTTTGTTTCAGTGAAATTTGGTAAGTTTGCCAGAATTAACAGGGTTGCCCAAATATCACCAAAGTGCTGCAGGAACACTGTGCTAGAGCTAAACAACCCTCAGAGGTGCAGCAGGTGTTACCTCAGTGTTACCTCAGTGAGGTGGTACCTGGGTGTTAACTTCACTGAATTGCGAACTTCACGTTTTTTCCCATATTAAAAAAAAAAAACAAACAAAAAAGGCAATCAAACTGATACTAAAATCACATACTAGAATATATTGAGCGGTGACGAAAGTTGGTGGTTTAATTAGAAGTGCATAAAATATGTATTAGGTGAAGTGGGGAAGACTGTGTAGCATTTAAAGGCGAGTGTGCATTCCATTTGTAAAGATGAATTCTAGAGTGAAAACAATTTTTACTGGTGCTCTCAGGTAGATACCGACAAAGTTTCCATGCTGGCCTGTATTCTGGGTGAATTTGTGTACTTGATGGCACAATTGCTACTTAATGCTGCAAGAGCCGGTATTGCAATCCAGGTATGTTCTAAACATAGCCTGTTATCTTTAACTTTCTATTAAGGTAGGATTTAATGTAGGACTTGATTTTGCTCTGATTAACTAGCATATGCCAAGTTTACAAGCTCTGTGTGGGGTTGTACACGTTTGTATCTGAGTAGGAATGAGTGGGCAGAGGGTGTGTGGTTCCTGCCTGGAATAAATGAACCAAGGTCTTCACAGAGAGCTCCATCTGGCTACTAACATCCACCCTCACGTAGCTGAGGAAAGACAGCTCTCAGATCTAATGGCAGAGCTGACTTCACTGGGCAGGAACTGAGGAACAGAACACTTGGTCAGATTTCTGACAGGGCTTTTTGTCAGAGTCCTGTGGTGATGAAAAGCCACCGAGATGGTACAGGGTAGTTTCTTATGAAATCTCATTTGATTAGAGCAAGGGTCATGGTAGCTGAAGGAACCTAATTTCTCATGACAGGCATTCCTTAAAATTTGTGGAGAAATGCATTTATTTTAACTAGAACAGATTAAATTACACGAGCTAATAATCTGTTTGTGGGTGTGTCTTTTGTCAGTAGCTCTGTGGTGTAAAGTGATATATTCTCTTTGCACACAGCAGAAGCAGCAATGCTCTCTTTAACATCTGTTGGATTGTCATTTTCTGTGCTCCATCCTTGTTGCTTCATGTCTTTGGTCCTCCTGTAAATGTGCTTGTCCTGACACTTGGTGTTGGTTGAAAATTGCATATTGTTTCTGTATCAGTGAGCTTTTGCTTAGCCCTGAAGGCCTTTCCTTTGACCTTTACTGTGCTGAGTTGCTTGGATTGCACCAATTGTTAGGCAGCGTTTCTTGAATCATGTGCTGTGCTCCCAAGGAGGATGGTTCCCACCTCTTTGCTGCCATAAAGGAATTGTAGCTCCCATGGAAAGCAGAGGCAGTGTGCTTTGCTCCTGTTCTTTACATCTATATATTAGAGAGGAGATTAAAGAATAGGAATTACATAATCAACTCATAAAATGGCTTCTCTGGTATCAATTGGACTCTTGCACTGTGTAGAGTTATCTGGGACATTTCCCAGAACCAAAGCTATGCCAGCCACTGAGGATTTGGTGAGTGACAATTAATAATTCCATATTGAAAAATGAGGCTGACGGAGATGGTAGCTTTTCTTTCTCCTCCTGTTTGTTTATAATCTCTCTGGGCTCTGTGTTTTCCTTTGAGCCTTGCCAGTCACAGGACTGGTGCTTTCCTGAGAGCATCATGACCAGCCATGAGGGAAGAGTGGGACATTTGCATACCCCATATGAGGTTTTGCAGCAAATTTTGAAAACTTCAAAGCCTTTAAATGGATGTCTTCAAACCATGTAGGACTGTAAAACGCTTCTTATTAACAAGATGTGAAATTGCTCACGTCATATTTTGTCATTTAAATGTAGAGTGCCATTGTGAAATGTGGACCTTCAGAAACATGAAGTGACAGAAAAGTTTGCAGCTGAAGGTGTACAGCAGGTGCTGCTTCTGGAGGAAGGGTTGTGCTCCTGGACTTTGTTCTACAGCTCTTATTGCTAACCTGACAAACTATGCTTTTCAGTTATTGACTTAAAAGCTCTTCAAAGCAGTTCTTCCTTTTAAGTGGAAAAGTGTGATAAAAAAATAGTAGTAAATAGTTTTCCAATAAAGCATGATGAGTTCAATTTTGCTTTTGCTCAGCATTATTTTCTTAACTGGGACAGCTCAAAAAGCGATATGTGTATGTGTTAAATGTAAGAGAAGCATCCCTAAAAATCTGCCTCTTTTCAAAGGTTTGGCTGGGTAGTCCTGGGAGTGCATCTAGTGTCCACGTTGTCATGTAACATTATTTTTTACAAAGGGCTGATGGCTGTGCATTGCACTGAGCCCCCATCTGCTGGAGGAGGGTGACAGGACTGAGTTATTTGTTTGGTTTTGGTGAGAAGTGCCATTGTGACAGACATTGGCACACGAGGAGGCTCTGCTCAGGATCTGGCCTTGCTCTTTTTTTCTGGTTTGATGGTCTCTGTGAGGGTGTGTGAATAGATCATGTCAATTATCCTGGTGTTGTCCAGAGACTGCTTTAGGTGCAGTGGGAGAGGGAACTCTGAGGTACAGCAAGTGTGTAATGGTGCAAGTTGCATGTCTCTTTGCCCTAGCCATGTTTCTCAAGCTGTTACACAAACAAATACCAAATTCTTCATTATCACCCTCGTTGGCTTCAATCTTTAAAAGATAAAGAACTGTGGATGAGGTGGTCAAAGCACATGTGCCCTGCAGTCAGATGCCAGGTCCTTCAGGCAGCGGTGGATGAGAGGAAGACCCTCTGCTTAATTTATATTTAAGTCTTGTAGTCCTGGCCACACAGAATCACAGAATTCACAGAATCACAGAAAATTATGAGTTGGAAGGGACCCACAAGGATCATCTAGTCCAACTCACCATCTAATACCCGTACAGCGACCGAGAGCACATCCCAGAGCGTAACAGCAACCTAGATGCCTCACAGTCTAGCAGGCCACTCCAAGCCGGAAGGGGCCCAGGGTCATCCAGCCCTGCACCCCCCAGCTAGACCATGTCACTAAGCTCCTCGTCCAGTCTTCTCTTAAACACTCACACAAATGCTGTTGTTTCCTTTCTTCTCGCTGGTTGGAATAGGCAGGTGGTTGAGCACGTGTTCCACCTCTGAAATTCGTGTTCCTTGGAGCGTTTGCTGTTTGACTGGAGTGCAGCTCTGGCTGGAGTTCTCCCCATCCTGGATGGCCGTGGTGTACTCAGGGCTGTGAGTGTCACTGTCACTCACATAAACCAGCACAGACTGCTGTGAATGCCATTATATACCATAACTTAATGATTAAACTGTTTTTGCAATAGAAATGCCTCATGCAGAGTTAAATAGATAGAAACAATAGATTTTGTCTGAAATAGGCTTTTCTCAGAAAGGCTTCATCCATTGTGTTTTGGTTAAATTTCATACTAGCACTGTGCATACATCCTACAGTAATCATGTATACAATTCCCATTGATTTAGGAGAGAATTCCTAATTCCCTTGAAATATTTTGAATTTCCTGATTTAAGTGTGTAGAGATTTGGCATTTTATGCCTCCTACATTAAAGTTCAGCAAAACATCTTGACTTATAAGCAGGATGTAAAGGGAACTGCAAAGGTCATGTGCTTATATGCATCTCTAAATAGGAATGGATATAAATCATGTTCTTTGGGAATGTTTATGATTCATTTTCTAGTCTTTAAAGACAGAATGTAGGTGACAATTTTTTTAACCTTTTTTTTTTTTTAAGGACCTTAGTCTCTCGTTCTACTGTTAATTCCCAACATTTTCCTTGCAAAAGAAACATTTTAACAGTCTCATGATTATGTTGTCATTTGTTTAGCTTAAGCAACTCAAGGGTTATTAAAATGCATTAGGTTATAAATTATGTGGGTTGCTAGCTTATTTATATTATGGGTCATCAGATAAAACATGTGGATGCAAAGTAGTTAAACACAATCTGAGGAAGAAAATGCTAGACTTTTAAAAGCATTTGAATTGTGTACTCCTTCTGGTGATCTGGAAAATAGAAAGAAATGTAAGTTAATTTAGAAGGGATAATTTGTAATAGTAAATAAATAGGAAATTTTAATATAAAATGGGGTATGTTTTCTTAAGCTTGCCCAGCAGTTGGAATTAGCTAAAGTGGAATAAAATGGAGTATTTTTAATAAGAACTATTTCTGATAGAGCTTCTTACTAAAAATGTCATTTGGCCTGGCTCAGATACAATGGAAGCCTGGAAGAAAGGCTTTCACAATGAGTTTTAAAACTATAAGAAAAATCTTCTCTTTTGGGAAGGTACAGAAAGGACATTATGATACTTTGGTATCAGTCAAACATGTGTGTATTAGGTTTGTGGGTTTTTGTTTTGTTAGTCCTGATTACAAATAAATAGAGTGTGTAGTTGCTGTTCTGGCTTAAATGCAAATAATGCACATCAAATTTCAGTGCACCTAAAGCCAAGAGATACTTGGCTACTCTTTATAAAACTGTCATTATTAAAATAATGTTACCTTTTTTTGTCTTTACCACAGTGCATTTTGTCACTTCATGCAATTACTAAAAAGATCTGAGTAATTTTAATAACAAAATCCCAAACCAACTGCCCAGGCAATGCAATTTCCTCTACCCGTATCCCAGCACATTCAATATTAGGTCCCATTTGTCAAACCCCAGCAAGCAGCTGTCAGCAGCCTGTGGATCTTGGCGTTGCAGGTGGGGAAATGGGAGAACAACTCCCTGAGCCTGAAGTACTCTGTGTGGCCAAGGTACAGCTCCTTCGCAGACAGCGACCCGGACGACAACCACCTGAGCATTGTCACCCTGGAGGAGGCGCCCTTTGTCATTGTTGAGGACGTGGATCCTTTGATGGAGAGTTGCCAAAAAAACACCGTGCCGTGCCGTAAATTTGTCAGACTTAAGTGAGTAAATACACAGCATTCCTTTTTTTTTATGCCCCCTGAGTGGAAAATGCATTCCCCCAATTTCTCACAAATTTTCTTGCCTTCTTTCACTGTATCATTGTTTTCTGATACTTTACTGTTCTTTTCCTCTTGCTCTCTATCTTTGCTATTCCTTCAGTATTTCATGTCCTCTTTCTTTTTCCCTTCCCCACATGATATGTTCTTGTTTACACATATTCCTTTTGAAAAAGTAGAAAGGTTTTGGTTTTTTGACATAACTGGCCTTAGTCATTTTCTAAACTAGTTTTATTTTAATTTTGAATGCTTTCAAAGGCTATAAAATACTTTAGAAGATGCTTATACTGAAATGTCCTAGAGGTCATAAAACAAATGTTTCAGTAAAAAAGGGTAAAGAGAAAGCCTGCAGCATTGCACTCAAGGGTGGCCTGAAATTTACCTGCTCAAAGTGCAGGAAAATGTGTACTTTGAGAAGATGCATCCATTTCCAGTATGGTGAACTGCTGTGCCTTTTTATAGCTTACATGTTCTTTAATTACTCGCTGACATGTGGTATGATGTCTTGAGAGTAAAAGTAATAAATGATTAATCCTAAAAGAGAGATTAGTAAGAGGAGACTGTGTCTTGATGTTGAAGTGCAGTGCATTAGGCTGGATACTGCAGCAGAAATCATGTCATACAAGGTAACATCGTTTTCTATCTCCGTCTCATCAAGCAACTATGTTACAATTAGTAAGAGCTGCAAACACCATATATTTCTAAAAGCATCCTGTGGATTGTTTCTCCATTGATTCAGACAAACATGGCCACTCACAAGGATGGCAAAACGTTGTTTCACAGTAGGCTGAATCTTGCTCCTGTGGTGCTTCTGTTTTTCCCAGTAGGAATAATTATGTGTCTCTTTTATGTTGACAGCAACAAAACTAATGAGGGAACTAACGTAAAGAAGTGCTGCAAAGGATTCTGCATCGATATCCTGAAGAAGTTGTCTAAAACTGTCAAGTTTACATATGACCTGTATTTGGTGACGAATGGGAAACATGGCAAAAAAGTCAATAATGTGTGGAATGGAATGATTGGTGAAGTAAGTTCTGTTAGGTAAAAGAGCTCTTAAGTAAGGACGTAGCAATGTTTGGGTTTAATTCTTTTGGAGAACTGAGGTGTTCTCTACTGAGTAATGGTGGTGGTGTCTCCTCTCCGTGGACCAGGTGGTGTATCATCGGGCCGTGATGGCAGTGGGGTCTCTCACCATTAATGAAGAGCGCTCTGAAGTGGTCGACTTTTCAGTGCCATTTGTTGAGACTGGGATTAGTGTCATGGTGTCACGGAGCAACGGCACAGTGTCGCCATCTGCTTTTCTAGGTATGATTCTTCAACCCATCCAGACCATTTAATTGCAATGCTACAGAGTTTGGTAGGTTCAATTGTTTAAGATGCATAGTGCATTGACATTTTGGCCAAGTTTTGAATTTTCCATGAGCAAGTTTGTACCATGTTGATGTGCTGATTAATGTGGTTATTAACACATGATGATAACATCTAGAGATGGTAAAATTCTTCTATACAAGCTCTTTTATGCTGTCTAGAAGAGCATTACTTTTGAAGAAATGTGATTTACTTCCCCAGTAAATCTCAGAAGTATGTTCTGGTTTTTTACATGTAGATGAAGCTGCCAGTTTGCTGGAATTGCGTAGTAGTAAAATGTTTTGCCTTGCAAAATACTATCAGGCAGATCCTGAATTTATTCACAGACTGATTTTGTTTCAATTAAGTGAATGCCTAAGAATACAGTCATCCTTCTTACATAATTCCTTTAAAAGATGTTTAAAAATCTGTCAAACAATATTTTTTTAATAAATTTGATAACAGTTAATGAAATATCTGGGTTTGTGAATTGTTTCTATGAGGGTAGACAAGTACAGGATTTTGTGTGACTAAATTTTCCATTCAGTTGTTGTGTCCAACAGATTTGAGCAACTGATGGGCTGTGACAGCCTCTTCCTCATTATCTGCCCTGTTCAGATTCTGGAATGTCTTCTTCAAATGAGAATTTTATCCACATAAGAACATTTTCACATTGTACTAGAATTCATATATACTAGAGCCAGAAATAATTTTTTTTAATGTTTTTCTGAAGTTTGGTTCAGCTTTATATAAACAAATAAAATAAGGGAAACCTCAAATCTCAATTTCTGTATGTTTCAGAGGGAAAGAGCTTGTAGGTGAGATCAGTTCTCTTTTCTGGAGGCAGTGGTGGAATATAAAAATCTATGCCCTGTTCTGTTTAGTTTTCTTTAAGTATTGGTTTTGGTGGTGGGAGGTAAAACTCCGACATCTTTTTACCTGATCGATGTTCTCCATTTTTGGTCACTTGAAATGTACAGTGGCAAGTTATATATTAGTACTTTTCTGCCATATCATAGCTTTACCGAAAATTCTTTTAAAACCTGATGCTTGCCTGAGGGAAGTACTCTTTCTGTCCTTTGAGAATCAAAGAACAGCGCTGAATGTGTAATTGGATCTCTGATATGACAGAAAAATCGACTTGGTTATTCCATTGATTTTGCACTTGTTCAGTGGTACTACTTGCTATTCTAAATAGCTTTTTGTTTTTCTATTGGTTCTTTTAATCCTCCACCTCATTACCAGGCTCCTTAAATTATTAAAGAGCATTCTGCTTAAACTGTTGTTTATAGCACACTTTTGCACAGTGCCTTGTTTTGCCCTTTGCCTTGTTTAGATTTTGACAAATTACCATTGCTGTTTCTACACTGTTGCTTTTGATGAGGTTTTTATCAGCCTTGCTTTATTCAATGAGAATGCTTTCAAAATTGTATAGTAATTCTATGTGAATTTCAATTTAATCCAGTTAATATCTGAATTCATAAAATATTTGTTAGGTTCTGTTTGGCTACATACTGTCCTTTCCCTGTCTGCATCTAAACAGAACTTTGCTCTGCCTTTTACAAATGACAAAGACTTTGTGATTGAGAAAGATGAAATTTGAGAACTTTGTGTTATCACGTACTATTACCANCCAAACAAATAATTATAGTGATGGAAAAAAATTCATACTCTGTCTTAAACTAATTAATTAAGAAATAATACTGCTCATAAACTTGACTTCCAAAACAGAAGGAGAACAGCTTGGTTTAGAATTTCCCTGCCTTGCCTTTTTAGTTACCATCCAAAATCACCAGTGGGGCTATTTGACATTTGGTCTTTGCTTCATGTTCTTCAGAAACCAAGACAAGACAAAAGATCTCATGAGTTTTCTGTGCCTGGGCATGAATTATTACATTTCATTGTAGTTCTGTGTGACCCAGCCATGCTAAATCAAGGCTCAGATTGGGATATTGGGATATTGCAATGATGGAAGGATTTTCAGTGGTTCTAATCTTAATTTAAATTCAAATAATGAAGCAGTTATGGGACAGGAACTTCTTGGCTTTCAAAAACAGGCAAAGCATCAGAACACAGTAATTTCTTGTAATTTTAAGTGTATCTTGATTCTGTCCTGATGAAGAACAGTATACTAAGATTTCTTTTCTCACACCTCAGAGCACACTCACACTTGCATTATTTATCTAAATTGTGATATAAAATGGCCCTAAACAAGTTGACTTGGTAGAGATGTTACCTTGCCATACAAATCTTTCTTAGATATAGCCTTATACCATGGCATCTACCACAGGGACTCCTGAAATGACAAAGACTTTGTGATTGAGAAAGATGAAATTTGAGAACTTTGTGTTATCACGTACTATTACCATATCCAATCTTCTCAAAAAGTTGTTTCTTAGTCTGGTATTTGAAACTGCTTTTTGTTTTGTGCTCCAACCTACTTCTTTTACTTAATTATGGTTTTTCTGTCTCTCAAACTGACATTTAGTTTTCCATAAAACCCTTTTGATTTCAGTCATTTGCTCTCAGATGAGAATGAGACATTCCAAAGTATGTGTTTGCAACTGATAAAAACATCATCTTCATTGCAGGTAGATGAAAGTGAACACAGAGAGAACAAAATTCTGAAACAAAACCATTTAGTTTCAATGCAAGTGTTTATCTTGCTTCCTCTAACGCTTTTTGTAGGATAGAAAACGAGAGAACTCCACTGAATTACCAAGTGTATTAAACATATGTTTAATTGCTTTTGCTTTGCAGAAAAACAGTCGTAGTGGTTGGACCATTCTGTTGATAAATGTGTGTAACACGGGATGAATAGAAATGGGCAACCTGATTATGCACTGAATAACGAGAGAGTCAAACCAATTATGTGCCACTCAGTGTCAAAGAAAAGTGTACAGCCTTTGCTTTTGAATAGCAACTTACATTTATGATTTTGATTGTATGCATTTAGTGTATATGTACTATATAGTTCATTATGTATTGCTTCTTAGGTATTTGTTAGCATTTTGGTTGGAAAAAACTAATTTAAAGGAAGCTGCTGGGCATGCCTAAGCGAAACATTAGAATTCTTGTGCTGTGACTGGTTTAATGAACTGTTTCTGTTTCTCTGGTCTGTTTTGCTGCAGAGCCTTTTAGTGCTTCTGTCTGGGTGATGATGTTTGTGATGCTTCTCATCGTGTCTGCCATGGCTGTCTTTATATTTGAGTACTTTAGTCCTGTAGGATATAACAGGAACCTAGCACAAGGGAGAGGTAAGATTTGCATTTCACACACCCTTAAGGCTATGAAAAATCATGTATTTCCCATCCCTTGCCCTCCATCTTTTCAAATAAACATAACATAGGTATAAAACAGTGAAAGTAGCTATGAAACTGCCTGTTCTTCATTTAAAGTGTGATTTCTTGAGGGCATATATGCTCATGTTTGTATTCCAATTCATTGGAATAAAGACATATGGAAGGGGAAGTGATATCAGGGAGGGTTGGACTCAGGCAGAGTTTGGTTGGTCCACTGGAATAGATTCTGCTCCTAAATATTATGAATTCATGGTCAGTTCAGAGAGAGTTATCTAAACTTCTGTGATCTAGTGGATGATTTGAATGAACGGAGGTTACCTTGTACAGTTTTATATTGTCCCTATGAAAGATCAGATGAACTCAGCCTTGGAGTGAGGCCAATGGCAGAAGGGCATTGCTCCTTTCTAACATCCATGGCTGTAGAATCTTCATTTTCAGAATATACTGGCATGATAGATTTATTACAGAGCTTGCCTTTCTCAGTGAAAGCAGCAGTTGTATATTATCATATACAGCTTTGACCCAAGGATGAGAATTCCATGTCTTGAGATGGCCTCATCCTTCCATTTCGTAACTGACATTTGAGAGTGCAGCCTTTGTTTTGATTTCCAAATTATTCTTGCCTTATAACAAGAAATCTTCCAGCTTGGTGAACACTATTTTTGAGACTATTAAATGCTAATGGTTTCTTCTAGGTAATAGCTGGCTTGTTCCCTGAAAAGGAGGATTATTGCAATGTTCAGATGATGTTATCATTTTAATAAGATGGTAAATGTGTAACCTCTGTCCAAAATACACACTGCTAAAAAAGGGCAATGGAAAGGTGAATATAGACACTGAGAATCCAGGAACTTGGCTGTTCTTTTCTGTGCCACCTCATGTGCCAGAATTGATTATTTAGCATACTTAGATCTACAAAGACACATTTGGCAATAGACCGTCTTAACTTAGATCCTGAGAATTGCCACAAATTCAGCTGCCATTAATTTTAAATATGGGAATTTTAAAATTTAAAATTACAGTTAAATTAGTAGCTAATTAGCATTGCTAATCCAGTTCTGCCCCATGTGAGCACGAGGGCAGTGTCCGGACCACTTGCTTTGGGATGGATTGGATTAATACATGTCTGAAAACAGGAATAGCAAAAATTACTAATGGGTTAGCCAGGAAACCAGGATTTTACTGGCAATGGCAACACATTTGGAGCCACAGAACTGACTCTGAACATGTGAGGCAGCCTGGGTTGCTCTAAACGACGTGTCCGTACAGGTAGCTCCTTTGTCCTGTCGTCTTGATTTAGGTGCTTAAAAGTAGGTGACATATTCACACACTTCGATCTTAAATATGGTTACCTGATGTTCAGAAAGCATAATGTTGGAAGACTGGAGATGATAAAAAAGGTTTGGGTAAGAAAAGTACTAGAATTGAACCATTAAGACTCAAACCTCCATTTCAGATGTCCACTGGCACACAAGAGTTACAGGGCCAATACATATTCCTGCAAGAGACACACTAGTTTACCTGTCCTGCAAACCTTTGCATTGCAGTTCAATTTTAGAACTTATGAACTGCAGACCACATAATAATATGCTGAATTATTTTTTAAAATATGGAAATTAATGTCATTTCAATGGAGAGCGCCAGTGGTACATCCTGTCATTCCATTGGGAGTCGATATGTACTGAAGTATTTTTTAACCTTGTCTCTATGAGTAATGTGTTGTTTATTCAGGGTATATTGCCAAGGGTTATTTTAACTGCTCTTTGCAATTGCAGATCCCCATGGCCCATCCTTTACCATTGGAAAGGCAGTGTGGTTACTGTGGGGCTTGGTCTTCAACAACTCTGTGCCTGTGCAAAACCCCAAAGGAACGACAAGTAAAATCATGGTGTCGGTTTGGGCTTTCTTTGCTGTCATTTTTCTGGCCAGTTATACTGCCAACTTAGCTGCCTTTATGATTCAGGAGGAATTTGTTGACCAAGTGACTGGGCTGAGTGATAAAAAGGTAGGTCTTCAGCTTGAAAGAGGTTGGTGTCCATTCTGCATAATCCATCTACAGATTTGTACTTCATGATAAAAGATCTCTGAGCAAGATAATAAACTAAAATTGGACAATTTCATTTCATTTCATTCTGATTTCAAACTTCTCAGAACAAACCTAAGACCCAAAGCATGATCGTACCAGCATGTTGTCAAAGTCTTTGAGCAGTGTATTCAAAAGTAACTGCCTTAATTGAAAAGTACTTTGTGATGGAAATCCATTTCTGTTTGATTAGAAGGAATGTCTTACCAATATAAAAAACCTGACAAACTCTGTGAAATATTAGTAATGTATTAATAAAATCAATATAAATAAACCCAGAAACTGTCCAGGAATTCTCAGAAGCCAGTTAATGCTCCTGAAAAGTCTTCTTACTTTTTATGTAGTTTGCAAGGAAGCTATAGAAATAGTTCAGTGTCAGCAGGACAAATAAGCAAGGACAAACGTTAAAAAAGGGTACATACTCTGTGGATGTTTGAATGTTTTCCTTGTGTAAAATGTAAAAATAAATAGGAAAAATAAACAGATAAGAAAACTTGGCCATTTGTGTTATCACATTGAAGTGAGATGTAACTTACATAGGATAAGGTGCACAGTTTTGAGGTGTTTGTGGAAGACATTTTACTAATTCAAGAACTGTGAGAATTTCATTTCAAGCAGCAGCCTCGTAGTTCGCTGAAACCCTACTTAAATTTCACACAGAGAAATAATAAATATTCTTGTTTTTCATATTGTTTTAGCTAGATTGAACTTTCCAGATCTTTGTACGTGGGAATTTAGTCAATAGTCTTATAAATTAGCCACCCCACAATTACTTTTTTATTTCATTTATGCAACTGTTCTGTAATAGTGATATTGCACAGAGGGATTGAAGTCCATTTGCAAAATTATTGTTGTGATGGAGATGCCCAAGAAAAGTGAAGGGTGTGCTGTTGTCAAGTCTGTGCCCAGTTGTTTTAAAATAAAACTAAATATTGATATTAGGAAGGAATATTCAAATACAGGATAGCCCAGGGCATGACTTCACAAGGGATCTTTCTCAAAGGAAAGAAAATAAAGAAAATTGTTATACAACAAAAGGCAACAGTTCAGATATCCTTGTTTCTGTTTTTTTTTTTTTTTTTAACTGCTTTTTTTTGACTGTCCTTTGATTCCTGGGACTATCAAAGTATGAGTTGCAAGCATGGTTAGAGGAAAGATAGATAAAAAGAAATAGAAAAAAGATAATATTTTTGTTTTCATGAATTTGTGTTGTCACAAAGCCTTTGAAAGAGCGTGAGGATTGTTAAATACACCTCTGTTTTAAGATAATATTCTTAGAAGAGACAGATAAAAGGTACTGTCTCTTGAGGATAAAATAAAATGGATTTGAGAAATGTCTTTCTCCTGTTTGTGAGGAAGTAGAGAGTGTTTTCCTGGGCAGTTTGGGCAGGACGTGGCTGCACCTGGCACAGCCGTCGGGTTTGGGTCTGTCCGTGCCCCTCAGCTGCCCCTCTCTGGCTCTTTGCCCACTCCCCTGGGCGCTGGGAAATGTCAGGGTTTGTGCTGCAGCTCTTGGCTAATCACTTCCTTACTTTAGTCATTTTTCTAATCTGTCTGCTTAAGTAGGATTTTATTCCTGAAAAAAAGCAAAATAAAAATAGAAAAATACTTGAATCAGAAAATACCATCTGCTTTTGTGTGGTCTGCTGATCGTTTATTTGATCTGCCACCTTTGTTTTTATTTTTCAGTTCTTCAAACTTTGCCTGAAGCCCACAGAGATAAATCAGGGGAGCCATGCCTTTTCTGATTAAATTAAACAATTCAGAAGCAGTGATCTATTTCAGAGCATTCTTGGCACACACAGGTTTTGCTTTCTCCACAATCCTGAGGTTTTTAGGGTTTTAAATATTCAAACAATTAAGGATAATTTAACATCAATTGTACTATATTCCCATAAATTGTACTTCTCCTCTCATTGCCTTGTTGCTACAATGCTGTAAATAGGAAAACAGTTCAGGTATTTACAGGATTTTACTTTTGTTCAGTAGACAAGTCTGACCCTTGCAGCAAGGCATTTGTAGAAAAAGGCCAGCGAGAAGGGCCAGAAGTTTGGGTATAATCAGTTTAGAATAAGTAATGTTTAAAATGTCACACATTATAAAACCCCCCAGAATTAAAAACCAAACCCCTTCTGGGCTGGTAAATCAGTTTATTCTTCTTTCCCTCTCCTGTTTTTTCCCTTCTCCCTGACCAGTCATCCCTGACCCTCAGCATGTGATCCCATCCCAGTCTGGAAATGTTGCTCTGGCAGCTGCTTCACCACATTTCCTGAACACACAAGAACCTGCTATTTACCCCTCAGTGCTTTAAGACCTCCTTCACAGTTTCCTCAAGCCTTGAAGTGCTGCTAAAGAATTCTGAATGCCATGTCATCTAAGTGTCACCTCGAAATACACGGCACAGCGTGTGCTGGAGTTACGAGGGGTGGGTGTTCATAAATTCAAATGATTCAGAGAAATGAGAAGACAATTTGGCAATTTTGTGTATGTAAAAGCTCTTTAGAAGCTTTGTCTTCACAGAAAGGTACAGAAAATGAGGCCAGAGTATCCAGCAAAGCTGACCTTTGTGGCTTTTGTTACTTTTGACAGCATTTATACCTATTTCATGTAATGAAAGAGACAAGTTTACTAAGGCAGGGTAGGTAGCAGTGGACAGAGTTGTCTTGCAGAGCATCATCTGCTGGAATTCCTCCACACTTTAAGAATTGCCTCATGTACATGTGGTCCAGGAGGTTCTTGTCAGCCTTAATAGGAAGCCTTGATGGTGCCATTTAGAGTTTCCTTATTTTTGCAAGATTCACAACTTTCTTTTAACTTTGGCTTTACATTTTTGTGCTCTAAGTTGGCACAAGTTCTGCGGTTCCTTCGAGATATGTCTGTGAGAACAGGGCAGGCTGAGATTAAAGGGCAGCGTGGATGGTGAGTGATTGGGGTGACCGTGTTACCCCAACCCTTCTCACTGCTGTCCAACATTAGACCATTACAGTGCTTTTGGGGAGGTCAGCAATAGATATTGACTGCATTTCAGTAACCAATGATTATAATAATAGTCTTGGAAGGACTAACAGTTATATTTCTCTAAGATCAGAAATCAGTATGTCAGTTTTTCATCTGGTAAAAGAAGAGAGTTCAAACATGGGTGTTGTTCTGTCACTGCGAACACTTAATAATTCCTTCTAGCAGTGAGATTATTTACTATTTTAGTAATGTTTTCCACAGTTCCTTAAATTCGTGTACAATAATGAACAGTTCCTTTTCAGGCAAGCGAGTAAATCTTTAGATTAAGTCAGTATTTCATATTTGTGAAAGATCACTTCACTGGCTTAATGAATTTGACAGCAAAGGATTGGAGTTCTGTTTCCAAGGGCTGTAGTTCTCATGGGTGGCAGAGCATGGGGAGACAAGAATGAACTGGTTAGGCTCAGGGATAATAGTAGATCTCTCCACAGCTGTGGTTCAAGAAGGGAGCTTGTCCATTCAGTGTAAGAACTGTGTTCATGATTAAAAAAATTATCATTCCATAAAATGTCTGGGGAAAAAAGGCAACTTCTTAGGAAACATGGTATAGTATCTTGTTTCCGATCTGTGACTTCAGGTAAAATGAATGTATGGAGAGCCTTGATCCTTTTTTATATCTTGTCTCATGCCTGCCACATAGATCTTTGCTGCATCACAGAGCCCATGTGCTTTTCCAGGACATGTCAGTTCACACAATATGAGTTTAATATAATTGATGAGAACTTCATGCACTTTAGGTATGAGTGCAGTTGTTAGTAAAAAGATTGAAACCCTTTTTTTACAAGTAGTCTGTGAGCAGGCAGTAGTAGCAGACAATGGTTTCAAAATGATTATCTCCTTGTGATTGTTAAAATTTTTTGGTTGTTGCCAAGAAATTTCAATCTGTAGATGGTGTATGGAACTATTCACCTGCTTTTTATCTCTGTGACTTTTGGCTGAACGAGGGCTTTTTATTAATCTCTGTTCTCCTGCAGAAATATTTTTGTGTTCCATGAATGTTCAATGTTGCCAGATATCTTAATTTGTTCAACTGTTTTGTAATTATTTTTTCTGTTTCTCATGACTGGGAAATTTGATACTGATGTTAGGAGGTATTGGAAGCCATTCAATACTTCAATCCATTATCTGTAGATTCAAATAAAGTTGATAGCAAGCTACATTTCTATCAGTAGAATGTCTGGACATATGTTTAAAAGCAGGTTTTGTTTCAGTGCTGCATAATGAACTCAAAAGAGGAGACAGAAAATATAGACTAAGAACCATGACTAGTGTACAGTGTAATTTTCGTGCATAGGTCAATTACTATGTGTAAAAGTAGTAGCAAAGTAATAATTTAAACCGTAAAGCTGTGAAAAGAGAAAATGAGAGAAGTAAGACATCTGTTACCTAAACAAATAGAGAAAAATAGAGTTCATCCTTTGTGCTTTGTCAAAATATGTTTAATTAAAATGAAGCATTTAATTGTAGTTCTGTAACAAGAAAATAGTGTTGCAGCAGTAATTTCACAGTCAAGGTTTGATGGAATTGAAAATACTCCCAGGTTTTGTATAAGCCTATTTGTATTCTCTTTGCAAATTGGTACTGGATCTTAGGAATTCTTGATGCCCTGAGACCAAATATTAAAAAGAGAAATATTTCTTATGTAGCCCCAAAGGAATCAGCAGCTGTACAAATATTAGCTGTCTCTTGCAGCACAGGGTATATAGATTGCTCTTCTAACTTTAACAGTAAAACCAGAGTGCATTTTACCATGGAATTTATGGATGTCTGCTTTTATCAATGCTCAATTCAATTTCCTCATTAGCCAACAGTTGGGTGACCTTTCTTCATTTATTTCTTAAAGAGACATTTTAATCTAATCCTCAGGTTTTTAAAGGAAGATATTAAAAAGGTACATATAATATTTTCAGGTGTGTGAGCAAAATTCTATGTGAGATTGCCAAGTCTGAAACCTGAGTGTGCCCTGGGCTATTGCCATTCTTCTGCAGATATCCTCTGGCTTGTTTCTGTGTGCTGATACAGTAGTGATTACCCCCTTTACAGAGGGTAAAGCTGTAGGATAAACCTATATGGCCTCAAGCGAATGGTTTGTAGTTTTAAATTGTAGGAATGAGTAGGGACAAGGATTGTAGGTGTGAGAGCTCCAGAAGCCCTTTTCATGTCCAGTTATGTGGTTGCTGAGCTCTTGAGGAAGCTGTGGGAGGTTTTATTCCCCTTGAATCATGGTGGTGGCAGGAAAGGCAGCCCTCAGATTGTCCCTCCCTGGCACAGCCTCCTGTGATCCCCGTTGGGCTGCCTGTCGAATACTGAGAATGATTCTTTCCCTTTCTTCTTATGGGGACCCATAGTGTCCCAACTGGGCTGGAAGTGAGAAATGACTGTCAGCAAAACACTGCTTCCTTTTGATTGCAGTTTATCAGTGCTGGCACTTCGAGTGCTCGAGGGAGATGCTGGCAGATGAGGATCTTCTGACGTATCTCTACTCTGGTTTCTGCTGTATTGCCATGCATGGGGGAAAGTCACATCTGAGTGACAAAACTGAGCTGATTTTACTTTGGATGTAGATGCTTCTGTAAGTTCACTCAGTGTGAAAAGAGTTTCTGGTGTAACAGATCTGAATTAACCCACAGCATTTGCCTAGAAGAAATGAGGCAGCTTACACGACTTCTCTCTTTTTCAACCTGAAATTGCCCTTCACATTTTGAGTGCCTGAAACCCTCTGCTTTCTCCCTTTCTCTCTAGTTTCAAAGGCCACATGACTATTCACCTCCTTTTCGATTTGGAACGGTCCCAAATGGAAGCACTGAGAGGAATATCCGAAACAACTACCCCGATATGCACCTTTACATGACGAAGTTTAATCAGAAAGGAGTTGAAGATGCCTTGGTCAGCTTGAAAACTGGGTGAGCTTTTTTCCCATGTTTTTTAAATGCTGTAGACTTTGCAGAAACGGAAAAATACTGATCTGTACTTTGATACTGACCAGACTGCTGTCAGGCTGCTGTGTAGTACATGGCTCTTTTTCTTTATTTCAACTACGCTGTACAGAGATATCAGAAAGGAAAATGATTGCCTGTGATTTGTACGGTCATTTTGAAATTACATGGAAGCTTCAGTGTCCTATGTAAAATAGTTTCAAAGGGCAAAATTGGTGTTTCTCAGATTTAAGGACGGATGATACAGATGGAGCTGGATTTGGCTGAAGGCTTGTCCTTTGCAGTAGTGCTACCTTTGCAGTAGTGCCTAATTCATGATTCTGACAGTTTTAGTAAATATTCTGGCAACCTGACCAGGAGGATGAGGTGGACCTATTGCTCTTTAAGCAACTAGAGAAAGCCTCAAGGTCGTCTGCCCTAATTCTTGCAGGAGACTTTAATCTCCCTGATATCTGCTGGGAGCTCCACACAGCAGAGAGGAGACAGTCTAGAAGGTTCTTAGAGGTAGTCGACGACTGTTTCTTGACGCAACACGTGAATGAGCCTACCGGGGGGGGGCGGTCCTTGACCTGTTGTTCACCAATAAGGAAGGGTTAGTCAGTGACATTGTGGTTGGAGGAAATCTGGGATGCAGCGATCATGAGATCATAGAATTCTCGATCGGCTATGTGCCAAGAAGGGGCAAAAATCAAACCTCCATGCTTGACTTTCGGAGGGCTGACTTTGGGCTGTTTAGGAACTTGATTGAGAGGGTACCATGGGAAAAAGCCCTTAATAGCAGAGGGGTCCAGGAGGGCTGGACATACTTTAAGGATGAGCTCATGAAGGCACAGGAGCAGGCGNAGAAGACTGGATGAGGAGCTTAGTGACATGGTCTAGCAGGGAGGTGTAGGGCTGGATGACGTTGGGCCCCTTCCGGCTCGGAGTGGCCTGCTAGACTGTGAGGGATCTAGGTTGGTGTTATGCTCTGCGATGTGCTCTCGGTCTCCTCACGGGTGCTAGATGGTGAGTTGGACTAGATGATCCTTGTGGGTCCCTTCCAACTCATAATATTCTGTGATTCTGTGATTCTGTGATTCTGTGATTCTTTCTTAAGAACTAAGACCTGAGTGTTGTCCATCCTTTTCTGTCTTTGCAATAACCCATTCTGCCTAGCTGGACAAAGAAACTGAATTTTCCTTCTTAATCCTCCAAAGGTATGAGAGTGACTCACTGCTTATATCAGTATTCATCTGGGTGACAGGGATGTGTTAGCTTGAGTAATCTTTTCTAAAAAATTAGGCTTGATAATAATGTGTATTTTTCTTACTAATCCAATAATCAGAATTTATCAATGTAGTTTGTTTAGGTTTTGTTTTGAAATGAGAAGACTGAGTTATCACAGGGGGTTTAAGTACATCTACTCTAGTGGCTGTTTCAAAGAACATCTCTCCCGCCATTATTTATGGTGAACACAGGACACATTTCATCCTGTGCTAAAATAACTTGTTACCTTTTGGTCCTTTTTGGGGAACCAAAAGGACCTTTAGGGAATTGTGAAGTATTTCTTATGCAAAACCCCTTAAAATCCCCAAATCTTTCCTTTGAGTGAAGGTTAACTTCTTTAAGACATTATAGTTCCAGCTGTTGCCTTCTCTGCTGTCTCTGTGCTGCTGTCGGGACTCTCCCCTCATTTCTCAGGACATTCTCCACTGGCACTTCTCAGCCATGGTCTGTCCCATCCTAGGACAGACATGTAACATGGTGTAAGATCAGCCTTGCCCAGGGTCCCCAGACTGGAGCTTCTGATCTGACCGAGCCCATGCAAATTCTAATTTATGCGGTATAGATAGTCAGCTGGATGGTACCATTCCTGCTGTGGATTTTTAAAGAAGGAGCTGTCCTTGATTTCAACCGTTCTTGTACTTTCCACCAACTATTTGTGCTACTGAGAGCCCTGAAAAGGGCCCTGTCAGACCCTTACGCCTGAAAATGAGGAAGGCTGCCTGACTGCAGGGTTGTTCAGAAGATCCCTAAAACTCAGGCAGACTGCTCTTCAGCCAGCTGCTGCTCTCCCTCAAAAGCTTTGCTCTTTTTGACAGCATAAACTATTCATTTTTTATAGATGTCTTATTCCCTGCTGGAGTTTCTTTCCTCTTTTAAGTGATTGCTCCGTGTGGACACCCCCAGGTGCCTTCCCTGCTCCCCTTGACTGATATTTCTGTAGCAGATGGTACAAATAAGCTGCCACACATGATGTTTTCTGGATCAATATAAGTAACTGCTACACACAGCTGTACTCCTCAGGGTTGTGTCTGGTGGCACCTGCAGAAGGATTGAGCTGCATGGCATCAGCTGCTTTCAGACTCATATTCTTTAAAACTGTAGTTTTTCACTTTTTCTACAAAATTTTCCTGCCTTTGTTTCCTGGTCCGGTGTAAGGGTTAGATAGGTCTTGTGCTGGAGTATTTCTGTACATGCAGAGGTGAGTGTGCACACATCTGTGTCTGGGAAGCCTCAAGAACATACTCAGCCCCTTTCTGTTTTCCTCTCTGGGAGGTGAAGCCCGTAGTGTTTCACAAATTAATGTCCAAGGAAAGCATCTGCTTTTGTTTTTTTTTAACTAGAACAGGCAACTTCACTGCATGGACAATAGACTTCGACCTATCTTGTTCAATTAGCATCAGAAATGTTTGAGATGATGAACTGGGAGATGCTGCAAATCCAAGTGGAAAGTTTTGCTTGAATCTGACATTGCTGTTATACCTGCTCCTTCAGGTGAATCCCCATGGGGGGATGCATTGCAGCTTGTTCATGAACACTTACTATTGTCAGTGATGAAGGCAAATTTATCAGCTATACTTGTTTTTCCCCTTTAATAAGAAAACCTTTGTTTCTGAAAATGTCTTTAAAAGATCTGTAAAGTCTCAGTAACATCCATCTCTTGTCATTAGTGTCTTATTTCTGAGTTTCACAGATACAGTTCTCAGAAAGCTGCTGAAACACAATTTGAGCAACAGCAGCTTCATTTCCTAATTAAATTTATCAGTTTGCAACAGACTTGTTAAAAGGGAAGATCTTGTCATTGAAGTATAGACTACATAATTTTTAAAATGGCAAAATAATGTCCCTCCTTCAGTGCGGTTTAGTAGTGAAAGCAATCATGATCTTATAAGCTTGTCAAAAATGTACTTCTATTTTTCACTACATTTTATGTATGGAAGGGATCAGGTGGCCACCACGTGCTGTGCTACGTGCAGAGCTTGGGATTGCTCCTTAGGCAGGACTGAGCAGCTCAGGTTTTTGGTCCTTAATGAGAAGAGAAATGGCAGTTTTTGCCCTAAGCATTATTCAGAAGAGTAAAGTCTGTGAGGCATTAGCTAATGTATTCTTGGTGGGTGACGTCCAGCTCTGTGAGAGCCATGGTGGCTCCTCTGAGTTCTTTAGATGTTTATTGATCAAATACTGCTTTAAAAATGCATGGCAAGCGTTTCTGTCTGTGCTGCATTTAATTCATCTATATTTTTAAAACCCATTGTCCTAGAGAGGTAGATCCTATTGATTTTGCTTCTTGAAGAGAGAATAAGTCCCCAAATAGGAAGTTGTTAATTATTGTCTTACGTTTACAGTGGCTCTTTGGGTTTGTTTCTTTCTGGTTACCTGGCTATACTTTTCCAGAAGAGATTTCAGTTGAAGAATACTATCTTTTTGCAGGCAAAACAACTGTTCCTGTTGCAGTCCTTTGGTGTGGGTTGTATGAGCTCATAGCTGTTGAGTTTGCTTGCAGTATTTCTCTGTGTATGAATGATTTGCTGCTGGAAAACTGTCAGCGGGAGAAATTGGCAGTAAACTGGAAATGCATTTCGTGTTCTCACCTTTGCCCCAGAACATCCACAGTGGCATATATTCTGGGATTTAACTGCTAATACCTGAAAGGAGAAAATTTAATTGGGAGAGACTTTTTTTTACTCTAGGGATAAAATAGGAAATGTTCACTTGCCTGTTGCTTGTCAGTTCCTTTCAGGGAACCTGCAGTAATGAATCCCTGATGTCCCCCAGGGAAGCAGCCCCTTGTATGGCTGCAGTCCCCCTCACTGTCGTGAGCCATTTACAGTTTTTATTGTCAGCAACAGCTGTGACTGTGTATTCAGGGATATGAGGCTCAAGTTTACTTGGGATTTCATCTGCCTTCCTGTTAAAGGTGGCAATGCTTGGGGGTTTATACACATGGAGTTTAATGCCTTATTCCCTAGTTGTCTCTGCTGCAAACATGAAGCTGCTCGGGAGGGGTGCTGTGATGGGAGCATGTCTGTCCTGCCAGAGCCACGACAGGTCTGGCCTCAGACGTGGTGGGTTATCAAATGTGTGGTTTTATATAACACAATTCTGAGGAGCTGCTCTCAGCCTGCAGGGCATCCTGAGCTGTTAGTCCCTCTGTTAGGGACATGTGATGATTCAATTCCTCAGCATCCTTTAATGACAAATAATGGCATCAGAAACAGCTGGAAGTGTCTGAGCAGTGCAGATGGCTTGAGGAGGTATTTCCTCCTGCAAGCCCTCTCTCCTGTCTGAAAACAATATGATTATTAATATGTTTTATGATATCCTATGACACTAAGCAGAGAAAGTGCAAGAGAAGACCCCAGAAGGCCCTGATGGCCTTTTAACCCTCTGTCTCTGAGTTTATTGGCATGAATTGGATTTTTGTTGTGCTCACAGTGATTATAAATTGTATCCAATTCACAGCTTCTCACACTCTGTTATTTGCTGAACAAATACAAGCAGGTCAGAGGCTGCCCTGGCAGCTTGTGCTGCGTGGCACAGGCATTACCAGGAGGCAAAAATCCCTGTCTCTGTCAGCTGGAACATGGATCGGATTGTGCCCAGCAGGTCCTTCTGTTAATTAGGTCTGCCAATTAAAGCGGTGATGTGCCCAAAGTTAAAAACAAACACAAATTATCTTTTAGGCAGCCAGCTGACATCTCCACTTCCATGCAGAAACAATTTCAATCTTTCCAATTTATTTTTACAATGAAATTGTCATCAAAATTTTCAGCAAAGGAAAAGCTTTCTTGTTTTTGTTCTTTCTGTGGTTCGTATTTTATCACCTAAAAAGTGGAGTGAAAGCTGTGAGAGAAGTGGTTTGTTTGAAAGAAAAAGTAGATATTTTTATTTTTCTTTAAAAGCCAAAATTCTTTGTTGTTCTTACGGGCAGATAACAACAGCTTACAACCAGAACTCCTAGAAATGTTAAGCACACACCAAATATTGAACTTCTGAACTAGTGGCTCAGTATTATTTGACTATTTCTGCTTGACAACATCTTGCAGTATTTGTGATTGAGAATATACATTTTCAGGAATTTCTATGAGGCCATAAGATCAATCCATTGCTGATTCTTCTGTTTATTATCAATCTAATATATTTAAATATTACAAAATACCTGGAAGGTGGAAGTAGCTATATCCCATCCCTCTTTTGAAAAATTATTCTAAGTTTTAGTGTTCATTTGGTTAGGGCTTGAGATCAGGTGCCTGGTGAGCTGTGCTGAATTTATGCTTCATTATGCTATTGTAACTGGGACAAAACCTTTAATCTAAAAATATATTCCCCCTACTCGGCTCTTCAAATTTTGTGTTTTGATAAACTGATGCGTTGCAAAATCTTCTTGGCTTGGCTTCCGAGACGTGAAGTGGGACACTCTTCCATTGTGTAAATTAATCATAAAGGCACAACAAATTTTCCATTCTTTTGTTGCTGAGGGAAATGTTGTAGGGACTGGGAAGGTGGGTGGACAGTGATGGTGAATGGGAGCTGCCGTGAGTGAGGAGGGTGAATGTGCCCATTCAGGTAACCACAGCCAAGTGGGGCAGGAGGGTTCACAGTGGATTTTCTGGAAGCTGGGATTGCCCTGACAGGCGAGCTGAAGCCTCCACAATCTCTCACGATGGTGTTAATGTCTGTCAGAACTTGCTCTTTCAAATTTTACGTCTATGTTTTCTGTGTGAAGATTGAAGTAAGGACAGTTTGAGCTGGGAGAAGAGTTGAAAGCTCATTCCCTGCTCGTGAGTTCATCCTGTAACTGGGTTATACTTTACCAATCTCTGTTGGGATGGCTGTTGAATTTTCCCCTGATGAATTGGCAATGTCAAGATGGCAAGAAATCCATTCAGTGTATGTGAACTTCAGTTCTATGTGGAGCCATTTGAATGTGTCGCTGCTGGTGGTGAAGTGCATCAGGTAACCTGAAATGCATTTGAGTCAAAACTGGGTAAAAGAAATCAACAGTTCTTTGTGCTAAAGGTTAAATATCTGCTTCTCTTGCTCCAACAGTATCAAAGTGTCGCATTAGAGGAGTTCCACTGAAGCCTCATCTTCAGAGCAGTGTTCTTTCCCTTTGATTGCTGTGCCATTCCATAGTGACCTTTTGGCATTGGATCCCCTGGACACACAGACCCGGCAGTGACCCCGTGTCCTTCATTGTGCACACTTGACATACTTTCCTTTCTATCTTCTGTGGTGAAAGAAGGGATAAAATATAAATTTGTAATGTAAATCCATCATATTTTAAAGCCAGTACTTTTGCATTTGCTGCCTTCTCAACAATGTTCTTGTTGATCTCTAAAATACACATGCTTAGGTTTAATCCAGCCATGAGTGGATATACAATTTTTTTTACCTAATATCAAATTATAAATGCTACTTTAAGGGTCATGTCAGGCAACTTTTCTGTGGACAATGCAATTTATTTTTTACAAGCAAAAAGGCTGAAAAGTTGTGGGGTTTTTCCCTGAATGTTTTGAAAATGATCTGTCTCTCTTCAAAATTAAATTATGATGGTAGTAAAAAGGGGAGGTGGTGTTAAAAATATTGTTTGAGGATTCATAGACTTGCAGCCTGATATTTGCAATAAGACAGTAATTTCAAATATTGTGCTTTCAAGAGACACAATTGGAGCCTTAATAAGCAGATATGACACCTGCTGTGTAATAATCTTTGTAGTCTCTTTTGTGTTTATTTGCAACCAGATTTGAGGAATGACATCTCTTAGATTTTTGAGACACCCAGGTAAATTTAAAAAATGGATCTGATTTCATTCACTCTTTCCTCAGAATAAAATATGTGTAATTTATAATGAATAATTCTTTTTAAATATGCAGTTGACCTTTAGATTTTCAGAACAAGCCCCAGAAGGTGCATATTTGTGGCGCAAGATACTCTTAATCAAAAATAATGTCAAAGTCATTGCAATACAGCTGTTTGCAGCAAAAATGCAGTGCAAGCACATTGCCATGGTGGTGCACTTTGGTGTTACATTCATCCTGGTAATAATACACAGCTTTTGTCTGGCCATGAAAAGAACATACTTGGGATGTTAGAAAACATAAAGAAATGAGAGTGAGAAAAATTGATTCTAAAGTTAATGTCCTGGATCTGACAGATGAAGACTGCACCAAACAGAACCCACTTTAGCCAGAAATGAATTCTGCTGTGGATATTGTATGTTTGAATTTACTGCAGCAGCTGAAAACTGGCAAGTGACTTCAGTCATGCTCCAGTTTCCCTGATCCTCGAGGGAAACGCAATATTATTTGTTCCATCGACTCCAGTGCCGGACAGTGAAATAGAAGAATGTGAATAAACAGGTCTGCATTAAACATCCCTCTCCTTTCTGCAATACTTTAGCACAGAACATAAGAGGACAAAAAGTAACTAAAAGGAATGGATTTCTAATGTGCTGAATTACTGCTTGTGGCTCCAGAACTACTGAGCAAATTGGCATTTTAGAATTTTCCTTCTTATTCCATCAAGAAAACAAAATCGCTGAAGGATTGTGTAGTTGGTTAAGGAAGCAAAGGAACATTTTCCAACTGAATTATACTTCAGTTGTTGAGGAATAAGTGACTAATAAAGCAGCATTTTCCTAATCCTTCTTTTCAGTTTTCATCATAGGACTTTGATGAGAAGTTTGCGTCAGAAATAAAGATGGGGAAAATTATACAAAAGTGTTTTCAGCTTTTCTGAGATTGCTTTTCTGTACTTTTTCCTTTAACTTTAATTTTCTTTACACAGGCATTTTTGAATGTGTGTAGCAATGCTTGAGAATGGATTTTGGCAATAGCTATTCTGATTTTTCAACTCTTATCCCTCTTGATGACTCATAAGTGTTTAGGTACAAGACTGTCCACATTTATTTTTCACAGATCTCCCACTTCAAATTATTACATTCAGTAATGCTCTTTTGGGTTTTTCTAGAACTATTCCAATTCATAATTTTATAACACCTGATGTTCTCCTATGCTATGGGAGCTAAAATCCTCCCCACTCCCTTTCCTCTTGGTGCTTGCTACGTGATGAAGGACATTTACCTTTGTAGTCTCTCTTATATAAATATTCCAAACTGTTTATTTTTCCTCCTAGCCAGGATTATTGCAGTAGCTCTGAGGAAGTTTGCAAACCTGCCCATTGCTCAGATGAGTCACAGCCCTGTAGTTCTGTTCCTCTGCACTCTCTGGAGGTGCCTGGAATGTTTGACGAGTTCGTGGCAGTTCTTAACCTCATCTCTTGCTGCATCCCAGTCTCGATAGTTCTCCTTCAGTGTTCTGATAATTCTTACCAGTTTATTTAAACCTACACAATGTGACAAAGCTTGTCACTCCGTGAAGTGGCTGCACTGAAATGACGAGTTAATTGGTTCATTTGTACGTGACTAAGGTTTGCAGGAGGCTCTGAGCCTCTCTGTGTGGATGCTGTACGTGGTGTGTGAGAACTGTTCTGCAGTGAGCAGAGAACTCCAGTACACGGTGGGTGACACTCAGAGCAGTGCAAAACTTCTCAGACATGTAACACAGTTTTGCTGCCATAAGAACAAAGATCCTGTGGCTTGCCAGTCCCTTTGTAGGAAGGGAAAGAACAGGGAGAACTGGAGGTCCAGGCTTGCCAGTCCTGCCTGAAGAATGGCAAGACATGGATGGGCTTCTGTGTCCAGCAGTCCCTGCTGTACACACAGCCTGGCTCTTCCATCAGAGCCAGGCAAAGCAGCAGCTGTGGCTTTCCCCACACAGACGTAGGAGGAAGGAAAGTCGTCTCTGTTCCCAGCAGCCTTCTGGCCTGAGAACATCCTTGCCTTGTCTTCCTCCAGAGCTGATTGTCACTGTCAGCTTTGCAAACTTGGAGAAGGTCACATTTTTGGACTTGCCCAGATATTGCTGTCTCCATTTTTGGAAACACTGATTGAGTGATGTTTACGGTTATCTGAAAGTTCTTAAAAAATTGGAGTGTCAGGAATTCACCTTGTGGTGATGGAAGAGTTGGGTGCCCTAACATCTGAGAGCTTCAGTTGGTCAGAGCTTGTTACTCCCTGCCCACGCTGCAGGGTACAGCATGTTCTGAAGCTTTGCAGGAGCAGTACTTCTGTAATCAGCACATGATGAAGAGATAATTAAGCCTTGAGAGGATATAAGATTTATGTTGGAAATGGGGAAAATATATTCTGAATATGAATTTGTATTTGTAGACACCAAGACTTTTTCAGGGCAATCAACTTTTTGATTTACAGTTTAAACATTAGGCAGCAACTGATAGCAGAGCCTTCAACTCTCAGCATCTGTCAGGAAAGTACCTCATGTTTTTAAATTGATTTGTGTAACGAGATATATTGTGACCTTAGAGGAGTAGTATAGAAAAAGGCCTCAAAAGTAAAGCCTTCATGCTCAGAACCTGCTCTCCTCGTGGGTACCCACTGTGCTGATGCCAGATTCTAGGAAACTGGGGATGTGGTTCCACAGCAAGTGAGTGGAACTGTGATTGTGCCTTATCTTTCTGTCCTAAGGTTTTACTACAGTGCTCAGTAACTAAGGAGGCAAACTGCATGTGAAGAGTGTGATTTCTGAGGGAGCACAAAGGCTTTTGCCCTGGAGTCTTTAGCAAACAGATCTTTTTCCTTCGTATTTCTGACTGAGACTGTTTTGACAGAAGAATAGCTGACTCTTTATATTTTCTCTGTGTTTGCCAGCGTGTGTTTTATGTGCTTGCATTGCAAAACTATAAATCCCAGAATAAACAGATGACAAATTCCAGAGTGTGTTTTCACTGAGGTTGGCTGGCTGCAGCAGTGTCTGTGCCCACGGAGGGGAGCGTTACCTGCCAGTCCCTTGCCTGAGCTGCTGCCACCAGGAGGGAAAGCATCCTTCCTTCCCCACGGGTAACTGCAGAGGTCTCAGTGGGTGAGGTTGGATGTTACTGATTTTGGCAACTTTTCTGATCTACAGCAGACAATTACAAGTATCTTGAGGGTACAGCAAGAAGGTTTTTTTCCCTTTGTGAGCCTATGCAAAGGACATAGAGTTTTTGGTCTGCTCTCTACACAAGCAAATATTGTCCCTGAAGTGCTAAATTGAAGCCTGTTATTTAAAAAAACTCTGATCTTGTGTTGAGGACTACAGGGTTGGGCAGTGCCAATGTAAAATAAAGTTGGGGGGTTTTTTGTTTTTATTTTTCGTTTGTTTGCTTAGTTGGGTTTTGTTTATTTGGGGGTTTTGTGTTTGTTTTTTTTAAAGATTGCATGTCAGTATAAGAATGTCTTTTCTTTGGCTGGGGCCTGCTGCTGGCAAGTGATTCTCCTTCCAAATGACCTCCTCTTCTTGTATGTGTATTTTCACTGCCTTCAGTGGTGAAATATCCGTGCACCAACCTTCCTCCTCTTGCTTTACAGTGCTTCTGAAAAGGTATCCCTGAAGGACACTGCTGCTTTTCTCTTCCTGATTGAAATTGTTTCCCTCTCTTTTGCTGTGTTCCCTGAATTCTTTAGAGAATGGCATTATCTCATTCTTACTTTTTTAGGGAAAGGGGCTGAAAGGCTGGAACTTGTTCACCTGTTCCTTTATTCCTGCTGTGCTCTAGATACACAAACAATATGTTTGGAACTGCAAATCATAGAGAAATATTTTTTATCATTTTGAGAGGGATTTAGATAACTGTATTGAATACAGTGCTGTAGCATATCAGAGTATATTGACTATGCTTTGTCTTATCAAGGACTTAACCTCCGCCTTCACTGTTTATTTTTGGAAAGAGAAGTAAAATAAGGGCATGTGTGCAAAACTGATGAGCTCATCTTTTCAATGTCATTCAGTAATACATAAACTAATTGGTTATTGTTGTTTCAATTCTAAATCCTCTATTGTCACTTGTTTTGGTTTTGGAGACCATTTTGCATCTCAAGTTATTTATTCCCCGTTTTGAGAACATAGATACAAAGATAACAGGACAAGACGTTTTGTAGCTTAGTTTCTCCTGCTCAGTATTTTTTAACAGCATTCCCTAAAATAGAAATGCAAAACTGTGTGTCCTACTTTCCCCTCACTAAAATAGCTGCCTTTTGTTAATTTTAGATACAGCAGAGCAGGATATGTAATTAATGATATCAAAGAATCCATATGATATTCAACAGGGTCTTAACATCAAGGACAAAAGAAGTCTGACAACAGCTGTCCCTAATGATTTGGGTTGTAAAATGTTTTCTTTTATTTCAGGAAGTTGGATGCTTTCATCTATGATGCAGCGGTGCTGAATTACAAGGCTGGGAGAGATGAAGGCTGCAAACTTGTCACAATAGGGAGTGGATACATCTTTGCCACTACTGGCTATGGAATTGCACTGCAGAAAGGATCACCTTGGAAGAGACAAATTGATCTCGCCCTCCTTCAGTTTGTGGGAGATGGTAGGGACCAGCCTTTTATCCTTTCTTTTCTTTCTCTCTGTATACGCAGTTAATTCAGTGATAGTAGCTCTGAGCCTTTTAGTGCTGATCTCTTGCAGTCTTAAAAAAAAAAAGAACAAAAGGTAAAACAAATGAGTAAAATTACTACTTGATGCTGAGACAGGAATTCTCTTCCACTCCCCTAACTCACCTCACTGCCAAGGACGTCTATTTTCAGAAAGTGTTTTCGTATACATTGCAAATTAAAGCTGGCCTTAGTGTTAGAGAGCATTTGTAAATTCATTTCGTGATTTTTGTCTTTGAGCAATTCCTGAGAAGTTTTTCCTTGGTAGGTGAGTTATCGTTCTTCATGACTGTTTTGCTATTAAAAAGTGTTTAGCTGAGTTCTGAACTCAGTGAGTGATCCCTCATCTAGGATGGATTCATTTAAACTTTTGGTTATAGAACACCTGGGAAATTGGAGTAGATTGACTGATTTCATTGAATTTCAAACAACTATTTTTCATTCCACCACAAAATGGAAGCATTGTAGGTCCTCCTGGCACTTCTGACCTGCCGAAGAAAACTTACTGCACATCTTTGATGTATTTGTAAACAGTAATGATGACTCAGTCTCCTCATAGGGCTTGAAGTCCTTTTTGATTGTAGAAACCATTCTTTGCTACAATGAAACTTTAAACCTTTCATATGTACAAGCAAGTAGAGATATGGTGATTAAAAACTTTGTGTATTATAACTGACTAAAATAATTTATCAGAATGGAATTCAGTCTGTGTTACATAATTTATTTTTTTTACATAGATACTTTGTCAATGAAAGGGACAGGATTTGTTGAAAAATAACTATGGAATTAAGGTCACCAATGGCATGCTGTTGACACTAAAAATGGTAAATTTTAGTATAATAGCAATGGCAGAGTGCAGGTCTTTAGCACAGTGGCCTCCTGTTCCATAAAACAGGGAAAGAAAATAAATGCAATCTTATCCTGTATTTACACATTGACCTGTGGACTTGCAGAGCATCCAAATGCTTTTATCTTTAACCCATTTTTAGTAGCTGAAAACAATCCAAAAGAATTGTCTACGAAACTCAATCTTCAAACCTCCATATGAATAATTTATAGCATAGATACAGTGGACACCCAGGTGAATAAAACCTTGTCGTGAAATGTCTGCTCCATTGTATATCTTGCTCAGATATTACTCGAGAAGATAAGCAAATGTTTTGAATGCACAAACCATGGGGATTTGAATGCATTTCTGGCATCTTTTCAGTACCTTTAGAAGTTACCCTGACCAACCCATGAATGCTAAAACATAAATTTGCTCTTGTAAAGGATCCTCAAATTTTTTCAGAAAATGGTATGGGGACTAATAAAGAGATTAGTGGTTGGGATATATATGATGTGTAGGAATTATTGTAGGAATGTTTCTTTTAGTCCCAGCAAAGTTTACTACCCTGTCTCACTTCACTGTGTCACAGGTCTAGATGATAACTTTCAGGAAAAAAACCCCAACAACCCCAAATAAATGCAAGGAAAAAAGAAATTTCTGCTACTGATTTAACAAAGTACATTGCAGGTGAACTGGAACAAAACACCCAGAAATTAAATGTAAAGAGTAATTGCCCAGAACTAGCATGACCTGATTTTGTAATCTACATCTAACTTCAGCAGTTCAATGGATAATCTTTTTAGCTATGAACTTACATAACTGTGTCTTGGTGAACTGGAAGGGATGAACCCAGAGTTCAGACCAACATCACTTTGCTGTATTACTAAAAATCTCTTTGAAGTTATGCAGACTAATAGCAAGTATGGTTGGGGGGAAATTTCGTCTTAAGATGATACTCCTGGGAAAGCCTCACAAATGTAGGCAGAAATGTTCTTTCACATGTATTCTCTCTGCAGAATATATTATTCTCCAAGACTAAGCCTATAAACCAGCAAAGTCCCTGGTAGTATTGAATTATTATTCAGTGTATGTAATAGAGCATTCATCACAGGATGGAATAATTTCAATGAATGATTGTAAATGTAATGAGTTTCATAACTATAAGAAAAAACATCCTAATGAGTTCAACAAACAATTTCTTTATATGAATGTTATGTTAATAAGAGGAGAAAACTGTTCAGATTTTACTAGATAACTTGGACAAGACCAAGTGATTTGTTATCTGATGACACCTACAAAAAGCCATGATCTCCTCTTTTGCATTTACCCAGTACTGAGAAGGCCTTTTGAAATGTATTTTAGAGCTTCCAATTTCCGCTGCATGTGTCTTTCTCCTATGATTTTTCTTATTTGATTTTTCCTTCCTGCTTCTATATCATTCTCTTATCCAAGCCAGATCATTTACACATCAAAATGAAATTTTTGTGCAGTGGATAGGAACCTTTTCTCTCTTTGCTGATGTAAAACATCCTACTACAGAATTCATGACTTGTTCATGCAAGGACATATTTTTCCACTTCTCAAAGAATGATGTTTTTTCTGAATTACCAGTGGCTTTAATCTTTTTGGTACTAGAAAAAAAAATAAAGTAAATGTAGAGGGATGTAGGTTCATGTTAGGGATAACTTCAAGTTTAGGCTGAGTGGTTCATATGTGTCTACGTGAGCTGTGTTCTGATCCTGAAGATAATTCTACTGGGTGGAAAAATTATACTGACAATTAGCAATCACACAAGCAACTCAGAAGTCTCATTGGAAGGAAACAGGCTACAAGATGCCAGATTTCTTGCTCTAACAAAGAGGAAAAGAGACAGAGGAAAGGAGGATGGGAATGACTTGCTGAGGAATTTAAAAAATAGCTACTTAATTGGTTCAAAAATATAATTATCCTCAAAAGGTTTCATACCATGGTCTGTTCATGTTCATATACATATTCCAGTTCATGGGAAGCTGAGATTGATATGCATTTGTTAAACAAGATTAATAGGTTTGGAACACTGAATCTTTTTAATAGAAAGAGTTAGGAGTGTTGTTTCCTAGTATGAAGGATATGAGTGAATTTCTGGCTTTGTTCATCTTGCTACCTGTGCAGCACATCTCATTATCTGCAAGAGCTTTGAGTTGATGATTAGCATCTGCAGATTTATTTAAAACAGTTGATCACTGCAATGATTCTCTGATGTGCAGTGGTGGTTGTGCTTCTTTTTCTGGCTTGATGTGGTCACAAGGTGAAACTTCCATTGTTTTTTAACAGAGGAAAAAAATATTTCTACTGAGACACAGAAGACAATTTCTCAATCTTCTGTTGAGAAATAGAAGCACCCAGGAGTTCAAAAAGCAACTAAAATGATAGGGCTGCTAAGAAACAGCACCATCATTTTGTTTGGATCTTCCGCCCACAGCCACAGGAATGTGTCAGAACAGAAATGTTGCGTGCTGAAGAATCGCAGGAGACGTGCTTTGATTTCTTTCATCAGCCTGTGTAGGAGCAGCTGGGCAGGCTGATGTGCCCAGCACCCAGCATGTTGCCCTGGCAGCTGGCACAGCTTCCATCCCACAGTGCAGGAAAGGCTCAGGCACACAGCAAGTCCTTGGGAAGGCACCCATGACCCTCCATCCTTCAGCAGCAGGAACTTTTGGCCAGCTGTGTGACGGCCCAGGCATTGCTAACACTCCTCTGGCTTGGGCTGAATTGCCATTTAAAGTAAGAGTGGTGCTTTTCTAAAAAATACCCTGCAAAAGACTTTGAAAGACATTGTTTCTGAAACCCATGGCATCACATCTTTAGGATATGGAGTAGAACCAGCGATGCCTAGAAGGTGAGGAGGGTTTAGCTTTCTATTTGTCTTCTTTTTCTCTCAATCTTTCTCTCATATTTTTCTTCTTTTTTTTTAAATTTGTGAGAAAATGACATTACTGAAGTGCAAATGATGAAGCTGCTTTGGGATCAAGAGAGTAAGGGTAGTTCAGAGTATGCATGGAAAGGAGAGAAAGACAGCAAGGATTCTTTAGCTATGAGGGATGCAGCAGAATAGATGGATCAAACACTCATGACAGCAGAAATGAATGGAAACAAAGAACAGAAAATGCTGGATAAAGAGAACAGTTTTGGGGAGAAGTGGGAGAATATCAACCAGCTGTCCAGGTTATGCATCTCGTCATGTGAGGTATTTGTAACCTATTGCACTACCTGCAGATTAGGAACTCTGTTCAAAAAACAGTGTTGGAAGAGATCTCCAGAAAAATAAGGCAGATGGTGTAGCTGGCTTAAGGCTTTAACCCTTAAAGTTACAAACTTTGGAGCAATAAGAGACACAGAGATGTGAAGAAGAAAACTGGTTTGAGTTTCCACTGAGTCTTTAATCCCCTTCCTAATAACTTTCAGTTCTGGTTAATCTTTATGTGCTTTTAGGATGACTTACTACACTGAGAATTGTTTTCCTGGGTGGATAATTGCGTCCCACTCCTTAGGGGTAATAGGCAACTGTGGAAATGAGATTTGCCCCCTCACATCTGGAAGAGGAAAGCTCTTTGCTTTTTTTTTTTTTTTTTTTGTATTTTAGCATAAGCCTTCCAAATCGGCGTCTAGATTATAAGGAAGTGTAGCAGTGTGAGTCACACGGGCTGTTAAAGCCCAAGAAGGAAATACGTATGTGATTATAAGGACATATTTTGAGTGCGTGCTGCTCAGGCAGAATACACCCACAATCACAGTGATTTTCTGTTTATATATTTAGTGTCCTCCTTAAGCAGTGGGTGGAACAAATGCGACTGAGGAGTGTGAGTGTATAAGTGGAGGGCGTCTGTGTAGCTGAACAAGAGTTAGAGGGATTGTAATATTGCAGGTCGTGCTTAGCAGTTCTGTTAATTCATCCCTAACTAATGGGGACACACAGAGTGAAGTCATTAGCTCACTGTAAGTTTATGGCTGTCAGTCATCTGTGTTCCTCTTGCTGTTTTTACAGGGGGAAATAACTCTGAAAATAAGAGTAAGGGAGAGTGATTTGGGGGATCCAGGCTGAATTTGATAAGTTGCTGTGCTTTTTATATTATCTCTTCTCTGAAACATTCTGTGTGGATCATATAACTGTGTCAAATTGGAATTGATGGGCTTATTGAACCAAATGCATATCAAACTATTTGACTGCTGGCCCCTCTATTCGGGGTGAAAACCCTTTTATTTTAGGGTGCTACCCTTCTCCTCTGTCACTTAGAGGGAATTCTCACTGCAGTAAACATGAAACAGTCTGCCTCTAAATTTGAAAACTACCCTTTGTCCAGTCTGAATAAGCAGATGATTCAGTTGGCGTCCCCATAGCCTTTTGAAGATGATGCCCTACATCTGACCAGTGTAAATGTATCTATTTAACTCTTCTATTCGAGATCTATTCTTGGCATATGCCACTTTTCTTTACTGGCATGCTGGCTTCTCAGGCTGGACCTCCAGTGAGCGGCTTGCACAGGAGTCAGCACCCCTTGGACTGTCAATACCAACCTGTTCCCTGAGCACTGGGATCTCCTGCCCCTGCCCCTTGTGTGAGCCATGAAGTGCTGACCCTGGAGATCTGTTGTATTAACCAATAACACAAGGATGTTGGTCAGAGCATCCTTTCTTTGCTTGTCCAAAGCATGCTCCTGCAGGATGTACAGGCTGCACGTGGCAGGGTTAGGGTTAGCCTAGATACTTTTTTTGTCGAATACGTTGGAACTCTTCATTTTCTCATCTTGTGCTGGTGTCATGATGTACTTTCCTGCTGAGGTCTGCAACTGTTCATCTAAATGTTAATCTAGTCCACACATGAATGAAGGTAAGAAATGATTGTGGCATTGCATTCTTTTCAGTAAGTGCCTGAAGTGAAAATAAAAAGCCTTAAAATAAGCCTGATTAATATTTATGAGTAACTTGAGACCTCCCTGTTAGACGCAGACTTGAACTCCATTAACACTCGTTTACTGAGGCCTGGCATTTATGTATATTGAGGTTGCTGACTTAGATTTCCAAGGTCTGTCCTATGCAGTATTTGGAGCTTTCACTTTCTAATTAGTATAGTGCACACATGGAGATGACTGAGCTCTCCAGTGCCTGGTAACTACAAATTACTGGCCTTTCAACTTCCATGCCCAGTGTATTGCTATAGGTGTCATCACCCTACACCTTCATCTCACAAGTCAGACCACCCAAAAGGATTTGAAAGACCACGTTCCTCTAAAAGGACTTGATCATTTTAATTTGTTTTTTTTCTGAGCAGAATTAAAACTAGCCTCAAAGATCAATGTCTTGAATTCCTACTCCAGGCAAAGTTTGGAAGTTAGTGCTTTTAATGAGGAATGAATTGACACCTCAGATAAAAAAGATTCTCCTGCCTGAGGATTTTGTAATAAAAATGTTATGGCTTCTGTAAATAATCTGGTTTAAAATGCAATGGGCAGGAAAAGCAATAAGAATATTGAGTGTTTTTGCCAGTTTTATAGAGTCAGCTATGCTGAAGTGTTATTACAGTTAAATTAGTAACTGTTTTGTCTGTGTTTCTATGTATACACCACACACATATAAATACATATTGTGTACACACATATAAACATATATGCTGTAAATGGCAACTGCTTTATTTAGAGACACCAGAATTACCTGCCTAATCTGTCCATTTCCCAGAAAATATCATAGTACATAAATATGACAATCCAGTGATTCATAGTGCTTTGCAGTCTATAAAAATGTGGATTCCTTTTGGGCATTAATTAACAGTGATTGTTGTCACTGTCAAATATAATGGGAGAGATGTTGCAATAGCAGAGTCTACAAGACTCTGGAATGCCTTACTCTTCATCACTTGCCAGGGCACTGTCATTTAGCTCAAGTCAAAACAAGCTTAGTTCTTTTCTGCAGGGATGTTTTTGGAAAGGTTGGTGGATTATCAATAGTTACTTTAGAAGTACATGCCAAAGGGAAAGAAACACAGAGGAAAGAGTAATAGAGAAGAGGTTTAAACTCCTTTGTGAATTTTGTTATGAATAGTAAAAGGGCACAGCAGTCAAATCAAATTGATGCCTGACAATCATGGGAGATGTGAATTTTCCTGTGGGAAGTACCAAGAGCTGATTGTCAGAGCTTTAGCTACTAATGCACAGACCAGAAATATTACTCTCCCTTTAGACTTTTGTCTTCTATAGCCTCTCTGAGTTTTATTCATAGACCTTGGGGAGGACTTGAAAGAGAGACAGGGGAGACAGTCCACTGAAGTTTAGCAGAACAAAAGAAATCCCAATGTTCTAAGATATGGAAATGCAATAATGAACCCCAGTTATCTATGTGTGCAGTATCTATACTGTTACAATTAATAATTTATTGTCTGTATGTCCTGGATTGGAAGATTTTTAAAGATTCATTAGGATTGACTTTCTTCCTTAGGGATGCTCTTAGGTATTTTGAAGATTGAGCACTGTAATTTGGGAGAAGACACATTGCCTTTTGCAGATGTAGAGGTTTAATTCATGCTTCAAGCACAAAATTAAACTCAGAATTAACTAGAGACTGAGTAATCTCTTTTACAAATTTGTGAAGTGCCTTTGCTAAAATGCCTCAGTACTTGTCCTTTCTACTTTAGATTTTCATTCACATTCTATAAGATGCAATTTCTCCATCACAGTCTTATGTTCCACTTCCAGTTGGAACTCACACATCCAAATTATCTGTGGGTTGCAGCTTTCCTTGTGCCCTGACACTCTATCCTGAAAAATGCTTTTGCTCAGCAGGTCATTGATCTTCTAGTCTAGCTTGAAGGTAGCTGAAATGTCAATATAGCTTATAGCCCATTTTTTTCTGATCTTTTTCCCAATGATTTATGGATTATCATACCGAAAATTTATTCCCTAATCTCTGGGAAAGGATTAGGGATCTGTACCATAGGAATTTCCACCCCAGACTGAAGCCATATCTTAAACTGGGAAACACACCAAGATAGCTAATATTGTACTTTCCCGCCCTCTGTATTGCCTGCTACATTTTCTAGAAACAATGAAGTTCATGTCATTAAAGATTGTAATTACTCAGCTGCCTATATCCTCAAGAGAGTAGAAAATTCTCTATGCCCGTGCAGTACTTCACTAAGAAAAACACTAAACACTTGATAATTAATAAATATAAAGAAAGAAGTTTGACAGGAACCATTGCAGCTTCTTGCACACCTCTGTCCTTGCTGGCAGTAGCAGCTGCTGCTGGGTGATAGGGTCCTTCCTCTGAGGCCAGATTCCCCCAGTGAAACACAGGTGATCCACAGGACCAGGAGGGAGCAGAGGGAGATGTCCAGGACACCACGAGATGCAGGACTGGGAGCATCTGGGTGCAGCTGCTGCATCACCCACATCTCTGCGGGAAAACGAAATGAAGGGAGACACAAATCCAGGAGAACTGCATTGGAAAGATGCTGCTAATTCCAGTGGTTTATCTGGTTAGTGGCTGTTCAATGTGAAAAATAAAACAGGAGACACAAATACCAGTCAATCAAATACCCAAATACCCAAATACTGGAGTATAACTCATACTAGCGGTAATGGCAGAGACCAGACATGTCATGAGAGGTTCAGCCAGAATGTTGCAACTTATTTGAAAAGAAAGAATCAGGTTGTCATGATGGGAAAGAACAAACTTCTCATGGCATGTTTTAAAGGGATTGTGGAACATGTGAAGTTCAGTTCCTTGCTCGGTTCCGCTCTCTGTAACAAAAGTGCTACAAGTTACAGCAAGCAGAAGAAAGTTCTATCCAAACCACAGTTCCTGCTTTCTAGAGCAGCCAGCTTCCCACGTAATTTATGAAATCTGAGGACATCTTAAACTAGGGTGCTGTGAGTTGAAATCTGCTATATTTGCAGCTCCTGAGTAGAGAAGTCTACAGTGCTCCACAAATGAAGCATTAAATGGCGCTGTATTTTTAAACTTGCAAAGACTTTGGAATACTGTGAGCAAAGATTTTTGCATTTTAACTGCTTTGATTCCTTGCTCTCCGCAGGGGAAATGGAAGAATTGGAAACCCTGTGGCTGACTGGTATTTGTCACAACGAGAAGAATGAAGTGATGAGCAGCCAGCTGGACATTGACAACATGGCAGGAGTGTTTTACATGCTTGCAGCAGCCATGGCACTCAGTTTAATAACCTTTGTCTGGGAGCACTTATTTTACTGGAAACTTAGATTCTGCTTCACTGGAGTCTGCTCAGATAGGCCGGGATTGCTGTTCTCAATCAGCAGGGTCAGTACTACTTTCATTTTTCCACTTTAGGCAACAGCTGAATAAATATTGCCTCCCTGAAACATTATCTTTCCTTTTATTCTCACCTGGACACTTTGAGCATCATTGTGTTGCTCTGGAATCACAGAATCACAGAATCACAGAAAATTATGAGTTGGAAGGGACCCACATGGATCATCTAGTCCAACTCACCATCTAATACCCGTACAGTGACCAAGAGCACATCCTAGAGCGTAATACCAACCTAGATGCCTCACAGTCTAGCAGGCCACTCCGAGCCGGAAGGGGCCCAGGGTCACCCAGCCCTACACCCGCCAGCTAGACCATGTCACTAAGCTCCTCGTCCAGTCTTCTCTTAAACACTTCCAGGGATGGCGACTCCACCACCTCCCTGGGCAGCCCATTCCAATATGCAATTACTCTCTCCGTGAAAAACCGCTTCCTAACGTTAAGATTAAACCTCCCCTGGCGTAGNGGACTCCACTGGTGACTGGCCGCCAATCCGATGTTGCACCATTCACCACCACCCTCTGAGCTCGCCCTTCCAACCAGTTTGGGACTTGCATTCCATGGGAAATCTATTCATTGGATTATTTAGGGTATGAACTGTTATATGTGTCAGGATAATTAGTAATCCAATGCTGAAAACAAATACATTAAGGGGCAATTTTGATGAAGAAATGGTAGAACTCACATGCAGGAAATGGATTAATTTCCACATAAAAATCTAAACAAAATAAGTATGTCTAGTTAAACATTAAGGCAGGTTTGAATAATAACTTTCCCAGATTCAAAGAGGATTTACATATCCAAAATGTTATACTCATAAAATAAAAAGGGAAATCTGTGCTTGTTCTTATATTTCTGACAAATTAGTTTGGTTTTGTCTTTATATATTTTTAACACATAGTGCTTTCATTAGGTAATTGACTTTGCTGAATTTTTATATCTGAGGAGAACTGAAAATGATACTAAAATGCTTAATGGCTTTAAAATGTGCTGAAATTATCTTGTTGAGTAGATTGGACTGTTTTGGAACTGCATTAAAAATTCTCTGCCCTGCCCTGTTGGGGATTGTCTGGAAACCATGTACACCTTAACCTCCACATTTTATATATTTGAACTTTATATTTTTGGCCTTTTACATATGAAATTCTCCTAGGCAATTCAGTAGGGGAAAATGTACTTATTTCAAAGGTAAGTTACTGAGAATTGTCAGTTCACAGGGTTGGAAATGTTAATTGAACTCACAGGAGTGACCAAAGAGGTTGGAGTTAGAAAATGGGCTTTAGCATTTTGCTCAAAATGAACTCAACATCAGGCTTTAGAAAGAGCTGGGTTTTTTTCATATGTACTAGGATAGGAAAGAGAGAAAACTAAAATATGACAAATGGAAGCCTTTTCATTTTGGTGCAAGTGAAGAGTACCTTAGCCACCCATAAAATAGCCCAAGTACAGGCTTGTTTAGAGGGGAAGTTTAATAACTGGTTTAAAATAAGAGAATTTTCATTAGGGAAGGTTAGTTGCATTTTGTGATGAGACCTTTGGGGTCCCGTCTGATCTTGTTTTCTGAAATACACTGGGGAGACCGACATGGGCTACTGGTTTCTGAAATACTTCTCCTTTGTAATCCCAGCAAATATGTTAAAAAATACTCTTCTGTATCAATGGAAAGAAATAATAGAAGGATAGAGATCTGCTTTTAATCTTTCCAGTAATTAGTTAAGCAGTGTTTACTTTTTCTTTATTCCTAATTAAAAATGGAATGGAAGTTTTAAAAATTTATACCTAGTGATTTAATTTGTTTTATATTACTCATATTACAGGGTATTTACAGCTGCATCCATGGAGTACACATTGAAGAGAAAAAGAAGTCTCCTGACTTTAGTTTGACCAATTCACAGACGAACATGTTAAAACTACTGCGAACAGCGAAAAACATGACCAATATCAATCCTTCAAGAATTGACTCCCCCAAACGAACAGCTGATTTTATTCAGAGGGGTTCTTTGATTATGGACATGGTCATGGATAAGGGCAACTTAGTATTTGCTGATAACAGATCGTTTCAGACAAAGGATAACTTTTTTGGTGACAATATGAATGAACTGCAGACTCTTCCTGGCAATCGACACAAGGACAATCTGAACAATTATGTTTTCCAAGGTCAACATCCTCTCACGCTGAATGAATCCAATCCAAATACGGTAGAAGTTGCAGTAACAACAGAAGCAAAAGTGAACTCCAGACCCAGGCAGCTTTGGATGAAATCTGTTGAATCTTTGCGTCAAGATTCTGTACGTCAGAGCCAAGGTTCCCAGAGAGAAGATGGCTCAGATGAAAATAGGCAGCTTTCACTGAAAAGCCAAAGATACCTTCCTGAAGAGATTGTCCATTCAGATGTATCAGAGACATCAAGTCGAGCTACTTGCCATATGGAAGCTGAAAACAACAACAAACACCACAAAACCAAGGACAACTTTAAAAAAAGGACAGTAGCATCAAAATACCCAAAAGACTGCAGTGAAGTGGAACTGACATATCTAAAAACCAAACAGAGCTCTCCACGGGATAAAATCTACACGATTGATGCTGACAAGGAGCCAGGATTCCGCTTGGACACACCTCAGTACATCGAAAACATTGTCCTTCCAGAAACTGTAGAGTTTCCTGATGTTTATCAAGATCACAACGACAACTACAGGAAAGCCGAGCACGCTAACAGGACTCCAATGCATAACGAAGACAGTCTTCCAAATAATGAACAATATAAACTTTATGCAAAGCACTACACTCTAAAAGAGAAAAATTCTTCCCTAGGTGACATGAATGATAGATACAGACAGAATTCCACGCACTGCAGGAGCTGTCTTTCCAATATGCCCACTTACGCGGGACACTATACGACCAGATCTCCCTATAAATGTGACGCATGCTTGCGGATGGGGAACCTCTATGATATTGAAGAAGATCAGATGCTGCAGGATACAACGAACTTATCACTTCCTCAAGAAATATATGAGCGTACTTGGTCACAGAGTAATGCTCTGCAATATCATAAAAAAAATAAATTGAGGATTAGCAGGCAACACTCTTTTGATAATATCGCTGATAAGTCCAGGGAACTTGATATTGGAAGACCTTCTCGTAGTATAAGCTTGAAAGAAAGAGAGAAGTTTCTTCAAAGTAGTCCATATGCAAGCATGTTTAGTGTTCCCTCAAGCAAACTGTTGAGCAACAAGGCCTCACTTTTAACTCATGCTCTAGAGGACAGTAAGCGGAGCAAGTCCCTCTATGCTGTTCACTCGGATGACAATCCCTTTCTGCACTCGTATCGTGATGACCAGCACTTATCTCTTAGGCGAAGTCCAGCTGATCTTTATAAACATTCATTGCCAACAAGAGGAAGAAATGATAATTATTTAAGGTCATCCATACAGTCTACAGCATCATACTCTTCCAGGGATGGTCGGATCCATAATGACATGTACATTTCAGAGCATGTTTTGCCTTATGTTGCAAATAGGAATAGCTTGTACTCAACTCCAAGGGTTTTAAATTCCTGTAGCAATACACGTGTGTATAAGAAAAGGCCTAGCATTGAATCAGATGTTTAAATTTTCCATAAACACACTATCTATAGGGAAAGAATAGTTGCCACCATCTTAGAGGGAGAATTTATCCTTTAAGTGTATCCTCCTCTGGTAAACGATACGTAAACCTCTCCCTTTCCCAATGTACTTTTGTACATGAATAGATAAACTGGTATGCTCTTAACTATCCTTTTAAAATATGTCTTGTTGAAAAGGATAAAAAAAATAGCCATTTATGTATGTTCTATATATAAATGGCAAGTTGTATTGAAATAGCCCCAATATGTTGGCAACTATGCTGTTTTGTATCTAATTATTTTACTATTTCGGTTATTCTAATTTATGTTGCTAAGTATCATTCAATGTACTTTTGTCCTTAGAAATGTTTAATGATTTTCTAGTACTGGATAAGCAATATGGTATGCATGTAGTATGACACAGACAACAAGAATTAGGAATGCATTTGCACAGATTCAAAAGTAAGACTCTAAAAGAAAACAGAAAGCTAGACTTTCAAAAATATATGTTAGCTTCATAATCATTTCCAAAGTCAAATAATAATTTTAACCCCCCCCAAATCTGAGGACCTTAATAACTAAAATATACAGTGTTTTAGCACAAAATTAGTGTGTTCATTCTAGTCGGACAGACAATAGATGGGAAGGCAGTAGCCCCAAACATGTGAACTGCTGTGTACCAAAAGGAAGCCCCATGGATACTGGTTAACGTTCATGTACAAATGCTTTTCTTATATTGCACACGCACTTACCATTACAAAGTTCATTGAAAAGTTCGCAGTAATCTTGTCAGAAATTTCACAGCTGCCTAATCCAGAGTATATATTTTTAGATATCACTATATGGCACTTACTATGGAGCTGTGGACTTTATGAGTAACCTTGAGGCCTAATGTGTACGGGAGTTTGCATTTGCCCCTTACTGGTGATTACTCAGGGCTGTATAGTATTTCTTTTATTCTTTCACTTCCCAAACCAAATCCCAACCCACTGTAGTTCTTTGTTCATAGTGTAGTAGTGACAACTAATTAATTGTATATTAGTAGTATTAAAGCTGTTAATATGGTATAAAACACGGACAGCCATAATTTCAGTGTAATCAGTGAGGAGTGCAATACCATTTATTTACATACACAGTGAAGAATTAGGATCCTACCTTCAGAAGGACCTCTTCCTTCCAGAATATTGTGCATATGTGTTGAACCTCAGACCATTTTTTAACTTCTCCAATCAAGTCTGTTATATAAACTGAATATATGCACATGTAACTAAGAAACCGTATCTTTATTATCACTTACTGATATACAAAGATATTCACATCGCAGGGATACATAGTTAGATGACTTTTTCCATCGAGTAAATGTCAATCAGATTATTTCACAGCTAAAATGTCTGCTACATACCCCTCCTTACCCTCACTGAAAGAAAAAAAAAACCAGTAGATTTTAACCATAAGAAAGTGTGAAAGAGAAGAGAGGAAGCCTTTCAGGAGTAGAATGTACAGCTGTAAATTTAATTTACACTAAAGAAGTAAATATAATTGCTAATATATTTAACTATTGAAAGTGTTCCATGGGTGATGCTCTCCCATTCTTCTGGTACTCTGAGAATTGCTGTAGATTTTATTTTTTTTAGATTATTCAAGCATTATTCCCTCCATTTCACTGCAGAACAGTGAGCAGGAAAACCATTACCACTGTGAATTGGAAAATGTGAATATTACCTTAGCTTCCCTCTAAACTGAAACCCTTTTCAGCAGAATGGTGCCTGTCAGCTGTAACTGAAGTATCTGCATGCCAGAGGTGCAGTATGCAAGGTGTTTAATTTGGAACAGCATACTGCAGAGTAGAGTTGCAAATGGGAGATAATATAAATGATTTATAGGGAGAGTCAAAATAAAGCTTCTTGAATTTTGTTTACAGGGTTTTTTTTAAAAATTGCTATTGTTATTATTAATCAGATTTAAGCTGACTTTGACTACCAAACAGTCCTGAATGAGGTCTTGGTATTTGTATGTTCACCGTGATGGTGAAGGATGATCTTTTAAAGGAATGAAATGTAATGAGATTTGAGCTTCTGAGTCTCTTTGTAGCTTCCAAAAATCTCGGTGTGCTTTATCATAAATATGTTCAGAAAGCATATCTATGGGTATCTGTGCACTGTCCAGATAAAAATGTTTTCAGTATACTTCATTCAAAATTTGGTCATAATTATTGGCCCTGATTCACATGGGATGCTTTCTGGTTACTTGATGTAGGCAGTTTTATAAATACAAGTTCCTTACCTGCCCTTAGAGAGAAGCACATTTCTATGAGCTAAGCAGGACTAGAATGTCTGTGGGGTGAAGACTATTTGTCGTGAGCCCAAACCTTTTCCCAAAGACAGAGAAATGTTTGTCTTAGAGCACTGAAGCCATAAATAATGTTGCAATCAGTGTAATGAAAATATTTCAGGCAAATTTCAATATCCAGTCCAAATCTTAGTACTTAACTAAAATCTGGTGTGTTTCAGCAGATATAATATTTCCTGATGTCATGCCAAAAACTGCCATGGAAGTTGCTGAGCATTTTACCAAGTGAATCATAAAACCCAGTGCTGGCTCTTGTCTTTTGCATCATCATAAAGCTCTCAAAATATTTGTTGGTCGCTCCAAGTCTTTTGTATCGTCATCTCTATCCCTCCAGACACACAAAATTCAGTAGATGTAGAAGTACTGTATGTGAAGTTGTAAGAAAGAAAAATTCCAATTTACATATTCTGATGTAAACTTGATAAACTCTTGAGACTCAATTGTCAACATCCTCAACCCAGGTGGATTTATCCTTCTGTGAAACGTACAAGCAAATTAGCTGTAAGGAAATATATTGCAGTGTTTGCTTTTTCTGATTTGAGCAGATTTCTGGTGACTGTAGAGATTTATTATTATTAGCTGCATTATGCAGTACAACCATCTCCCCTAAACCAAAACAAAGAGACAGAGGGAAGACTTGACAAGGTTGCACAGCAGTTGTTCACATGGAAATAAATGGTGCTGCCTTAAAGGAGGAAAAATCCTACCAGATACTGAAAGTAGAGGGAGTAAGAGTCTGCATGCATTTGTTATTTTGATCTTGGCATAAATATGGGTCAATAAAGGGGGAAGGAAAGTGCAGGGCCGTAGGTGAGTAGCTGGTTGCAGATGTGTACGTGTAAAGAAGAAGGAGCTGAGAAGTTGAAGGAAAATCTTCAACAATAGAGCCACAAGCCACAGCTTGTGAGGCTCAGCCGTAGAGCACGTGGAATTCTGAATTTTTGCCTGAGCTTTGTTGATTTATTTGCACTGACTTTCAATTAAACTGAGATCAAGACTTTCTGTATTTCCCTCTCTCTCACTCTAGCTGCTGCTATACTTGAAGAGGAGAAAAGAATCTTCCTGCCTAAGTGGCCATCCTTTCTGTACCTTTCTGGATGGTGCTGGTGACTTGTTACATTTTCCTGATTACAGCTCTAGCAGTTTGTTGGTCATTCCTATCACCAAGATTTCCTGTGACTCCAGCTGGAACTGAATCAGGCTGTAAATGATATGGGCCATTCTTGGTAGCATGTCCTGTAGTGTTACACTGCTCCTGGACGACACCTTTTATGGAGGCAGGATATTGAATTGCTGAGGAATGCAGTAGGTACATGGAGGTAAAAACAGCTGCGTAGACATACCTGCCTCTTGCTTTTTTCTCTTTTAAGGACATTGTAGAATTTCTTCATGTTTTTGTCGTTCCCTTTTCACCACAGTAAATTTTCCTTTTTTTTTCTTTCAAATTGATTTTGTGTTCTGCTTGTGTTTCTTAGAGCAGCGTAGCCACCCACTGATTTAAAACGCATGGACACAAGATATTTTAATATATAAGATAAAATTAAGGAAAATTAAGAGAACTTGCATTTCTGGAATATTTAATTTAATGTTTTTGCAGCTTTTGCTTAGAGTTTATTATTCTGCTATCTAAGAAGCTTGGTTAGGAGAAGGAGTACTGTGGACAAACAAACGAAATCACCGCCAGCTCACTGTGTTTTGGCAGCATCTCATAAATACATGTCTCTTTATGATCTTTCAGGAACACTTAAGAGGTAAAAAAGGCTCACAAGGGAAATCAGGGTTGGTTTGTTTTTCCTGGTGAAAACGAACCTTTTTACATAGTTTTAAAGGAAGGAAAAGCTAGAGCTGTGCGTGTAGCTTTGGGTTTGTGTGATTGAAGGCTAAGCTCATCTGTTGCCAGCAAGGAGAGAGAGATAGAAAGCAAACTCCCTCTGGATGGAAATTCAGAGGACTGAAGACTTGGGAGCAGTTATGTGTGGGATGTGTCCAGAAAGGTGTTACCTCTCCCTATTGGTTTTTTTGGAAGTATAGGGTCCTAATTTAGACATCTCAGTTAGGTGAGCTTAGAAAAGCAATGGTCTATTTACCCTCAGCCCCGAAATCCAGCAGTTAAATCTACGAGTGAGTAGCAGGTTCAGCCTTGGAGGTGTGTAGAGGTTCCTATGCTTATGCATGTAGTAACTAAGGGTTGTTGGGGTTTGCAGTTCTCCCTGCCTGGCCAGGATCATCATTTGCTTTATACCATGTGACTGTCCGGCATGAGAGAAGTGTCAGAACCTATTCCTTGGGGAATAACTTGGTATTTTCATGATTCTGCAGTGTAGCATATGCACCTTAGTGATGAAGGTTTTGGTACTATTTGGTACTATTCCCTCCCTTCCTGGGTTCATCAATGTAGAACAGAAATTGTGTCACAAATCTGAAAGTCAGCTTGAATGTAATAAGAATTCAAGAGGAGAATCTTTTTGTTGGCTAACATTGCATTTAAGATGTTTGATATATAAAGCCTAGTGAAAACACAACTTTTGTGGCAAAATCCTCTCATTAATATAAGGAGTAATTATCTGTGGCCTGGCTAAATTCTGCCAAGTATTAATCATCACATCATGTGCTTCTTTCAGGGTGGATTGACATACAGTCCCTTGCTAACTTTTCCCAGCTCTAATCCTATCTTAGCTCAAAAGCCCTTTTAAAGCAGATACCTTTCCTATGGAGGGTAATCTGGTTTGCAGTGTGAAAAGTTTTCCAGTGATACACTTAAATTATTTGTTTTACCAATGTTAAATTATTTGTTTTACCAATGATGTTGGCTTTAGGGTTTTTTTAATCTAAACTAACTTCCTGTTGAGAGCTGAGCCTTCCAAACATAGCAGTGCTGAGGGAACTTCTGAAAGAACATAAAGGCCTTTTAAACATTGACTTATGATATGAGCCATTTCCCTGCCCAGACTCACCTGTACTGTCTTATTTAAATGTACGTTAGCAACATGTCAGCATTTGCTGTTGCTGAGGGAGCTCAGTTTAATCACAGCTGTGTATTTCTTTGTGGATGTAGATTAGTATAGACAGGTATCCAATGTGATGGAGGAAAGGCTGGAGTCACCTCTGAAGCTGTGGTTAAACGGGAGCAGCCTCAAGACCGTCCTGTCTCTTACGTTGCTCTGCTCAGTGTCTGTCTGATGTGCACATACTGTACATAGTGTAAAATTCCCGTTGATGCTCAGCTTCCACTGTGGAACTAATCCCATGTTCACCCTCATTCCAGCCTGGCAGCGGTGTCTGTGGGGTGGGGAGGTGGCTGGTTGTGCTCTCTGGTGTCTGTCGTCCTGCTCAGTGGGAGCAGCAATCCTGCCTTGCTTCTCCCCTCTCTGCTCGGGGGGGTTACTGCACTCTCTGTAAATAAGCCCCTCATTTATTTCCCTCACTCAAACTTTTTATCCCACTCCCCTCCCCTGCTTCCCTCCTCCTGTGTACAGAGCTTGCTCTCTAAAAATGTGCTCTTCCAAAGTCCTGCAGCTTTGGAAGTCAGGAATACAGGTGTGTATTGCCCTGCAATGCAGTGAAAATGCACTTAGTTCTCGTGGGGTCATGAGCTTTTCTATTACAATCTGCAGAATAGATCTGCTGTGGTTCAAATTGTTTGGGTTTTTTTTTTAATTACTGCCATTCTAACAGCTATAAGAATCCAATGCTGATTTTGTTGTGATTTTGTCATATCTATGATTTAAGAACCAGATATAATATAAGGAAAAATATGTTACCTCACTATTTGCCAGGCTTTTGTTGTTTTGCGCTGAAATGACAAATTTTACTCCTTCTGCTTAGTTCTTTACCTGTATTGAAAACAAAGCTAAATTAGTAGAGACTATCATAACCATGCTGTAACATTGTCATGCAATACCTTTATTAATAGGTAACCACACTAAATATAGCATAACATATTTAAAAGAGAGATGGTTTCAACTCTCCAGCTCTTAAAAAGTAGTGGTGATAAGCAGTTATACTCCTAGATGTTTCGTCCTTTCCCTTTTGTGTTAGTATTTGTTTTCACTTAATATATTTCAAAAATGATATTTCTGTGCACGTTAGAAAACTGTGAAAATAAATACCAATAAATATTTTGATACTTATTCAGTGCACTGTAAAGTTCCAAGTGAGATGATACTTTGCTTGGGAATTAATGAAGGTTTCCTCACTTCTCAGAAATGGTACTAAGCTTTAATGTGGGAAAATGGTAATATTTACAGTGACATGAAATCTTAATGGAGAATGTCTTGTTTTGCACTTCTAGTACTATTAGAAGAAATGATATGTTTTTCTCAGCAAATGCATTATGAGAATACATTTTTTAAATTGTTTTGTGCATTGCAGTATAAAAGAATAATAATTTTGAAGAGATTTGTGTTACATCAATACTGCAGGATTATTTTGTCTGATTTTTCTTTACTTGAGCCCAGTTAATAATGGTGTTTAATGGCAAAAACCTTTGGGAAGTGTCTTTTGGCTTCTCTTTCACTTTGCAAACCTTGAACTTGGACTCGGAGTGATGCAGTCGAAGGCCCTCACGAGGTTGCTCTGCCTTTCCACGCTACTGGGGAAGGAGACCTTCCTTGTTCTCAGTTGGGACAAGATTAGAGGAGTCAAGGACTATTTTGGAGGATGTGCTGTGCAACATTTGAAGTGTAAATTATCTTCAAAAGTGAAAATAAAAAGGAATTGGAGGTTCACAGTTAGCCACCCCAGTGGGGGTCTGTGACAGGCTGTGGGGTGTGCAGTTTCTGGAGGAGATGATCATTTTTAATTAACAAATTTCAATTCTGTTTAAGTTTCTGAAAGTAACTGAAAAAGCGGGAGTTTTATTTTTCTTTTAAAGCCAAAGTCTTTGTTTTCATATGAGGTTTCACAGGAAAATGGGCCAAAGAATACAATTAAATATGCAAAAGGTTAATCCTATGGAAAAGGGTATCCTGTCATCTAGATATGCACAAGCATATGAATGATAATAGGAACAATGTGTGTAATTTTCCTGTATATTGCTCTGTAGGTTGCACTATTTTGAATGACACAAGCCTGATACTTTAATTACCAAATACCATAAGAAGCTGTTTATTAATAGTTTAAAGCTGTTAACTTAAATATATATACAGTATACACAGGCGTGCGTGCATTCGCTTTCCAACCCAGTCATGTGTGAGTAATCTCCCAGAGCTCTGGGACACGTTTCAGCAGTGCTTTATTTTAAGTGATTGTCTTCTATCTTTTCCCAACCTCCCAAATCCACAAATCCTCTAGCAGCATTTATTGTAGTGTTTGGTACCTGTTACAGAAGGGGCTGAAGGACTTGCATTGTGCAAGGGCACATGGAATCCTGTCAGGGGAAAGTTCCTCTCCAGAAGAGCTGGAATTGATTCTATATATAAATTCTGTAAATAAAAAAGCCATAGGAAAAGGAGGTCTCCTCATACTCTTTGGAAGAATCTTGGCCAGAGAGGGTCCGTTGGACTGCTGACTGACTTTGAAACTCAGTGTCACATTATGTAAACCAATTCTGGCCCTTTAACATGTTCCTTAAGGTTATCTCAAGAACCAAATTCCCAGGAAAGTCCAGCTGGTGAGTACATCAGGGGCTGCCCATGTGTTCCCCTTGCAGATTGGGCAGTTTCCAAAATCAGTTTTGCACGCAGAGAGAGGATTTAGCAGAGTCAGTTCCCTCAATGCACAGGCTGGTGAGTTTGCTGTTACTGGTGATGTGGAGGTTTTCACCAACAGGTGATTGTGGTGTTTGACTTTTCTTCTGAATTTATAGTGCTCTAAGTAAAACATGTAACAAAAAACCCCCCAAACAGCCTTGAAAGTAATTGTGGTGTAATTGTAATTGTTGGAAGTAATTCCTGAGCTTTTTGTTTGAAAAGGAGAGTTGGATAATTATTAATTTTTCCACCTTAATCAAAACCCAGTAATTTCTGTAGGGTCAGATTTTGTCTGCACTTCATTGCAAGCGTGTCTTGGAAAAGAAAATTTCTTGCAAGAAGAAAATTTTTGCTTAGCTCATTTTTACCTGGCCTGGGTCTGGACTCCAAACTTAGGCAAAATACCTTTTGACTTAATAGGGATGTGTGAGTGAATGATGGGAGAGCAGCTCCTCAGTGCAGTTCATGCTCAGATTTGAAAAATCCCAAACCAAACTGGATCTTGTGAAGGTCTGGAAATGGCACCATGTAACATTGGGTGTGCAGCTAGGAAAGAAAGTAGTGCAGTTTCCATAAGAACTGGTAGCAGTTTAGTCTTGATATCAGGTTTAATATTTGAAATAGTCTAAGTCGTTTCAGAACGTCCATTTTGCACTGACAAAGAACAGCTTGATCTCTGTGTCTTCACACCTCACACCCACATGCACAGTGGATCTCGTGCCTTCCCTGTTGAAACCAGAAGGTACAAGCAGAATTCATAATTGTGTTAAACAAACTCCTACCTGATCCTTAACCAAGTAAATCCATTTTTATGCAAAATTTGCATTCATATGTTCTCAAAAGCGCTTCACCTGTGAGTTAATAATTGTTAGTTTTAATTCATCAGATTCATACAATGAAATTTACACTAAAACTGAAGGGCATTTTGTGCTTCCTTTCATCCTGTTTACGGATTTTTGTGGGCTTAGATGAGACTAATATTTCTGTGCTGCTAAACAAAACTCTCCAGAAATATTTTTAAATCTCAAATTACTCTTCTAAAACCATTTTTACCTGTTTACTTGAATAATGTCAATTTAGCATGTTGTCCTGACTAGTCTTTGCATATATACATATGTATATACATATAAGCTTTATATATATATATATGTATGTATATGTATAAAGCTTTTGGGGAGAATGAGGGGCAAGACATAAATACAGCATTGTGACAAAGATTCTGCAATCATTTATTAACAGCTTCAAGTAATGTATTGCTGTTTTGGGTTTTATTAAAAGTTATTTGCAGTTGAAGTGTAAAAAAAGGAAATGCAACTGGGGAAATAAGAAATCACAATATTAACTTAGGATTTTGCTCACAAAGAAAATTAGTTATTAGTACAGTTGGAGCAGAATTCTTTTTATGGTGGCGGAAAAAACCTCCAATTGTAATAATTGGTAGTGGTTAAATGGAGCACTAACCTAGATGGCAGTAGAGGAAATTTGCATTCCAAAAACAACGCTTTACCAGAAATCTTGGAACCATTTGATTCTATGCACAGTAAATTAAAAAGCCTATCACTTCTGTTATTTACTAGTGCAATTTACTGTAACCACCCTCAGAAGTGTCATATTTCAAACCGAAGGGTAAGTCACAAATTTCAAGTTGCTAACAAAGAATAGGAGAGGTTTGAAGAGCCCTAAACACCTGAGGAAATAAATCAGGATGTTAGAGTAAAAATAAAAGAATATTGGTGAAATGCAATCAAGCATAAAATAATTTTTAAGAGAATCCAGACTTTCGTTATAAAACTCACAGTCAATGGATTCTTCAAAATAAAGGTTTTGGGGGAAAAAGAGAATACTTAAAATCTAGTTTTGACATTCCAATTGCTGCCTGTTTTATTAGCTGTGTTTATCAAAGTGCAATGAGTTTTACCGTGCAGGTGTCTGTACACACAGAGTTTTCCCTGCTGTGTAATGCAGATACACGTGCACCTGGCCATCCCTGCACCCTTCTGCCCCTGCCTTGGAGATCCTGGGGGTAGCTGGAGCTCCCCACGAGCACCCAGTGCAGCGTGGAGGAACTGGGAGTCACACACTTCTCTCCTGTGTTACACATAACTGTCTCACTGCAGTTCACCCTGATCATATTTTAACCCAGTGCATGACTGAGTGCTAATACTGTATAAATATTTTGAAACATATCTTAAAAAAAAAAATAAAAATGTTTGCTTCAAACTTTTTATGATAGAGAAATATATAATTATTATGGTTGTCTTACAAATTGTATTGTGTTAATTTTTGTTAAATATGTAGAAAAACATTAAGGGAACGGGGGACTTGAATGTCTGTGTGTACCGAAATGTATATAACTATTTGAGGAGAACACATGTGCCAAGTATAACATGATGTAAAAATTGTAAATATATGAGAAATTCATTTTTCTAATAAAGATAATTTCTGCCAATTGATATGAAAAGGAACAATGGTATCATTCTTGTCTGTCTTCCTTGTTAAATGGGACAAGATGAAGTGTCACCTATGAAGAAACTTTACCTTTGTTTTTTCATTAGTTGTTGATTTGATTTGAAAGGTGTTACACAGCCACATGTTTTGAGCCATCCTTTGTTGTTAGAAATTATCTAAAGGTGAAGATGCCTGAAGCTAAAGCTGACAGTATGTGCTTGGTGATCCCAGCTTAATTTAATTCACTGTTTAGTGGAGACAATTAACTTATGCAATATTCATTCGGTGTGAGCATGATGCTTTGGAAGTTACTTGCTCAGCAGAGGGAGCAGTGGGAGCTCAGTTCAGGATGGCCCCTTCACCTGAGGCACCATTCTCGAGTATTCTGAGACACATCGGCTGCACGGAGCACTGTGGGCCTGTGTGAGGAGATGATGTTGGCTGCAGAAATGCAGGAGCTCTTTGGGCCATTGCCGAGGCAGCACCCAGCCTGAGGAGGAGGCGTCCTGCCAAGGCTGATGCCACCCCTGAGGAGAGCTGGAGGTGTGGAGCGCTCCAGGCGTGGCAGCACTCTCGGAGATCCGTCAGGTGAGGATGGGGAGAGCAAACCAGGGGGTGAGAAAATGGCAGTGGTGTCTCACATCTTCTATGACTTTTGGTATCCACAAGCTTTTTGATGTTCTAGTTACTCAAGACTTAAAGCAAGATGGAAGTTTTAGTGGAGCAATTAACGTCCTTGCTGAGGTTTGTCCATCACAGGAGCTAAAGAAGCGAGGTTCACACAGTGCTCTGAAGTGGTTCTATAGGAGCCCATTTTCCAGGACATCTGATCAGCTAATGAAAATGTTTGATTCCACAAAATGGGCATAAACAAACTCTTGGCAATTAGAAGAATGTTCTTTGAGGCAGCGGGATGGAAATCATTATATAAATCCAAAGCATCATTTTGATAAAGTGGCTTTGTGTTGAATAAAAAAATAATGACGGGGTGAAAGGTTGCTCACAGATGTCTCACAGCAGAACAGTCCTATCTATTTGTTCCCCAGATAAACATGACTGCATAGATAATATTAGAGAGAAAAAATCAGATGTCTGTCCTTAATGAGGGTTTTAATGAGGAAAAGCCTGCTGGGCTTCCTGTCCTCTGCTAGAAAGCTCTTCTTAAAGGACCCTGCTCTCTTTCTATCTAAATGTCCCCATGCCATGAAACTAAACGAGGTGTGCCCAAGTTATTGAATCTTTATCTGAACTTGAGTCTCTGCTTTTATGTGCTAATGGTGTTTGCATCGGGGCTGCTCCTCCCAACTCTACCTGCCAGCTTAGCTGATTTATCTGTGTGTCTGTGAATCATCTCAGCCTCAGCTTTGATTCCCTTTGGGATCTGGTTCAAAGATAGTCATATTCTCCCAGATCATTCTTTTGAGTCTTTGCTGATGTGTCTATGGCAACTACCAGTCCTCTAAGACTTTGCTTGCTAAAAAAAATAAAATTTAAGTGGTGACTGGGAAATGGAAGCTTTTTATGTCTGACATATTGTGCATGGCACTGCCAGCAGCATTCCTCACAAACTGAGCAATTCACCCGGTGTGAACATGAGTTTCTTCCTGTAATTTGGACATGAAAACACCTGTTTTAAGGCCAACTGCTGAAGGCTGCTCATCTCTATATACAGAAATACCCTCCACTCTACTTGTGAGATTTCCGACTGATTGTATTAGCTGCTTGTTTCTCTGCTTCTTCCAACAGTTTACAAACAGCATTAGGCTCTCCTTGCAGGTTTGTTGCAGTACAAAAACCAGACCATGGCTTCCATAAATTCCACTACTGATCTCTCGTGTGATCCTCTGTCGTGCTGTGGTTCTCCCCCTTGGCAGTCTTCAGCAGCCATCTCCCCGTGCACAGCACAGCTGGTAATGTGCTCTTTGTTTCTACTGAAGAAGGGAAGTTTCACAACCTGAAGGATCTCAGCATTGATTTCTATATTTTCTTACTAGAATTTAAAAAAAGAAAGCTTTCTGGTAGTTTATTGACTATTATTTGCCACGAGTTATCTTACACAAAATGATCATTACAGATGTTGGCTGAATTCTGTTCAAATCAATGTGCTCAAATCTTGCTTGCTAAAATAATGTGTGTTTATAATGGGAGCGATGATCATTCCCTTACTATGGCAATAATGATTTAATCTGAAGTTTGTTAGCAGTGGAGCAGGCAGCAGAAGATGGTAATATAGGAGATAGTAATGATTAATGTTGTGTACACAACGTTACTGTAAAGTCACAGACAATATCCAGGGGTCTCCATGCACCTCCAGGTGTAATTCGACAGCAATAATCCTTAAAAAATGCTTTGCACTGCAAAAGGACAAGGTCTTTTTAGAGTGGACATTACCCTGCTAGTTAGGCTTGACCCATCTAGTGGGATCATTGAACACTTTCATATTCAAAGACTGCATAACATTTACACTGCCTGTGAAGAGCTATGGAAGATACAAAAAGCAGAAAAACTGAACTCCAGAGAGATAAAATACAATATTAATCAGGTTTGGAAGTCTCAGACCCTCTAGTTATCGGATTGTGTAGTTCCACTATTTGCTTTGGGGACTGAAGCTGTTTGGCACTCCAGAAGCTTGGTTATGAGTGGCTGTCTCCTTCCATCCTGCATGGGGAAAAGGAAATCACGTATGAACCACAGCAGACATTTCTCTGCTCAAGGGAAAAGAGACCTTGGCCAGGTTTTACTCCCAGTTTCTGAGATGGTACAGTTTTATCATTTGAGAGGTTTGCCAAATGAACAAAAAGCTTCCGCAGTGGTACCACAACATCTTGATTTTACCCTCCTCTTTCCCAGCAAGAGAAATGTGAAAAATTGTATCATTCTCCTGAATTGCCTCTGAGTAGCTGAACAGCCTCTGAGTTCATTTTTCACAGTTTTAAAAGAGTATGTTGTTAGTATTAGTGTATGTTGAAAAGGATAAAAGTAGAATAACTCTGATTTTCCTCTAAGAACAAAACTGCTGTTGCATTGATTTGGCCACAGTGAGTGTTTCTTAATATGGGCTTTGAAAGCTGCAGTGTGTGTTAATTCCTGTTACCCTTTTTATTTTATACAGAAATATGTGTGAAGAGCTTATGTTTAGAAATAGGGGTGGACATGATGCTGAGAGATTTTGCTATGGGAGCAACTTTCAAACAGGACTAGACAACACTAAGTACCCTGCAAAAAAATGGTGCAAATCTCTTTGAATATGCCTCTCACCAGCAAGAACATCTAGCAGTAGCTCTTAACCAACCAAGAAAATAATTTATTTTTAATGAAACATCAAACTGCTAGTCCATCTATATTTTTGCCCTAAATAGAAATACTGGAATAATAATCAGTTCCTCTTTTCCTCACTTTTAAATTGACTGCTGTTGCTTTCCATGGATGTATTCTTATCTGAGCAAATGGGAGCAGCCAATGTGACCTTAACTATATTTATACTTCTCTGAACTGCTCTGGTGTTATCACCTTCCTTGCTATTTCCCATTCCATCTATCTAGTCCTAGCAGTTTTCTCTACTTCTGTCCCTGTTAGAACATCATGGAAGTGTGAGCTGCACCTTGAACTAAACCTGTATGGTCAGCACATTTCTGTGTGTTAGTCAGAACCGTTGTAACCTCCATGTTCTTTTCTATTCCTGTCACTATAAAAACTAACATTTTGTTTATTTCTCTGCTGCCACTCTGCAATGAGAAGATGATTTCAGTATCATCTATAACCTTCTCTTTCAGATGTTGGTTTTGCACTCAAAACATTTGGATGGCTTAAATTATTTCTCCTTGCGTGTATTTATTTTTCCGACATTTCTATAACTAACATTTTTTTTTCTTAAATTTTTCTTTCTTTGAGTCTGATTAGCCATTTTAGGCGTCCTACAAATCAGATGAGCTTGGGATAGCAAAGAAATGACAGGTCATCATGTGCAGACCAGGGCTAGAGCTGGGAATTGGGTGTTTTGAGGGATGCTGAACAGATTTACAAATTCTATGTCCTGCATGCCTTTGTGTTGTGGTGTTGCATCCCATGTGCTGAGGACTTTCTGAGATAATGTTTAGCATTAAAAGAAAGTGTGATTATGTAATGTGATGGACTGGGTTAGGCTACTAAATGCTTTGAAGTCAGAAAATGAGAAAACCACAGCTTATGTTGTCAAGAAAAGTATTAAATATTGATGCCTTGAGAAAATGGCACATGTCTTCAATTCTTTCACACTGCAGTGTAAGTAAATAACAAATGTATTCCTTTGTGGAGCTGGATGCAGGTAACTGGTCTTTTAGGGAGAAATTGAGGCAATGGGGAATGTAGCCTTATTTTATTGTAGGATTTTACATATTTCTTAGCACAGTGGGCGGGTAGATTTAAATGTATCTGAAAAAGAGTTGCCAGCTGATTGCTAACATCACTGTTCTGCATACTTCTGTGGAAAGGTTTCTTCTTCCTGAGGCTGGGAGGGAAATTAGGATGTGAAGTGATCTGCAGTGTGAAGCTTGTCCCCTCTTCCTGTCTGTGGGCTACAGCTTCAGATTGGTTTGACAGTTGCACCCGATGATCTTAGAGATCTTTTCCAGCCTTAACAATTCTGCAATTCAATGATTGTAAAGCCGTTCCATATTTGCCTCAATGCTGCAAGAACAAAACTCCAGGATTTTAGACCGAAAGTTGAGATGTAGTTATATACATGTAGGCAGGCCATGATGAATTAAATCCAAATTACCTCCGAATGAGCTGCAGCCTATCCCTCCTGTGTGCAAGCAGAGTAACTGTGGCTCAGCAGCCCGTGCACGAACGGCTGTGCTGATGTGCACAAACACCAATTATGATCCTCCTAATTGCAAAGTGTTCCCACTGGCTTCATCATACTAGCATAACCCTGGGAAAACTTGGTCCTGGATTCTTAGTTTTTACCAGGCACTGCAGGACTTGAGCAGACTGGGAATGTGACGGAGACTAATTCAGGCCTGCCATTATTTTAGCGGTCGTGTGTTTGCCTGTGCACACTTGTGCCTGTGTGTGCGTATTTTAAAGCAACAGCTTCTCACATCCTCTCTAATGTGGCTGTACAGGAGAGACCCTTACTTGCTGATTTTAGCAGCAACAATATGAATCATTTGTAGAGAGACAGATGATTCAGTGGTTGGTAAGGCCAGGGAGACACTGCCGGACTGTGCCAGAGCCCCTGAGAGCACCGTGTGCCAGAGTGAGCCAACCAGTGTGTGGGGTTAGTGTATCCTGGGTGAAGATATAAAGTCTTGTGCCTTCTAATAAGATTTTATGAAAGTCTTACTTTATTCCTGATTGGGATCAAAACAGATCGCTGGGCTTGGAATCTACTGCTGGCCTGGAATTCCCATGTCATGGGATCTTGCTAATCACTTCAACTCTTTGTTTTCCTTCCAGCTCCCGTTAAGTTTCTAAGTAAGGCCTTTGCTGATTAGTGTCTCTTGCCATTTTCTCATATGGTGCAGACACTGAAGTCCTGGCAGAGACCAACTGGCTTTGCAGCAATAAAATAGTTAAAATTACTAAACTACTGAATTTTCTCCTACATTCAGGGCTATTGGCATAACTTCACTGTATCTGACCATTTGTACAGGGAGGTGTAATGAAGCAAAGAACATCTCTGAAGCTGGCAACATTTGGGATGAAAATAAAGCAGTGAAGGTAAGCCTTCAAAATGGTCTCATTCCAAGTTACCTGCAAGGCAAACTGCAAATCCTTGACAGAACTGGCACCATGTTGCTCTTCGTACTGAGGAGATGTGTTTTCAGCGTGAGCACACAAAGTACCACTTTTAAAGCTGAGGGTCTGGAATGATCAGCAACACATGGAAAATGCTAATCTTTGCGACCTTTGTTGGATGGTGTGCCCTGAGCTTCTTTGAACCGTATATAAGTTATGTGAGATCATTTTCCACATGATATTTTCAGCGTACCGCACTTGTGACATTTGCAGTTCATATGACCCCTGTGAACTCACTGAAGTGCCCTCAGGGACTAGTAAATATGAAAGTATTTCCTTTTTTGGCTTCATTTTTCACTGTTTTTGCTGGCTGGTTGGTTGTGTACAGGGCAGAGCAGCTGTCTTGGATGTTATCATTCTGTCCTCCTTACAAGGGGCACAAAGAAAAAAGCCCCCTGGAGGAATCAGCCTTGTTTCCCCTCAAGAACTTCAGCATGAGAAAAATGACTGTAAAACAGGACTTAATGAGAGAATTTGAACTAACTATAACAAGAGGGATCCAAATATTTTTTTAATGAGATAGGTTATAAAAAGAAAAGTCCTGTAATAGTGGTTTTGGAGATTTAATCAGAAGAGTTGATTCATATTCCAAAATTGATCTGTGTTCCAGAGTTACATCTTCATTAAGAGCCTGCATTTTAATGGTCCACCAATCAAACTGAAGATCTCTTTGTAGGCCTAAGATGGCGACAGTCCTATTTTAATATTATGATGTCTTTTAATCGCCTTCCCTGCACAGCCTGTGTCAAAAAACTCCTGCCATCTTTTCATGGAGCTTTGTTAAACTGTGAGGTGAGAGGGAGGAGCAGGAGGAACAATGTCACTGGATAACCCGTTAGACTGGCACAGGTGTCTATCCACTGAGAGAAAATAAGGTATTGAATGGTTGTTTGAAAGGAAGAGAAATCCCCAGCAGAAACTCTGATCCAAGAGTACAGAAACTGTGAGTAAGAAACTGTACTTGCTCTTGAGTCTGGTTTCCTGGTGCAGAAAGAGGCACAGTCAGGGTGACACTGTTGGGGATGGGCTGGAACAGACACATGGTGGCTGCTACTGGTGCTACTGACCTGGCAGTGCCCCACTCAAATTTCTCCATTAAATAAGGAAAATAATCTTCAGCCCGTATATCTCACAGAAGAAACCCCTCCTTTTCTCATAAATACTTCCAACTGCTGAATAAAAATGTTGTATTTTGAATAAGCAATGCTGCAGAACATGCAGAACAGCAATTTTCATTTAGAGTCTGAATACTGGGAGGTGCAGTGCTGTCCTGCTATGCACCATTGAATCCAGTAGTGTTGCCATCTGATTCAGATGAATCTCCTGAGTGTGAGCGAGCCAGTTCTCCATTCCCCGATGTGCCAGTGTAAGTGTTACACCTCCCAAATGTGATATAATGCCCTCAAATACTTGGACGATGTACTTTAATTCTGGTATTTATTTACATTTTAATTGCTACAGATGGAATAAATTCTCTACTTTGAAGTTTTATTACATTAATGAAGCTGGTTTAATGCAGCCTGACTAATTTTGGAAGCTCTAACCTTTCCAGTTCTGTGAAAGGTAATTTCAAGTACAATACCATGAGGCCTGAGTAACTTGTTCGACACACAACGCCTTGATATCCTCAGAGGTATAGAGGGGAAGACAAAGGCATCCATCAAAATTCTTTGTCAGATTAGCTCTTAATAAAATCGTGTGCGGTTTTTTCAAGAAAGAAGTTATAGAATAAATTAATCTTATATTATTTAATTTCAGGTGTGGGGATTTTTTGTTTTTTATTATTGTTATTGTTGTTTGGTGGGCTTTGTGTGGTTTTGGTTTTGTTTCATTCTGTGTCCCCCCCCTCATTTTTCCCCAGACTTTTTCTCCTATGATGCCTTACCTCCTCCTCCTGGAAATATGCACTGTGATGTATCTTGGCAGACAGAGACAGCATCTAAGTTTTGAGGAGTAATATGAGTGAAGTGGACTCTGATAACATGGTCTTCAGGTACATCATGGCCCCATATGTTTGTTCCCATTTTAAAATACCTTTTTCTTGTATGTTAGATCTCCAGCAACAACAACTAATGAAATAAAGACTTGGTGAAAACCAGCGGGTGGGGGTGACAGGACCCTCTTGGAGTTTGTCCACAGATGACATGACACTGAATTTCAGCCTCGTGCAAAGGGACACTGCTCTCACCTGTGGTTGTCTTAGTGGCAGCAGGTTGTCCTAGTTGCAGTTGAGTGTCAGAAGAATGGGTTTCTATTCATCATCCTTGGTGTTGTGTCCTTTCATACCTATGAGGGAAACTGTCGACGCAGGTGCCAGTGCAGAAATACATCAGTTGAGCTGCGAACAATGAACTACATTCTTTCTTCCAACACTAAATTCAGATCCTGTTAAAAAAAAAATAGGGCAGGTTGCACAGGGAACAAAAACTTTCAGTTCAGACAGTGCCAGGGTAGGTAGTAAGTGTTGGGTATGAAAGGCCTTCTCAGATTTTATGTCCTGCTGGTGTATGCAGTGTAATAAAAAGTTAAAGTGTATGTATTACACAGGCAGGTACCGAGGGTGCTGTTGACTCCTTTAACTTCTGTGTCAGGCTGAAAACTTTGAAAATCAGGGTTTTTTATCTGTTGTAGACATTTTAAAATCCTTACATTTTCCCACATGATTTCTTTTGGAATAAAGTGCAGCTGCAAATGAATTTCCACTCCCTAATTTCCTTCCCTTGTAATGTGGTAACTTGAAGCTTGGCAAATGCAGTTTTTATAGCCTATGAAAAATGTTGCTCATAATCTTGTACTTTAACATGAGCTGCTCACTATTCTTGCCTTAATCTGAAGAAATTTGATAATAAACATTCAGGCAGGAAAAACTATTGAGATCATTGACTGGCTGTTATAATAACTCTGATTCAGTAGCTTGAGTGACTAAAATGAAATTGCACCTGATAGCATCAGTTTTGTGCAACCTGTCTTTTCTACCAGCTTTTAATAATATTTCATAGCAACTCCGCTTTAACACCCCACCCTGGGAACACATTTCTCTATTGTTCTCTGGTATTACAGACTCCTTTTTTTCACTTCTCTAAATAATGTTGCTTGCTCTCATTCATCTGTGCTTCCTACATATCACCAGGTAGATTTGATAGATTTCTCATATTGAAAACCATCTGTTCATTTATGTTAGATAACATAAACCCATGCACCAAACCCCAAGCTGATGGAAATTCCTGCTAAACCAAAGCACTCATTATCATCCTTCTTTCCAACATGTGCCCTGTGGCCAGGCCTGCTCTGAAATTTTTCAGTGCTGGGACTCTGAGGCAACTTTGGAGCTTTCCAGTTGGCTGTGGCAAAAAATCATGGGGAGGCTGGACTGAGAAAGAGGTGGATAAGGCATCCGAAAAGGGAAGGAGTCATACACTCCCGTCGTAGGTTATCGTGTCCAAAACAGAACATATGGGTGAAACTGGGAAGACAGTATTCAGGCAAAGTGAGAAATCTAGAGCAGTGTGTGGCAAGAACCTTGGGTTTGGGTGGCCCTGATAAAGAGCAGCAGCATGGTAAGAGGCTCCTCTCTCATCCAGGGAGCTTCAGCTCCTACTCTTCTGGCACAAACACTTGGACACGCCATCAGAGAGCTGGGCATTAAGGTGAAGGGCTTCACAAAGAAAATAAAAACTAAATAAATCTACTTATTTCTTTTATCCAGGCTTTCCCCTGCCCTGCTCTGCCCTGCACTTACAAAGTGGAGAGCTGCCTGTGCAAAAGGCCATGTCGGGGCTGTGGCCTGTCATCTGAGCCATCAGATGGAAAATGCATCTGCCATCAAGACCCCAAGTTGTGGTGAAAGCCTGAAGGACTCTGAGACATTCAATCAAGTTTGCAAGAGCAACATAGCGGGTCTGTCACACTCATGAGTGAACAGTTGTATTTCTGCCATGTTTTTACTGAAGAGATTTTCTGTTTGACATGCCCATGTACAGAAGCACTCTGGCATGAATCAGATAAGCTGCACTCAGGCTAAAAATGGAGGTACATATTTCTTTACATTAACGTTTTGTCAGCTATTTCTCATCCCAGTCAGAGTTGCTGAGGTCACTGCTCAGCAGTACCTGTGTGTGTGCCAGAGCAGCCCGAGCAGTGGATCAAGGGAAGGGTGGATCAATCAGCCAGGGTGATGGGTGATGGTGATGGGTGTCATCATCAGGTGGCCATGGGGGAGGCACAGCCATAAGGACCGGGTTCTTGGTTTTTCTCAGCCTGAAAGACATTGTGGTATTACACAGAACCCAAATGCCAGTGACTGCATCCAGCTGCATGAAAAAGTGTCTGCAGAGTTTGTGGCTTCTAAAACATGCAAGCTGTGGTATGTGTAATTTTCACCACTTCCCACAATGGGAGAGGTGGGATTTCTCACTCAGAGGGATGCAAGTTGTACTGATTCTGTGGATTGCATATGTCCCTCCAAGTGGAATTTCACAGCCTGGCCCTCCTCGTCAGAGCTTGCAGGGCTCCTGGTTTCCTTTGGCAGGAGGTACATCATGAAAAAAGTAATTCCTGGAGGGAGCAAATATTTCTTGAGCTAATTACCTTGCATTGTTTACAATCCTCAAAGCATCTCAGTTGATATGCTGAGTGCAAGGGGAAAGTGGCTACAACCTGTAACGTAACTTAATGTGAACTAATGAAAACTTAAATAAAAAGAATCAAATAAGTCCCTAGTGAGATACATGAGCCACAGTTCCCCAAAATTTAATTAATCTTTCCTTTGTATTAAACACTATGATGCAGGGAAGAATCTGTGCTGAGGGCAGCAGTGACTAATCTCACAGCACAGAGTAAACCTCTGTGTGTGATTGTATCTCACCACGTGCCTGGAAGAAAGTACAGAGCAATAATAACTGAGGACCTCAGGTACAGAGGTGGCAGAAAGGAGCTGCTGGATGGGGCAGGCCATGAGCTGACATTATCAGGTAAATATAGGCAGGAGGTGTTTGTATTTTTCAGTCAAGAAGCAAAGGAAAATATTTTTAGTGCCTGTTTGAAACACACCTGCATGCTGCAGATGGTTAGGGCTGTGATCCAAGTGACTGGTAAAGCTTGGTTCTACACAGCACTGACCACAGACTTGCAACCCTTTGACCAGGAACACCAGGTACATAGAGTTAGAGCTTTGTATCTCATACATTAACCACATAAACCATTTCAAAGGCTTAACACAACAATTGTCAGGGCAAGAATGTGTATTATGCGCTCACAACAGTTAGAAGTTCCTTCTGAGTAGCCTCTGCTCACAGATGTTTGCTTCCTTGTTGCAATTTCTAGAAGCAAATATTTGTTTGCTCAGTGGGTTCATGCCCATCTCTGGGAAATGGCTGAAGGTCTGCATTTCCCTCAGCCTGTTTACTGCTCCACTTTCAGACATCCTGCCCCAGCCTTACAGACAGCAAATATGCCTGGGATTCTTGGAATTGCTGCTTTGTGTTCCTCTGCCTTTGGAATTGGCTTCCTGTGCCGGCAGAAATATCTATACACGAGGAGGCAGCTCCTCAGTCCTGAGAAGAGGGACTTTGGCCAAAGAGCAGAAGGGGGATACCAGCAGCTGTGCCAGCTGCTGCTGCAGGTTTTCTCTGTATGATTTCCTTCTGGCAGCAGTCAGTGCTCTCTGTGTCTTGTCTACAAGAGAAAATCCCCTTCTCATTGTGCATGAAAGGATTCCCTATCCTGCGAAAAGAAAGCAGATCAATATAATGGAAGTCCTGGAGGGTGATGCCTTAGGTCAGGTCACTGCCTGGTGTGAGGCAGCCCCAACAGGCACGGAGGGAGGGCTCTAGCTTCCCAGGGTGCTTGGTTTGAAGGACACCATCTCACATGCTTTGCCAGTGCTGGGAGACAAGCAGTTTCCCAAATCTGAACTCTTTCTACTGACTTTCCCTCTGGTATCTAATTTTATCTGCCATTTATAGCCTTAACCATTTTGGTTATACCTGTAGTGTCTGTCCCCCTGAACATGTTCCACAAATCACTAAATATTCAGCTGGTGGTGGAGGCCGAGTCTCCGAAACCTGCTGGTCAGCCAAAAGAGCTAGTTTTGCTCTGGGGAGTCAATATTTGCAGAGCTAAAGACTCAACATGAGAATGAAGAAATGATGTGGCACGTTTCGTGACCGAAGTGTTGTCTGAACTTCTCTGATGAATTTACTTTGCCACTCTCTGATGAGGTACTAACTTGACAAAAAGCAGGTGGTTGTGACACTTACAGCCAAGTGTCATTTGGTGAGCAGAGACTGGGAGAGATCATTCATCTCAGCAGGGCAAGGGGTGCAAGGGCCAACTGTCAGCTCTGACACTGGTGACTCCAGGCCACTGCAGGGAGGATATTCCAACAGGGAGAAGGAGCTGTGTTTCACTCTGTGTATGTCTTGTGTGTAATTTGTTGCACTTGGTGACAGCACTGTGAGAGACGAGCTCCTCATCTCTCCTCCTCGAGTCCCTCCTCGAGTCACTCCTCGAGTCCCTCCCTTGCCTTTCCCATCAGACATTTAATGTGTGGTGTGTATTCCTGACCTCTTCAATGCCCGGAAACCTCTTGCTACAGCATTTTGATTGAGTTTAGTTTTTTCACATGTTTTGTTGAGAATCCATTTTCACAAGAAATGCAGCATTGCTGCAGATCTTTTGTTGCCAGTTGGTGCATGAGAAGTTAGAATACTTACAGAAAAATCTGAAAATACTAACAAGGGAAAATAAACAAATATTTATGAGTTAACCCAGAGAAAAAAATAGTATTTGTGGTGGTAGATTTGTTTATTTTTAGTGGGGATGAGCAGAAGAGCTGTCAGTATTATTTTATGTCAATTTTATTTTGTCAGTATTATTTTATGCCAAAGAAGTAGTGATAACAGGGTCAATCTTTTGTTAACACCCTGTTTCTTCTGTCTGACTTGAACTTGACTTATTGAAGCCAAAGACCTGAGTTATTTCATAAATGCATTGGGCACAAATGCATTGTAAGTACCCTGGCGGGGGAGAAGCTAATTAGAAAGAAAAGGGAAGCTGCATTCCAGGTGCAGGAGCCATTAGTATTCTTCTGCTCTAGTTCCCTGAACCACTGCATTTATTAACCTTTAGCCAGATCAGAGCCCATTTCTCCTGTTTCTTACATAATGTTGGAATTATAATTGACAGTACTGATGAAAGGGAAAAGTCTCTCTGCAACTCAAATTTTTCTTGCTTTCATGTAGAGGTTTTAGAACAAGAGTCTTATCAGCTGTGAATAATTGCATCTCATTAACCGTGTGCTGGAGTTATGTGTATATGCATATTAGTTAGAATTGTGTATATATTTGGCTGGGAAATGTTATGGCATGCTTCAAGTGGCAGTGATGTGAAATTCAGTGTGCACGGCATGTTTATGTAACTCAAGTGACATTGCTAAAGAGGCAGGAGATGATGGTTGTACATTTGGGTGCAGTTTTGGAGGAATTCTTGCTAGCAGGCTTTGAAAAAAGGCTTTTATTCTCACTGTTATTTGGACAGTTTATCAAAATTAGTGAAGTACATTCTCTCTACTAACATCTGTTAGTAAAAATAGAAGTGTTTATCTAAGGCTTCCACTGCCCGTTACTCTGCTTGCTGCCTTGAGGGTGCAGTGCTTCCCATTGGACTTGGAGGTTCCTGCCCTGTCACAGGGAGTGTTTGCAATGGTTTTCTTTGGTCCCTCAAAAGGTTCTACCCTTCTAGGAAAAGTTACTTTAATGCCGGTCTTGTAAATCCAAATTCACAGCAGATTCTGGAGTCTCTAACAGACAGAGAAAGCTGCCAAAAAAGTAATTTGTGTGAGAGTGGTAAGTAGTCTTAGCCCTCAAATCTTTTTGAACAGGAAAATCAAATAATCCACTTACAATCTTCTGATTGCATCCTTTATTTTGATGTTGACTTTTTTTTTCCATATGTTGAGAAAGATGGTTCTTTTTAACAAAATTAAGTGGTTTATTTCAAAGCCGGTAGGTCTCTTCTCCTTGAAGTGACTACCCAGTTACCCCAGAGACGAGTTTTCCATCGTGCAGAAGCTGCAGCTTCCACAGGACAGGGAGAATAACCTGAGAATAACCCATGAGAATAACCTGGCTGCAGAGCAGTTAATTGCTTTCTGGCACAAGGAGTGTCTTGTTACTTCTTGTAGTTCAGAGACAATTCAACTCACACGCGCATATGTTGGCATGAAGAAAATGCCAACTGCTCTGATTTCCAACAAAACAGTGATATAATTGTCAAGCTGATGAAAAACAAAACCTTTCTCTGAATTTATTTGTTATTAAACGAAGAAAGAAAAAAATCTGCTGTTTAACTAAGGAACAGTTTCCACACTTTGCTGGAAAAACATAAAATTTAACACTGGGACAATTCATGATGAAGTTGAAATATAACCACCAGTTGAATCCTCACAAATTCTTTCTTTCCCAAATGCTAACTGCAGATTTCTTCCTGCTCCTATTGGCTAAATGTAGTTTTTATGAAGGGTTAATTTTATCTTTTTTTTAAAATCAAATTTATTTTATATAGCGCATATCATCAAATTATAGGAATATTTCCTACTTTAGGCTACTTTATTTTTTTATTTAAAGAGGAAAATAAAACACTATTTTTTTTTTCTTTAGATAACTTAGGTTTCCCAGCTTCATCTTTGATTTGACCTGCGGATTTCAGTACCTGACCAGCAGGTTCTGGGAATCCCCCCAGACTTGTCTTTGGGGCTTAGTGAATGTTTTTCCATCAAACTCAGGATTTTATTAAAGCAGAGATGGAGTTCTGAGTATGAAACATTCCAAGCCATCAGTCGTAACCAAACTCCAAGTTGGACATCATACTGAGAAATCACATAAAACTGAGGCATGAAAATGAGTGAAGAAGTGAAATGAGACTGCATAAAACTGGTTCGTCTGAAGATTGGCTTCCAAACATTATAAGCCACTTCTTCCCCATGTTGCCACCATGGGGCAACCTGTCCAAAATGGTCACTTCCTCATTCACACATGCAAGTGAAGATTCTGTTATTTCTTAGTTTTCTTCTAATGCTTGTTTAGATATTTCATTAAATGTATATTGGAAGTTTCATCTTGCCTGTGAAAACCAATGCAATTAATGCTTTCCCAGCAGTCAGGATGCAAGACTCTCCTGCTGAAGAAAGTCATATTATGAGCATTTAGCTTTTCATGAAGGAGATTTCAATGTAGTCTGTCCTTTTGACTTTATAATTTAGCAGGAGGAATACACAAGATCCAACAACTTGCCACCTCCGGATGTTAACACCTTCAAATTTACAAGTACAGTCCTACTGCAGGGGGACATGCTGCAGCTTTGCAAAGCCCACGTTACTGATTATTGTTGTCTTTCTGAGCTAGATAACAAGACTCTTGCTGTTCCCAGGCCTTAGTGACTTGGGGACATGCCTCTCCTTGGCAGAGGTGCAAGGATGGGTCCTGATCATGCAAACTGACTCCCTAATCCTATGCAGCTGTATTTCCCCTTCATTCTGTGTTGAGGAAAAGTAACCCTCTTTTCAAAACATGCTAAGAAATGGCCATAAATTGGCTGAAGAGCATTATAAAAAGTAATAATGTTTGGGCTTGCTGAGCTGGTCAGAAGAGCTCATCACTGCTGCAGTTTCATTCCTCTGGCCAAGGCACCCAGGTGGATTCAAAGGGATGAGTCATTGCCCGTGCTGGGGGTTGGAGCACTAGAGTGCTGTGTAAGTACCTCCTACTGATGTAGAGGACATGGCAAATACAGCTGGGTTGAGTCAGTGTTAGAAGTGATGCACAACAGATCTGTGGCAGAACACACTTTTTAAATAGCCTTTACCTGTTTTATAATCCTGCTGAAGTGATATTGGAAACATTAGTCCGTGCTTGCAGTCTTTACTGTCGCTGTACTGGAAGGTGGAATATTACCTCTATGCCCCAACAAGGATAGCAAATTAGACTAACTCTTGTGCCTGGAACCCTCCATCTGCTCATGTGTCTGTGGGTGAAACACTGTGGAAGCCTGTTCATCCCCTGGTTATACCATGTACCAATTGGTGCAAGGTAGATCAAATGAAAAAGCATCTAAAGTGTATTCACACTATAATACTGGTATAATTATACTGGCTAATTTACTGGTAGATTTGCACATGTTGACAAGGTTAGAAGAACAGGCCTTAATCAATGATGAATTTAGATGACAGCTTAAGAGATGAGATTTAAGTCTCTTTTAAATATGTGTCAAAACCAGGTAGGTTGTTTCTGTTACAGTCCTCTTTAGTGCTGTCTGTAATAATTTCCCTTTTAGGGACAATTTATTTGATAGACACTCAAGTATTCATTACCTTAATTACCCAGTATAAATTACCCATGATACTGTATCCTTGTTTGGCTAAAAAATAATGACTTGTGATTAGTGTTCTAATCACCAAATCTTGATCCTTTGCTAGTTTATTATGGATTTTCAAAGGCAAAATTGAAGGAGAATTTTAAGCATCTCTGTTCCCTAATTTATCTACATATTAACAACAGTGAGTCCATTCTTCTGTCGGCTCTTACAGAGCCAGCTAATTGTCTGCATGTGGCATTGGAAGGTGACAGGGTGGATGTCCCCCTTGCTGTGGGATGCCATGTGCTCCAGCCCTTTGAGAGCTGCACATCAGCACTGCTCGATCTGTTCTGGTGGGATTTCCTGGTGGCACTTTTCATACAATTGCTTGAGTCATTCTCCAGTGGTGCCAAGTGCTTGCCACAGCAAATGAAGTCAGCTCCTGATGATGCACTGCCTCTGATTCAGAGCAAGGCCTGGAGCTGGACCATCTGCTGGCTGCTTGCCCTCCCCTGACACACTGGTGAAGCTGCTGGGAGTTGCTGGTGCTTTTAACATGGGCATGTGAAAGTGGATCTGTGATTCTATTTGTCCATCTGCTTTCTGTGGAGGTATGACTTGAAATCTGAGAGGCTGAGTTGTGCTTCTCAGGTTTGCTTCCGAAGGGTTTTGCCCTAGGAGAGGTGGCTCTGGCTGTGCCCTGCAGAGGCGATGGCACTGTGAGAGAGATGTTGCCCTTCTCCTGTGGGGAATGAGGATTAGCCTGTGGGCAAACAATCTTTTACAGGCCTGGCTGTGGTCAGTGGTATCTGCAGCCAGGGCAGGTCTGCAGAGCAAGTATTTGGAGCCTGAGCCTTCCAAAGCTATGAAGTTGGAAGGTCTGGATGCAGGAGCATGAACATTCAGAAGCCAAAAGCTTTTCTTCAGATCATTTTCCCTGTGCTCTCAGCTTAAGAGAATGTGTGCAAGCACAGTAGAAAAAAAGTATATTTACAGATTGAAAAGGCTTACATTTTTCTGTGGAGACCCTACAAGCATAGTTACAGCCTCCTGTGAATGAGAGGGGACAACAGACACTCTTTATTCCCAGTCTGCCTCCACCCAGAAGGTCACAATTTGTCCTGGCACCAAAAAATCTGCCCATTTCTGGTGCCATGTGACCTTCACAATGGCAATTTCTGAGCCCTTCTTAGTTGGTCCATCTCCAAGTCCTTTATAACAGAGGTAGTATGAGAGCCCTCATTGCTGCAAACTGATTGCAAAGAATTTTCATAAGGTCACCTATCAAATGCATCAAAGAGCAGAAATGAGACTCTCATTTAAGTTCAGGGCCTGTGCTGCAGTGCTTCACCTGTACACAAAACCATACAATGTACCATATCCCAAAGATATGATGAAGAGTAATAACCTAAAAATATGGTGAGACTCTAGCTTGTAAGAATAGTGATTTAAGAGGGTCTGTAGATGGTTCACTGCATTCTAACAGCTTGCCACATGTGAGAAGCCTACAGCATTTTACCTCAGCAATAGAATTATTTGTTACTCTTATTCTGTAGGAAGAGCGTTTTTTAAAAGAAAATAAATTCAGATTTAATGTATTTTTATCAGTGCTATTTCCAACTGATGTGATTTTTCACGGGAATTGGATGAGAAAACAATTACACAGCATGATGTTGAGGATCTGAAAAATTTAATATATTCCATGTTATCTATAATGCTCAAAATAATCCTGATCAAAAGATGATATGAATTGTGTGTGAATTAATATTACCATACCAAAGCATTTAAGTGTTAATTCTCTTTGATGTGGCCATATAGAAAAGCCTTAGGAATCAGTGGAGATTAGGGGAAAACTGACTAATTCTGATTACAAATTCTACATACTTGTTGTAATATAGACAGATTGGCTGTGCTAAATTGCTAAACCACATTACCATGCTTTTCAGTGTCTCTTCCTTTTTTTTTTCCTCCAAGTTGATTTTTTTTCTATTTACCTATTGAGATGTTGGGAGAAAGGAAGAGCACCTGTTCACAGTATCACAGTATTTGCAAGTTTGGAAGAGACCTTGGAGATCATCGAGTCCAACCTGTTGTTCCATTGAGATTTGAATTTCCTTCATGCCACTGAGTGGAAGGAAGGAAAGCTCTACATTACAGTTCATTTGGTCTTTACACCTGTGTAAGTATCAAACTATTTGCTTCTGCTTGCTTGGCACCTCCAAGGAGCCTCTGCATGTGTAGGTGTGTATTTTTCTCTCCAGAGCCCACTGCATCCTCTCACAGCTTCTGGCATCCCTGGCATAATAATAGTACAAGCATTTAGTTTTCCAAGTGCACCATACTTCTGGCCTGTTTTTTCTCCCTGCAATTTATTTCAATTTTCTCTTTGTTTCTGACTTCTAAAAACCTTCTGGCTGAAAGAGACAAGTGCCCATATCATACCTGTCCATCAGGCTTGGCACTGTGCCTGTTGTAAACTGGTTAGCATAGGTTTGGATATATGCCATGTCTTTAGGCTTTAAAACAAATTAGTTTGAAGTGTTTCCACTTGAGCACAAAATTTCCAGTTTGTCACTGAAAAAAATGGAACTGATTTCAAGTTAAAACTGAAATACATGATGATAAAACACTGATCATTCCAAATTCTCAGTTGCATATCTGATTAACATAATCTGACTTTTATAGCACCCTAGCCAAATGCAAATGCAGATGATTATGATATGTGCAGACAGGCTTTTGTTTGAACTTCATTGTTTGGCAAATGCTGCAGGACAAAGCTGAAAAATTATCAAAAAAGAAAAGTAACTCTTTGCTCTGTTGGATAAATTTGCAAATGCCTTTTTTTACTTTATGTACAAATATTCACTGATTAACTCTTTTGATTGAATGAGCTTCCCTTATGAACCTTACATGCAATAGGGCTCTGAGCTTCAAAACCTGCCTTCTCTTTTTAGTTGAAGCTTTTGGTTTTTATTCTCTGAGAGCACTTTTGAACCACTGCACCTATTCTTAATGTACTACACTATTAATTTCCCTGCAGTAGTCAGCCATTTTACTGATATTTGTCGCTATCTGCATTCAAAATTAGCAGCGCTAGTGTTTAAATATGAGTGCTCCTAAAATTACATATTAACTAGCAAGCTGTTGGCATCTCTGTTACCGAGAACTGCCAGGAAAAATAATTTCACGCTATAGAATTAATTTGGAATTCACTCTGTGTGAAGGATTATATCTGTCAGGATTTCCCAATAACAGACTCAGCAATAAAACAGGTGTTGTTTAAAGTTTAAACTTGCTTTGAAGAAGTTTCCAGACCGGTGTCTTGTTTGTTAGTTTTTTGGCAAGTAGTAAGATTTTTATGTAACGAAATATTGCAAAATGGAAATGCTCCTGATGACTCCATGGTGTGTTGAACCATGTTGGAAGATCTGGAGAGCAGAGTCTTGTTGGATTTGGGTTCTACCCATATAATAGATTTTCTTTATTCTAGGAAGAAAAACGTCTTATGAAGAGTACTTTTTGCTTGCAAATTAAATTAAATGGAGTGGGTTTCCTTGGCATCAGCACTTGTGGCTCCTGAGGCCCACTCCACACGTGAGCTGTGTGTGAGGGCCTTGTGCTGGGGCTCTTGTGCACTCACCAAGGCCTAAGGGAGACTGAATATGACTGACACTGACAGATGTGCTGCCAACCGCTGTGCATTTGTGTTTTATAAAGCATCTCCCACAATGTGGTCAGGCCCAGAAAACAGACTGAATTCTTATAACTCTCTAAAATCTCATGGCTTTATTAAAATATCAGACACTCTGAATGAAGGACTTGAAGCTGCAAGTGCATCGAAGTCTGCTTGAAGACAAGGGACTTATTAAATGGACCCTCAGTCTCAAAAATTGCAACATCCTTGTATGTCTTCGTTTCCAACTGTGTAACTTGCTTAAATGATTTAGTGCCTCTTCTCAGATGGAGTTCTTTGCTACATTTCTGGGAGCCTGAAAAAGCCTTCAACGTGTGCGGAGCACTTGCAGTGTATTGGTCACTGATGGTGTTGCCTGCTGAGCCTGTGAATGACTAGAGGAGAACAGAAGAGAAAGTAGAAAGGTCATTGATTTTGGTTACAGCCATTATGTAAAAATATGGCAGTGAATCACAGCATGTGAGTAGACACAGTTCACATTTCCAGTAATCTCTACACTGCTTGTAGGTGTGTCCATTTGTATGCCCGTATATTGTGTGTGGGTACTTTGTGCAGAGTCTTGGCTGAATCTTTTAATAGTAACATATGCTAAGATGTTATTTTACCAGAGAAAAAGAGGTTTTGCTTTCTCGTTTTCTAAGGGCTTTAAATTTTGGGGAGGTGAGGGAGGTGGGGGGTGTGTTTGGTTTTGTGTTTTTTTTTTCCAAAATAAAAAGGAAAAGCAGTGAAACTGTCTGTGTTGAGCTCTCAGAGGACAGAAAAGAAAAATACCGTTAAACATGCACGTGTATTTTTTATCAGTGTTCCTATATTATATACAACTTGGCACTTAAATGTTTTGCAAATGTTATACAGTTCAGACCCAAAACTTCTAGGTGCAAGGCCAGTGAGATGAGGATACATTTGAGGCCACCCAGCTAAGATCTCAAGCGTAACTTGCTAAAGAAAGCCCCGGTCCCTGGACTGCCCAACTGTTTTGTATGAATATAATACTGGATAACCTGCACCGTCACTACACTTGCAGTTGTCAACATTTCTCTTGTTCCAAACATGAAGAAATTCCCTTAGATGACCTATTCATGTCTTCTAAGTTTCATTCCTTCAGGGCATAGTTCCATGGAGTTATTAAAAATTTTTATTATCCTTTCATGAGTGAATAACTTTTGAGTCTTAAAGTGTGCTCGGAATTAAGTTCTGCTGGAAAGAGTTGTTTTTCCTTTGTCCTTTAATTCTGTTGTTGTAGCAAAGCAGAAAATGTTGCAGACAGTGCCATAAAATTTAAATAGTTAATGTAAAAATCTTTCCCCAGCTTGACAGGGCAATATCAAAATGTTCTGAATTGCTTATTTGTTTGCTAATGAGAAACGAAGAGTATTCTAGTTAAGAGATTCCCTAGGGCTAATGTGTTTGAGGACCATCTACTCAAGATAACTAATATTTAATACATATAAACTAGCACTGCGAATTTTCAGCATGTTTAAAATATTTTATTTGTGAGTTTTAGTGGTTTTCCCCTCAGAGTTTCTTTCAATAATGAATACAACTACATAGTACCTTTCCAATTCCTATCTGTTCCCGTATGAAATTCATGTTCCCATCAAGAGGCCAGTCCTCGTTTGGGGAAGGCAGTGACGTTCATTGTCCCCTGGTGTCTGCAGAAAGCAAACAGGAAAACATCTGTGCTTAGCCAGAGCTGATTTTAATGGATTGGGTTCAACTCTTGGCAGAAGGCTGATGCTCTGAGAGCCGCCAAAAGATGGTTAATTGGGTGTGAGCTTTGGAGCCTGACCATTAGCTGGGAGACACAATACTTATTTACAGAGAGCTACAACATCTATTTCCAAGGCAGCAGAAAGCTCTGGGTGTGTATGGCTAGGGGGAATGGCAATGAAAAGTGACAGGGTAAGTGGCACTGAAATCCTGGTGTCTTCTTTGCCAAGGGAAGCGAACATGATAATGCTTTCAGCTAAACCCTTATTCCTCCTCCAGTTAAAAATAAATAAACCAAACTAAAATTAAAAAAATAATAAAATTCTATAGTCATTTGGTGAGAGAACTTTCTTTTGAAGTTTTTAACACAAGTCATTACACTTCAGGAGTAGGGATAGTGCCAGATTTACTGAAATTGTGCTGCTAAGTGGCTAAATTATCAATGTATTACAGGTGTGTGTCTGCCTTAAAGGGGGTCCAACTGCACTTTAAAAGAAGTTAATAAATAAGAACATTGGCAGCAGCTGGCTTTGGTGCTTCTTTAGAGTCCTGTCACACCTCCTCCTGTGTGGAGGGAGAGAAGTTAATGCTTCCTTCTTTATTTTTCTCTTGTCCTTGACACTAAACTGACTGAGTGTGGAACCAAGTTCTTGATGGGGTGAGTTATGAGTACAAGTTTGTCTTCTCAATATGTTAGGACTTGATTGCTTAGCAGTTCCTCTTCTCTTTAGATGAGGTATTCTTGATCTTCTGTGAAATTTTTATTGCAATAAAAAGAAGGGTGGGGAAGGGAGGGATTTTTTTCCACCCCACATTTCAGGAAAATAAGTGTGCTCAAGCTGCTTGTAGATTTTAAAGTGATTTATGAAAATGGAATAGGGTATTTTTTACCTGAAGAAAACAGATGGGTTTCAACTTCCTGGAGGGGCAGATTCCTTTGTTTTGCAAAGAACAGAGTTCCTGGATGGATGGATTAGGCTGGAAAATACTTATTAGAAAACAGTGCTGTGCCATTAGAGGAAAGAAAGTCTTGTAACAACTGCTGCTGTGGCATTGCCTTGTGCTAGCACAGTCCCACTTTCACCCCCTTCCCCAAAGCTGTGCTCAGTTCCTTCAGGAAAGGAGGTCCCAGAGCTTTTGCTGTGTCTGCCCAGTGGCCATTTGTGTTGCAAATTCAAACTGCTAGCCAGGGTGGAGGAGGAAGAAACCCTATGGTTGCCTACAGAGTTCAAACCGTCCGACTTACTAAATTCCACTTAGAGCCAGCCTGATACTTTACATAAATCTTATTTGTTTATCACAGTCCCTTTATAAAAAACAAACAAAAACCACCACCACACCAGAGCACATACCTCCCCTGCTAAATAGACTTTAAAATACATTGAGATAACTTACTTTGGATGGGTGAGCCAGGGTTTATTATGCCAATTTTTGGCCCACGTATTTTCTAATGTGTGCTGTCCTTATAGACTGTAGTTTTGGGGCTTTTCCTTCTGTACTGTTAAGAGTGTGGCAGCAGGAGTTGGAAAGGCTGGAATGAAGAATGCCTTTTTCACAAGCAAGAAGCAATAAACTCCTGGTTCCTGAAAGAAACCCAGTTCTTCCTTCAGTTTGACAGAATGATATCTGCACTAAACTGATATGTTAATTGAGTCTGGCAGCCTCCATTTAATTGTGACTCACTGCAAATGATAGAGTTAGTCAGCTCCTTAGTTCAGTTCTGGTTTTGTCATTAGAATAAAAGGAAATAAGTAGCACAGGTAGTTTCATTACTTTTTTTTCCTAAAAAGCTCTGCAATTTTGAATTTTTAAAGATTTGTGATTTTCTTGATTTTTGTTTTGTGGTCAATTTCTTTTACCAGGTGGTAAAAAGAACATTTTTTGGTTTGTGGTCAATTTTTGACCAGGATAATTTAGAATCTACTTGTGAAATTCGACTTTTCAATTTATTTGCTGTTATCACAACTATTCCAGATTTAAATGCACAAGGGAAACAATTCAGCAGAACTAAACTTGTTTCACATAATTATGCTTTAACATAACACCAGTAAATTTTCACACTGGCCAGTAAAAATGACAATGACTGTGACAAAGAGTAGCCCCAGCATGTGGAACCAGGTTCATCCCACATGATGCTGTTGTTGATTTAGAACAAAAACAAGCGGTGTGATTTCCTTCAACAAAGTAAAGATGATGTCAGTGTGGATCAACCTCATGAGAAATATTCATCCACTGAATCTTTTTAGTGTAATAAACTGAGGTGGAAAATAGTGAAATAATGAACTAACGAGGGAGACTACACACCTTACTTACCTGCAGAAAGTAATTAGTAATTTTTTGTCTTTTAATTTATATTATTCATTCTATTAGGAAAATTTAAGCTCAGTTGAAGTCTTACTTTGCTGGGAGTCAAACAGTTTAATTGTACTCATATCGAAAAGGCTTTTAGTCTGAACTAACCAAGATGAGAAAAGAGGGGGTGGAAGGGGAAAGAGCAAGAAATGAATAATGATGCCTGCAAGGTCTTTACAGGACTAGGATAGTTCTAAATCCATTTGGTTACTACATACCAGCTACGTGCAAACAACGAAATTTTCTCCCTCCAATTTGCTGCTATTGTCTGGTTTATAAATGTTAAGCTATATGGTGGTTTAATTAAATATTCTAAGAGTATTTAACCTTTAGAATATTTTCTGACTTCTGTAAACCAGAGTCTTATTGCACCTGTGAAAATCTGGCCATTATGTAGAAACTCTTCTAATAACCACATGTCTCATGCTTTTAAAATGCTTCCGAAGAAAAGGATAGATTATTTTTTAAAACAAACTTTAACTGGGAACATTGGAAAAACTTGTGTCAGACACGAGTTCACTGAATTCTGCATTGATACAATTCTAAATTCTTGAAAGGAAGGACCTGCTAGGGCTTCTTCTGTAAGGGTCAGTTTGTGTTACTTTCAGAGCTCTCAATAGTGAACAGAATGTTTGGAGTTGCTGTTCTGTGTGTGTGTTCATATATTAACATATTATAAAAATACATAAATAAATATCTGGGCTTCAGAAAAAAGAAAAGCCCTCAGTATCAGAACAGCTTTAAAAAATAACAGTATAAATTTGTATTGATGAGCAATACTGGTTAATTAAAGGCCTGCTACTCCCACATAAATATGAGGGGAAAGAAGTGCCTTATCTTCATCTATGTAATATTTCATCTTGGAAATATAGGTTAGTAGGACTGGTCCCTGATTTCTTACCTGAGATTAAGAGTTTAACTCTTAAATTCTGACATCGTATGAAGAAGCTAAAGCTTCCCTTTTTTTCTGAGGTAAGATATCATTGCAGTGGCTATGCCTTTATGTACCAAGGAGCTGTACCTAATTTACAACATTAATCATGGGATGTATGCAGTTATTTGTATTGTGCTAATGCATAATGCTTCTTGCATTTGCTTTTGTAGGACAAACCTCCATCCATCAGTGGAGCGTTATCTCGCCAGTTTCTCCACTATTTTTATTTAGCTAATTCAAGCATTGCATTACTTAAAAGGATCTAATTAATCATTATGTTCGTAATCTTGGGTTTTATTGAGACCACAGTTAATTAAGTTTACAAATTGACATGGCAAAGTTTGATCCAGACAGATTACCTCAGAATAGGATTTGTATCAATAAAAATCTCTGGAGCAATGCAGTTGGCTTGCCCGGTGGTTATATGGGTCTGTCTGGGCTGTACTGAGCTGGGGAGGGCTCACAAGTGTAGCCACGAGGTGTGGGGTGTGCAGGTGCTTGTTGGGGGCACAGGGCACTGGGGAGAGATTGCTTGTCTGCCCTGGGGCTCTTACCTTGCTGTTTGACCCCGCGAGTGTCAATGGCAGGGCAGGGAGCCTGGACAGAGGTCCTGGTTGGGTCTGATGGGATCCACCTGGAAAAGGAGGGGGCAAGGGTCCTTTGCCAGCTGAGGAGAGCTTGGAACTGGGAGTACTGGGAAGCATGTTACAGGCCACAGGGAGTCACAGAACTATTAGGTTGGGAAAGACCTCTGAAATCGAGTCCAGACTCTGATCGAACACCACCATGTGTACTAGACCATGACACTCAATGTCACATCCAGTCTTTCCTTAAACATCTCCAGGAATGGTGACTCCACCACCTTCCCGGGCAGCCCATTTCAAATGTCTGATCAACCTGTGTGGAAAATGTTCATAATGTCCAAACTAAACCTCCCCTGGCACAGCTCAAGACTGTGTCCTCTTGTCCTGTCACTGGGCACTTGAGGAAGAGGCTGATCCCCCAAGTGAGGCAGCTGTGGACAGGACTGAAATGGTCTGGCAACAGGGGAAACCTCAGGCATGACAAAACAAGGCACAGAGACACTCATGGCATGCGAGGGCACAACCTTGGAGTGATAGAAACCTGTCTGGCCAGCTTGTGGGGCTGAAGCACCGCTATGGAACAGTGGGCAGGGAAGGTGAGGAGGAAAAGAGGAGGAACAGATTGAACGTGTGTGGAGCTGAGTAGTTGCCAGGCTGGTGAAGAGCCTGTGGGGCAGGGCTGGAGGAGAGGCCTGGAGAGGTTTTCTTCCCCGGTCCCTAAACAGTTTGGTGCTGGTGTTTGTAAAGTTACAGGTAAAAGGAATACTTCAAGCATGTTGTGTGTGAGGTAATTTGGAGTATGATAATAATGCAGTTAGAAACACTCTAAGCATCCTGGGCATTTATTCTGGAAAAATAAACCTTTGTATGAGTGTTTTGATTTACTGGATCTCTTATTTTTTCCCCAATACGATCAATGATGAATTTATTTACAAGTGTTTTTCCTGCGCTATCTGCAGGCTGTGCCAATTAGATACAACAACTCATTTGAAGTCTGTGGTACTTTGTAGAAAGAATCTAGATGAGGCACTGCAGGCTTTTTTGTTTATTTACTATGATAGAGTTTCTTTCATTCCCTTTTCTGGCCTGAAGCATTTATTCCTATTCATTCTCCACTTTGCTGTCTACTGCTGCAGTCTGAGCTCAGGAGATGACTCTAACCAGTACTTTAGGGGTGCTAAGGGTCCCGAGAACTTCAAACCGTGCTGCAGCACAAATGGATGTGTGATAGATGTCTCTGTTCCTGTTCAGTGTGGTGCTAAACTGTCTGGGCTGCTTTTAGACTAAAGCTGTAAAGGTCAGGATGTTTGATGCACTGAGCCAGAATTGCATCTCTCAGGCATGTTTGAAGATTTTAGTGCGGAATGGCTGAAGACAGGCTGCAGTAGTTCGCTCAGTGACAGCACAGTGGTTCTGAAGCCATGGATGAGGTGGCTCCTTTGAAAGGCAGCCCAAGTGGGTGAAGAAGAAATTAATGTGATGCCCACTAAAATGTCCTGTGTTTTGCTGATCTTTGGTGATATTCAAGAAAGGATGGGGGGGAAGAACAAGCAAACTGAAGTGTTGTATTCTTCAAAGAGTCTTAAAGATTGTATCCCTTTCTATATTGTTTTTCCTTTTAACGATAAAAATATCTTAAGTAATTTGATTTTTAGTGTTTATATATTTTGATCTCTGTCCTTAATAAAATATTTAATGGGAATAACTACTTGTTTTATTCTGAGTGCTATTTGAATCTAGTTGGTGCGAAATAAATTGGCTTTGTTTTATTGTTTTCTAGATGTCTAGAAAATGAGAATATTGCTGATTCATCCAGTTTTACTCTTCTGTGTTAAGCATATTTACACAAGTAAGTCCTAAAAAAAATCTTTAAGATTAGGATTTTTTTTCCCTTACTATGAAAATAGGTTTGAATTTAGATGTATTGTTATCTTTTGACTAATTCTGAAGTCAATAAAAGGTGAAAATAGGCTTGCTTTTGTAACATTTGTTATTGTGACATTTCAGAGTGGAATGCCTTCCTGGAGTTATATTTTTCAGAGTAATGGCCTATTACTGGAACTAAATTATTCATATACAAAGGATGATTGCTCAAACACAAGCTACAATAATCTGAGAACTAGAACAAGGTCAAACTTATTTTGCAGGTATATGGAAAGTAATAAAATCAGTAAATTGCACATGGAGACAGATATTTTCACTCATGAGGATGTTTGTTTTCATTGTTATATTTTGTACAATGTTTTCTGCTTCTCACTGTCTCATAGACTGCAAGCTTCATTTCATATGGCCTGTGAGCATTTTGCAAAATACTTTTTAATGGCAATATTAAACCCAGATCTTTAGTTAGATATACATTACTATATTATATAAGAATTGGTATAAACTCCTTGCAGTATCTTAACATGTCTAGTAGAAATTATCCTGGTTCGGTGATCTCTCTCCCAGGCACAAGCATTATGCTTTTGGAGTTAGGCAATTCACAAAAAATTTAGAGCCAACAGAATAATAATCATGAGTGGTTTATCTGGTGACTTTCCCAATCAGTTGTGATACAAATAATTTATGTATGCATTTCAACATTGCATGCATTACCATTCCAAAACAGTGATTATATCTTGTTGGAGAATCTCTGGACTCCAACTGTGTAATAAAGCAAGACAGAAGCTTTGTTAACTCTGATCCCCATGAGGGAACAGTGGGGCAGTGTCTCCCCCAGGTGCCCTGTTCTCTGCCAAGACACTGCAGACCCAACCTAGGTATTGCTGGAGAAAGAGGCAGGGAAAAGAAGTAAGTCCAGTGTTAACAAAGCTGGATATCCAACCCTGAGGAGAGTGAAATGTTTAAGTACATGGCTAACTGCCACAGTTTTAGGGAACAAACAGTAAATAATATGGATGATCCATATTATTTATGATCCTGGTGGACCCTAGACTGGCACACTTGGTCGTAGCTTAGTAGGGAGTTGGAAATAACCACAGACCATAAGCTTTTAGGTGAAAGGAATCTTCTTTTTGCAGACAGAACTTCTCAGCCAGACCTCTCAATCATAAATATCAATAATTTTACTATCACAGTCTGAATCCCAATCACATATGCAGCAGGACAAAAAAAAAAAAAAAAGAAGATAACCCAAACAGTTAAATGCTTTAAAAAATGGATTGAAATGCCGTGCAACTTCCCTGATCAATCTCACAGACAACACTGCATACTCAAATGTAGAATTTAATCATCTGCACTATTATCAACAGCAAAGAAGAGCAGATATAAAAGTGAGTGTTTTGTTTTATATCAGGGTGCATGACAGATTGCTGCCTGGTGCTCTCTTTAGTAGCAACCCTGTTCTGGCCATGTTATGGTGGCAGATCCTGCTTTGTTTGTGTAGAAAGATGGAACTGCACACAGGTATATAGAGACTATGTGCACTTACAGAAGGTATTTGTTAACTCATTGAAGAAACCCATGGCAATTTGTTTTTCAGAGCAGGGACAGCACAGGTCCCAAAGCTGGAGCAAAACTTTTTGTGATCTGTGTGGGATTGGGCATGGAAGCAGAGTAAAGTCTTATCTTCTCTCCTTGTTACAAGCAGAGTCGATTACCCAAATTCTCTTAATTCTAATTATCTGCTTGTATCTGATCCCTCTTGTGAGTTCATCCTTGAAACCTGCAGGCCAATACCATATGTCATTACTCCTAATCTCTGTTTATTGCTGTGACCTTTGCAATGCATGGTTTATCAATTGCTTGCAATGGCAAATCAGTAACACTTTCCAGCCATGTAGAATTACTTTCCTGTATGTCTTGGATTTCCCCCTGCAGAAAAAAGGGGAAGGAGTTAACTGAGATATCAGGTCAAGATCAGTCTTGGGCTGTGTCCAGCAGCCACTGAGAAGCTGCCTAGAAGCACACAAGAAGTGATTTATTTTGTTTTATTGCAGTCATTTTCCATGAATTTTCCCCAACTATTTCCATACCCATGATTCTTCTCTATTGTCTTTACATTGTTCACTTTTCCTAGTTCTCCTTTGATCTGGGCAATCCTGAGGGACAGGATGTTCATTTCCTGGGATGACCTCAACTGGTCACAAAGCTGGGCTGGAACATGCTTTGGTTTGGTATTTAACTTTGGCATGTACATACAGAGGAGGTGAACAGCGCAATGGAGCTTGTTCTTCAGTATTAATTTGAGAGGGTTCTATTTGTATTTTGATATTTATTCCTTCGTTATGGCCTGTTGTCATACTAATGTGGCTACATTGTGGGGTGTGAATTTTTTCTGGGGTTTTTTTCTGCTAATTTAAAAAAAAAATCTTAAAAAAAAAAGTTACTGTAGGTTTCCAGCTGTTGAAAGGTTGTCTCTAGTCAGCTGCTGCTGGAGTTTAGATTTTGCCAGGACTTTCTTAAAAAGGTTGGTTGCTGTGGAAGGCTTATTGTCCTTTATCTGAGACATGCTTGAGAATCTTAGTTATTTGTTTTATGTATTTTGGCAATATTTTTATCTATTTTCTATTATTTGAGACACATAATAGGTCACTTACATTATTAAAGATTAAAATGAATATTTTCACTTTACATTTTTACCTCTGCATTCATCATCTCCTTATTTTCCTAATTTTCAGATCCTCTCATCAATGTACAGAAAGGCCTGTTACAGTTTCTTATTCTTGCTGTCAAATGATATCATTAAAAATTAAGAGAATTTGCAAAACAAATGAATTCATAACACGATCATTGAACTAGATGAAGGGTAGAAAATTATGAACATTTACAAAACTGAATTATGTTCTTTATTTTGCATTTCTGGGGAAAAAAAAGGGGGGGAATGATTTAACCTTTAAAGTTCAGCCTGTTTGTTCAGTGTTTGTTGGTTAGTCTAGTGAAGCCTCGTGCATATGATCAGTTTATGACACTCTCCAGTAGTGATGTTAGGGAAAAAGTTTGCATCCAAAAATTAAGGTACTATACCCAGTCTTATGCCAATTGTCAATGTTATTTTGCTCAATATTTAATAAGATTTAATTTAGCTGTGAATATGTTTATATTGTCTCAGCTGTGTGTAAGTACACCATCCTAAAGTGGGTCTATTTGGATGTGTGATCTTCACACTATTAAGTTTAAAAACACTGCTTTACCTCTGTTTTACTTGGAATAGCAGTTGGATATTCTGAACACCTCTGTGAGAGAAGTAACGAGATGGAAATTATTTTGCTTGTAACACAGGTACTTTCTCTGAGTGATCTCTCCTCCCAACACCAGAAAGCCATTTGGTCAGGATTGTTTCCTTGGAGCTGTCAGTGGATAAGGTTCCTGTAGCTGTGTTCAATATTTCATGATTTGAGACCCAGATAAAATATCCTTCATCACATAATTTCACTGCTCACATTTTTTATGTATTTAAATAGAACTGAAACAGGATGTTTTAGAAGAACATACTTCATCTAGAAATGCCAATTTGTCAAAACCGGAATTGTGTGGGAAAGAGCTGATTCGATCCATTTTTTAATTTTTTTTTTCCTGTGGAAAAATCTTTAAGAAACAGATTTCAACTGCTGAGAGTATCTCGTTTCAACATTTTCAACATGCAAGTGGCAGTTTTCTTGGCTTGGAGAAATATTTAAGCTATAATTAAATGCAATAAGAATAAGAAATGCAGAAAATTTTAAGAGAATTAGATCATTCTAGTAAAGTAAATCAGACTTTAAGCACTTAAGACTTTAATTAGACTTTATAGCTCTACAGCCACACTGTTTTCAGTACTCCTGTGCTCAGGTTCAGTCGGCTCATAATTCTTAATTTTGCATGATATACCCTTGGCCTTCTACTTTGAATGCTACTTCCATTCCAACTGGTAGTAAAATAAATAATGCTACTTCCATTCCAACTGAAAGTAGAACTATTCTGGGGTTGGGTGGGTGCTGAGCTCTTGAGAGCCCCATCTCTGCTCCTATGGCAGTATGAACCAGCCAAGAGAAGGGCGAATGGCTCAATCCTGTCTTACGAGAAAACCAAATATAAAACTACCACTTAATCAGCAATTTCACTGAGAAGATTTGGATTAGAGAAATTCATGGTTAAGTGTATGGGGGCTGGTGAATAAGAGGTTTAGCAGAAAGTTCTGGGTTGCAATAGCAAAGGCAATGGAAAACCAGAAAGCCCATCTCCTGTGCTTGTGAGAGGGCAGAAACAAACAATGGGAATTCTGGGAAGCCCCCACAGAGTCTGTTGGGTGTAGCAGCCATACCTGTGTGTGCACATCTCTACACGATGTCAAAATACGTGACAGCAGCTTCTGTTTCTTGTGTGCATGTGTACAGCACGAGAGCTCTGTCTCCACACGGGGATGGCTGGGGGTATACAGGCATATTTGCTATCTTTGCTAGTAACGTCTTTCTAGGTATTATTTTCCAGAGACTACAACTGATTTTTACTTGTGGGTTATTGTCACTGTAAAACCATGAAGTTTCTTTCTGTTGTGTATTAAGTGGAAGATTTTATTTCCTGTCGTTTGGGCTGTCATCTGTTAGAGCTTGGCTTTGAAACTTATTTGCTGTGGATAGGATCACACTGCTTAACTACTCAGAGAAGAAGTGTCGTTAGGAAATAACATCTGTGCAGCTGTTGGGAGGTTCACAGGCACTGCCAGGCCTTCTGTGATTACGAGTATGTGAGGATTGCATATCCTCTGATGGTTTCCTGCACTCGAATTTGAGAAAGGAGATCTTGCATCCCCCCTGTAATGAAGATCATTTCTTGTTTGATTTGACTTGAGCCTTTCGGGGATTAGGAGTATTTAAAGGGTTGAGAGTACCCATGGGGGAACAACTGCTGTCTGTCAGTAATCCCTCTGTGATGCAAAGCAAGGATGTGCAGGTTGTGAGGAGTTGTAATTTTGTTTTGGGTTTTTTTCGAGGAATGAAGAGGCCACAGTGACACTAAGCTTTTGATGTGGAGTTCATTGTAAAATGTTAACCAGTACAGGGAGCAGAAATGGTTATACTGCCCCAAAGCAACCTCAGAAATGGCTATTTAGTTCTAAATACAGGCTGTGGCTTCAGAATTTGTGATTCCTGGTGTTTTCCAGGATGTGTTTGATTTTATATGCTGTAATTTATGTCAAAAGACTTGCAAACTTAGAAGAGTTTTCATATAAGTGTAATATAACAAAATGCAGTAAGATGCTGCATTTAGGATGTTCTCAATGATCACTTCAGGAGATGGGAAAGTGCACCACGACAGATATCAAAACCATCATTTTTTTTCTTCATTTAGGTATTTCAACAAAATTCACCTTTAAATTAGGGATGGGAAGTCTTTCAATTAGGTAAATTAAAACCATGTTTACTTGAAGGACTTTTAAAAGAGACTGGAAGGCTTGCACACCCCCTTGCCCTGTGAAGGCTCTGCCCCCCTTAACCTGGGAAAGGGAACAAGGGGCAAAGAGTGTGGAGGGGCTTCTATTGAGAGCACAGAATGACACGTATTTAGTTTTGAATGCAAAGCCAGACTTAGTCTACAGCCTGATCACAAATAAAAAGAAAGTGCATGTTGGAAAAACAAACTCTTAATCTGGTCTTGAATAGCAATTATGATGCATTTAGCATAAAATAATAGTTACGGGAAAAATAGGTTTTGTTTTCCATTTGCAGCCGTGTGGTTCCCTGTGAGACTTAATTAATGGCTCTCATTTATTCTTATTTCTCCCTGTGCCATGAGTGCTGAGTATAAGAGAGCACATATAATTTGGCTTCTAGGCAGCAAACAAGTTCATTTAATGTTGATATAGAAGCATCTCTTTGGATTTCAGAGGGAAAAGAGAGGAAGGGCCATGGAGGGGAAATGGGATTAGTACCATTGATATCACAGACAGCTTGAATGGCTTTAGCAATCAGGGTACATTTTTATGAAAACCAAGTTTATTCTGCTGCACAACAATTCAGAGAATGGGGAATTATATCCCACAGAGCATTAGATAAATGGAGGCTGGAAGGTATAGCTCACTCAATCTGGATGTAACATTTTTTCTTTTGGGAGATGCAGAGGACGTTATAAACACACCTATGCTCTCTTTTATCTTTTTCAATTAAGATAATAAGCTCTCCATTGCATAATGCTGTCTTGAGGAATATATTTCAAGTTAAGCAAAGTTTCCTGTTGGATAAGGCAGGCTATTTCAACCTGATACTGAAAGGGTCAGAGTAGCCAATCTGCAAAGTTCTTCCTAAAAGCACAGAAAGCAGGGAGTGCAGTGGGTATTGATTGATGGATTGAGCGAGTCAGCTAGAGGGCTGTATTCCTTAAATTAATGGAAGCTTTGCTACCAACTTTCATTTAATTTAAAATCAAGCCTTCAGGCTTTCCTTTCTACCAAGCTTGGTTGCAAAGCCACTGGCCTGCAGAACTGAAATCCTGTGCTATAAACTCAGTCCTGCCTCTTTTATGTGAAAAAGGCAGATTGAAAGCAGCGGCCTATTGTTTCTTGCGGCAATTATTTAGTTCTTGTGTTTGGTTCATGGGGTCTAGAAAGAAGATCAACATGAAGAAGTTTTCTTCCTGTCTTGTGCTACTCAAGGTAGCAAAAGAGAGAATGAAAAACATATGTGGAAAAATAATTTAGAGGTAAAAATTGCTCGGCTCCATTGCAAAGGACATTAATAGGCAACAGTGAATCTGGAGGATTTCATGGCACCAAAAGCAGGGAGAGCAGTAACGCTTGTTTCCTGATGACTGTACATAACATGATGTTTTGAATCCTGCTCAGTCCTGTCTAACATCATCTGCTCTCCCTGTAGATCAGGCAGTATGGGAGCACAGGTACTTCTGCTTTTGATGACATGACTAATTTGTTAAAAAAGATTTAGAATGGGAAATAAGGATTTATGTTTTGTCTGCTGTAGTTTTATCATTCATCAACCCTCTTTGCCTTTGGCAGTGGACATGTTGTCCTCTGGCACCGTACTAATTTTAGTTCATTTGGACTTAGTTTAATTTTATTTTATTTCATATTTGCTGCAGCTTAAAGATTTGGAACTCATGGCAACTTATGTATGCCATAGACTTGGGCTGTTTATTCCCTCACCTCCCTGTCCCCTTTTTAAAATTCTTTTTGCTTGTATTTTTTCATAGAGTTTTAAAACCCAGCAGTATTGGCAGGAGTGGCTGGCTGAGTGGAGCAGCTGAGGGCCATTTGGCCTTTGTGCACATCTCTCTGCCCTGTAATGCCTTGCAATTTTCACCACTGATGCTTCTCACCAAGCGTTCTCTCTGGTCTGTGTCTCAGCCCTGGGGGAATGCACAACTCACCAGGTGTTCCTCTTTCTGATCTTAAGAAAAGCTTATATTATTTGACTCCCTTATCACCAGTGATGTGTCATTTTTCCAGCCTCTCTGGGTCTTGCATGATTTTTTGTACCGGTGGGACAAATTCTGAGCGTGAGAGGAAAAATTTTCAGCTGCTGTTTTTGAATGGAAAAAGGAAATAATTTGACCTGCACCCAGTGAGGTGAACGACCACTGCTGCTTTTGACTCCTGAGTGGATAAGTAGCTTCACAAATGAAACGTTTAAAGAAAATAACATTCTAGGTGTCAATGTTCAGTGTGCTCATTTCTATTACACAAAAAAAGCAAGAAAAAGAGGGAGAATAAACAGCCCTTTGAACACATTTATCTCTTGGATTCATGAGGCACCTAGCCTTGGGAAGCAGCGTGGATAGAAGACTGCAGATGTGTTTTATTCACTGTGTTTTATGAACTGCATTTGGAGAGTATTATTCAGGATCAGGAAAGTTCTTTTTACTTTATTCCCTGACTTAGTTGTCAATTTTATTCTCCGTTGGTTGAGTTACCTGACCTGATGTAATTATTTTTTTTCCAAGAGAAAAAAACATGGAATTGCTATGATTTGCATTGGCTTTCAGATTCATTTGGCTTGCTAGAAAGTGCCTAATACATAATCAAAGCAGCAGATGCTACTTGCTGAATTTCTCTGTTGCTCACATACCTGCAAGCTCTTGCCATAAACTTGCTATAGGGGCTGCTCTTGGCCATCTTCCTGTTTTCTTAATGTCACTGTCCTTTGGTAATACATAGATCTTAGTGGAACGAGATCTTTTTCTCTGCAAGCTGTATACATTTTTTCCCACAGTCGGCTGTGCATTTTAGACAGGCTGTGAGCTAATGATAAGATTGCTGAGGTGAATTCCCAGATCACCATGTTTTCTGCCAGAGATGAAAGGCCATGTAAATATGCTTTTCTGGCTCCTTTCTCAGATATAATTTCACTGTTCTTTTCCCTCTGCAATCTGCTGGTATTATGGAATTACAATCTCTCTCTCTACATGACCTTTTTCACAGTGTTACTGGGGTACAATTATTAATTAATCATTACATATTTTCCCCCAAAATTCCAATTTATAGTTAAAGCTTTGCTCCAACTTCCATTTGCATTTAAATTTGCATAAAGTTTTTAAGAATGTCATAATAAACTTAGCTTCCAAAAGTGTTAAATAATGCCTTTTCCAGGAGAAAAGTACCTGTTTTCACAGGATAGATGTTTTAGAATTTATTATGTCCTCTACTCGGCAAGGACATCCAAACTAACCGTAAAAATAGGGAAAAGTACTGAGAGGTCTGGTTTGAGCTGGGTCTTCCAGAACTGCCAAGGCTCGTGTTCCACACCTAGAAACTTAGGACAGAAACAGTTTTATGTGGAATATCTGCAGTTTCATATTAGCACTTCTCTGTGGGATCTGGTGCCATCAGGGAATTTTTGATCATCTGCCTCACAAACCCCAGTTATGCCAGGAATTTAACCACCTCAGAATACAGGTACCTAGGAAATAAAGTATATCTTAGCCCATTTGGTTGGCAATAGAAGTCTTGAATTTAAACAATTTCCTTGTTGAATGGGAACATTTGATTGGAGTCCATGTAGGCAAAAAGAAAGAAGATGCTTGTTCATACACTAGTTTTATGAAACAATAAAATTTCTGGATGCTCAACTGTTTATGTGAGATCTGCAACTCACGTCCAAAGGCAGAAGTGAGATCCATTTGGAAATTTGAATCTAATTAAAGTTTTCCTGTACACTTTTTCGTTGGAATCAAGTTGTAGAAAGAACAGTTTAACCCTTCTTGATCTGTATGCCGTCAATCAAGTTAATGATGTTCCTATTATTTTGGCAAGTAGTCAGAATATATGTGACATATATAGAACTATGGCATTCCCTCACGGTAGGTCCTCAGGCACTGAAAGAGCTAATGACATTCTATAAAATGCAGTTATGTAAAGCATTGCTGGAGGCAAGACTGAAGCTAAAGCTTTACTGTTTCCAAAGCAGAAAAAAAGTTCTAATGTGTTTATCTAGTCTCAATTGCCATTAAAACTAACCTAGGCTTATTAGTTACCCTTAACAGGACTCTTCAGTCCAGCTGCAGCTCAAGGTATTTCTTAATTAGTGGACCAGGGATACAAAATTATTTTCAGTATTTAAAGTTGTTATATTCATTCATAGCTTATTGAACTAATTAGAATCCTCAGACAACCTCTTATTTTTATCTGAAAGAATAATGTTCCACATCTCATCACTGGTTTAATATTTCTTTTAAAGTGAACTGTTGTGGAATCTAAATTTGGAAAGGAACTCTGAACAGGGACAGTTTTTTTGCACACTTTACCAATGAATTGCTCATCGATCATCCCACGACAGATTTATATGAGTAATGTATTTTTGTAACAAGCAGTACATAATCTTTGTCAATCTACAGGTTTAATTTGGAATACACTCAACTCTCTTTAGTGGCACACATGTAATATGGTTTTGGGATCCTGCGTGATTAAAATGGGAATTATAGATGACTGACATTACACTGATGTTAACACTAGGAGTTGGAAAAATAGCATGTGGAAGGAAAGAAGGAAAGTATCTCCTTGCGATGATACCTATCTAAAGGTGTACTAAATATCTGCAACTGAAATCATTTCTGTTTAAATTTGGGAAAGTTAGTTGAACTTGATCAATGAAGGATAGAAGCAGGTTTTCTTTCCATTGGCCTCATTGATAACTTTTTAAAAACTTTCTGTTCCTAATGCTTCTGTTGGTAACTCTCTTAGCAGATCTCAGGAATGTAGTAAGGTTCAAAGAGGGTTTACTTGCCCAAGAACTAGGACTATAATTGCTGTCCTGCTGATTTTTATTTTCTTATATTTTTTGTTTGAGGGAAAGATTCTCAATGGCAAGCTTCAGGAAGCCTAGGGTTAGTTTTTATTCTCTTGCACTGACATGTATTAAAGTCGATTTTTATTGACCATATAGTTTGAAGTGTCTCTGTACCTCAAGGTGTGCAAATACTATTAGAAAGTTACAGTAGATTTATGCTTGGAAATTGTTATAACAGTTAATGAGTGAATAAGACAGAGCAGAGGAGAAAATTATGAGCCAAACAAATGGTTTGTGACAAGCAGTCTTTGTGTAAATTACTATGCATAACTGCATAGCATTTCCTGTAAATTGAGTTCTACAAGTTGAAGATCTAATTAATGAAGTACTATAAAAGATTAGCATTTGAGTAATTTTTCTTATTAGTAATCCCCAATGTCAACTGTGATAGTTTTATTACCTTGCCTGGGTTTGAGGTTTATTTATGGAAGCTGTGATCACAGCCCAGTAGAATTTTTTGTGGGTGGCTTTTTATTTTTTTATTGGCTAGGCTTGCTGTGATATCTCAACTTTTTTAGGTCATTCTAATACTTAGAGATTTCTAGAACATGCAATAACATATGCGTGCACATATATACACACATGTATGGCACTTTATTTCCAACAGAAACCCTCTGGAAAACCAATCCGGGAAATGGTACCCTATGAACAGTTACACAAGCACAACCATGTTTCACAGTGGGTACAGCAACCTTGTATTAATCTCGATGAAGAAACCAGATACAGATCAAAGATGTGGTGCATGGGAGGCTTTTTTCACATGTGTGTCTGCTTGCAGCCATGAACTGGTTCCTGCAGCAGAAGAATGTGATTTTCTAAGTCAAGGGGTTTTATTTAGATGTGTAAATGTTTGTGAATATATCCTTTGGCTTTAGCTTTAGGTCAAACCTACTACAGATTTCATAAACACGAGCAGTGAGGACCCCAAGCTTGCCTCTTCCACCTCAGTGCTGCCTAGTTTACCTGGAGCAACCAAGGACCTCAATCCCACAAATTATTCAAATAAAGTGAAGTCCTGATCTCCTTAATCCATGCCCTTAAATTTACTGTTATTCCGAAGCTCATGAAATGGAGCTTCTACTGCAGCATAAATTTTGTGCTGGATCTCTTAAACATGGCAAAACCAATGAGGTCTGATGGAAGTTCTGCAGCAGAGCATAGATGGATTCTAACAGGATTTAGTGATTTATTGCTCCAGGTGTAACAGCGTGGTACAAGGTAGCACACTATGATTAGATTTAAGCGACATAACTCAATGTGATGGCTGAAATGTCAAGAGGGAAAGGCATCCATTTTTCTGGTCAGCCAATATTAATTGTCCTACCTGATGTCCAGCATAATTTTTTCAAAGTGTCAGAACAGTGGGGGAAAAGTTTACAAGGAGAGATAGATGTAGTTTTTCTGAACAAGCAACATCATGAACAAAATGATTTATAATACATGGATAACAATCTAAGTTTATATCTAGCTGTTTTAGCTGTTACTAGCAGTTAGATGGAATCATTCAAGCCCAAATCATGCTTAATCCTAGTTCAGAGCTTCTGTTCTTACAGCCCATCTGTTCACATGACAAATTTGTCAAATTTCAGAAGACTGTTGTTCTGTAATTTTACCAAATCAAAAAGTCCTGCTGCATAAATAAATCAAAGTGAAAACTGATGAACTTTGACCTGGCATAAAATATTTTACCTATTGTGTCTTCAGAATGTGAGTTGTTGTTGCTTTTTTTTTTATTCTCAGTTACTTCATGTTAACTCTGATATATTTATTTTTGTCTCAGAAAGAGAAAGACTCATTAATTTACTAATTTTCGCTCAGTTGGTTAGAGGATGGTGCTGGATTGTGGGTTTGGTCCCTGTATGGGCCATTCACTTAATGAGCTTTGTCTCAGCTTCCCAACTGTAACTTTCTTCCTCACACGAGTTCTGGGGAAGAACCTCTTAGACCTTCCCACCTTCTTGAGGCACCAGAGAGCTTCCACCATGTGGAAATGTGTAAAGACTAAAGCAAAACTCTTTTTAATGAGAATCTGTGGGAAGAATTGTACAGCATGGCGAAGATGAAGCTTATTAACTGAAGAAACAAAATAATCTCTTTAATGATTCTTTTCTTAATGCTCTCCCTTGAGCAACCTTGGAATTATTTCTGGGTTTTGGGGTTTTTTTCCCCTGACCAAATAAGGGCAAAGGAAAGTAAGAGCCCTTTAAAGAATACTGGTATCAAAGAAAGTTGTTGGTTTGGGGGCTGAATAGAATACTCCGTTATCCCTAAACTTGTGGAGCTATCAATACCCTAGAAGGTATTTTAGGAATTAGCAGTTTAAGCCCTTCTAGGCTTTTTTTTATTTTCCAGGAAGGAGTGTTAGTAACAAAGAGAAAAGGTTGGCTTAGGAAGTTGGTGTGATGTAGCTGTGAATCTTTAAAGGGTTGTTTTGATGCATCTCATGAGAACCATCTTGATTTTGTTCTTTGCCATAGTGGTTGTTCTGTCATCCTGTGGGTGCCTGCAAGGACGTCTTTAATGAGGAAGAAAGCCTAATCATTGGGATAAATCATGTTTTGGTCTCCCTTTCTGACACCATCAGAATGTAAAATGCAAATGATGTAATTTATAATGGGTAGTCAGTCATTTAGAACAGGATTTTCTCAGGTAGTGGTTAGAATTTATTTGTTCTGCAGAGGAAAATGTTCTCCATGGAAAGAGACCAAGACTGCCTCTGGAAAAGAGGTAATGATCTGGCACATGGCCACCAAGGCATGGAAGTGTACCATAAGGTGTCCATCAGGTCCACTGACACCTGCATGTATTTTCTGTATTCTGTCTTGATAAACTGAGCTTGTGAAAATTCCCTGCACCATTCCAAAAGTAAAAGACTATATGTAGGTTATTTCTCCATCTTGCTGAAATTGTATTCACAGTAATGGATTAGTGTGTCAGGGTGCATCATACAGAAATGACTAAATAGAGTGTGTTGAGTACCAGAGTATGTGGGGAATGTCTGACTAGATTGTTCTATGGTCATTGGAGATCCAGGGTTTGACTACAAAGCTCAGGGAAAGAACTTCACCAGTGTGTTACTGGGTACCTGCTGTTTGCCTGCATGGGATGAGGATGTGCTCTCTTTCAAAGATATTGCTCAGGCAGCTCTAGAGCTCTGGTTTGGATTCAGCACTGGTCCTTTGACATGCACAGCTCCACTCAAGCTCATTTTGACTTGTTGCCTGTGTTTGGTTTGTTGTCTGAAGTGACTTGCTTTGTGTGCTAAAAATACCCATGGCCTCAGGCAGTGCAGGAGTTGCAGGTACTGTTTTCATTGTCTGTCCCTGCTGGCTGGGAGGATCTGAAACAACTCAAGCTCCTGTGTCCCACCTGTCCAGAGGGTTGAGGTATCTCTTTAACATTGCCAGCAATTAGCGGGGCTTTCTTCTGGCAAAACTTGATCTTCACGTGTTAATGCAACAGCATGACCTTAATTCCTGCACCATGATTGAATTTGTAGAAAATCTTTCATTTGTTCTTTTACATCCCTTTCTCCCCCTCATGCTGATATCTGCTCCTGAGCTATACAGTCTCTTTTTTCCTGTTCCCTTGAAGAGAGGTTCTAATGCATAATGTTCCCAGGAAGCAAATATCCAACAGGTATTTCTCTGACAACCAGTGAAAGGTATTTTAAGAAGCAGTGTATTTTAATTGGCTCGTGTTTGTTGGAAAAAAACCCTCAATTAGCTTCTAAAAATTTGGCTCCAAGAGAGATTTGACCTTTGTGTTTTAGGATGACTGCAGCTTCTAAGACCTGTGACAAAATCTTAATATTTTAATATCTACCACTGCCATGCTGAGATGCAATTTTGAAGGAGCAGAATGGAGCATGGGATTTGTCACAAACAATATTTCTGACTCTGCACCTGAACTGTCTGTTGATAAACTTTGGCATATTCATTAATCACACGGACTTGATGGTAAATCAATTTCATTTGATAGATTTTATGGATATTGTTCACTAAGCCACTCTTACCTGACTATTTTCTTGCTCTGATCTTGTGACTGGCTGGCTGGATCAATGGAAAATAATTAATGCTTTTCCATTTGCTGTTTAAATAAAGCACAGGTTTGAATAAGGCCATATCTGTAGCAGCTTTTAGCTGGCACAGTGATATTATTCAGAGGTGTCACATTGTGCCATTCTGTTGACAGAAGTCCTTAAAAAGAACCCAACTGCAGAGACAGAAATGGGTTTTTATAAGTGAATTCTTCTGTTTGTGTGTAGTTAACTGGAACACCAGCATGAAACTGAACTCTGATAACACAAATATCTATCAGTAGTATTTCATTGTTACAGTAAATTGGTGAGTGGTTTGGGGGTGTTTTTTGTTTGTTTGTTGTTGTTTTATTGGTTTTGGGTTTTTTCCTGGAAACAGTGTCTAAATCATTTTGAATGGATTTATGACTCTCATTTTTCTTCTGTGGGCATTCCTGTGACAGCAGTCATGGTCTCAGCACAGTGTTAAAATGCCCTTATTGAAAGAAGGAGAAATAAAAACATCACTTGCAAGAGCAGATTAATGGGAAAGAAGTGAAAAAGAATACTGACTTCCAGGGGGGATGAACCTCAACCCTTCACAACTTTTTTTTAATTTTATTTTAAATAAATGCAAGCCTCTCATTACTTTTCCTTCTTCTCATTTCCTTATTCTTGAGCTTCTTTTCCAGGAGCTAATATAAGCCAAGGAAGAAAGAGAAGTATTAAGAGAATAAACTGTATGCTTCCTGATTACCTTTAATATTATCTCTTTAATTACAATGATGATTTATACATTACACCTGAAAATGTAATTTGGCTTTCTCATCAGCCTGGCTCATATTGACTGTCCGTGTAGTAGCTTGAAGAAGTTTATGGCAAAATACAGTCATTAACTTGTCAATGAGGAATGGGTTGGATATATAAACTCAAACCACCTTCAGCTCCACTGTGAAATGCTCCACTGGAATAACATCTGAAGAACTAACAAAACTGTTTGGTCATGCATAAATTCTGATGTATGGATCTTCTAACAACCTGCCTCTGCCTTGCTGAAATGAAGCAATTATTTTTTAAAAAATGGTACTCTATGTGCACAGATTCTTTCAGTTAAGAATTTCTTATTGATTTTGTTAAGAGTTTCTGTCATCTGTAAGAAACTGAGGTTCTTCATTTAACAAATATGAACTCAGTATTAAAGGAAGTCACTCCACTAATGTGGGTACACTTCCAATCATCTGCCAACAATGAGAAATTGAGCCAATATTATCACAGCACCACCTTTTTTTTTTTTTCCCCTGGATGCTCTATAAATCTAACCATGGGCAAAAAATAAAGAATAAAAATTAGAGGGGGAAAAAAAACCTGTGGTTACTGAAGATTTTCCTTTACCAGAACAGTACTTGTTCCTTGATCACATGATGGGGACACCCTTAAAAAAGTTCAAGTCTTGGACAAATGTTGCAGTAGTTCCAGCCTCTGCTCTTACTTCACCTGCTTAAAAATGGAACCAATCTCCTACACCACCTGAGTACACTTCACAGAAGAGATCAGATACCTGTTATGCTGTGTATCAAACGCAGAATAAAAGGAACTGTGCCCCCAGGAGACTGTGTTCTGTGGAGAAATCAAGAGTCAAGAGGTAGGGAAGGGGGCACAGGGAGGCAAAGGAGTTAACATCGGTCCGAGTGACAAGGACAGGAACTGGCGCTGGCTGAACAGTTGTCTTTGTAAGCATCATGCAGCTTAATATGCAGAGAACAAATGTTTTGGAAGAGAAAGAGGGATCACTAATGCTGTCTGGCCTTTGTTTTTTCCTTGTCTCTGTGAAAATGTTTTCAAAAATATTTTTAGTAAACAGAGGAGCCCTATGGAGCAGATTGCTGCAAATGGTTTTGCAAACCAAGCTGCATCTGCCTAAAGATTACAAGTACTAGTAGGTTGATCTTTTGAGATGGGAACCCATGTGTGATAATATTGGCATATGTTGGCATTAATAAGTTATTAACAGTATAAATAGTGGGAATTGTATTAATGTATAAGAAAAGAGGAACCGTATTACAGTAACTTATGAGAGGCAGAGATATTAGCTAAAGTCCACTGAAGTCAGTGCATTAGGTCAGATCTCGAGCCTTGCCCCAGGAGCTGTCTGGCTACACATCCAAAGTGGCCTCAGCAAATGTCAGTCCAGCCGTGTGGACAGTTCCCAACCATGGCTGACAGCCAGGGCACGTTTGGAGTTCCCCTTCTCCTGCTTCCAGCAGAGAGCCTCCGAGGAAATTCCTGAGCTACTTTGCAGTGTGCCTGCTCCTCACTCTGTTTAATGCTGGTCTGCTCTGTGGAGGGATTTAGTCCCTTTTTTCCTTGGTTTTAGTTTTATTCTCTACATTGCTCTGAGTTTCACAGTGTAGTTGGGTGATACAGTTGCAATAGAGCTATTATTTCTGTCAATATAGCAGTGGTTTTATTACAGGTTTTAGTCACTAAGACACCTGTTTGTAGCATATGAACCAAGTAACTGAGAGAGAATCCTTCTCCACTGTACAATTGGTTCTGATCATCTGCTCTCATCCTGATCATTGCAACATCAATCAAAGGAAAAATAAAAATCACTTTTGCCCTGAGCAGTGAACAAGTGCCATGAAGATGGATGGACAGATACAGATCTGAATGCATGAGAGGCATTGGAAACCTTCAGGGGGAAGCTTCACGGGTCAGCGGAGGGGCAATGCCAACAACAGCATCTTCCTCAATTCAGAAATTAGGAAGATCTATTTTCTGCTTTTTTAAAGGAAAAAATCCATAGTGAGAACAAGCAATGACTGAATCACAGAAGCCTTTCCATGGCTGCAAGGTGAACAGCAGCAAAAATCTGTGTGGGACTGCGTTATAAAGGGTCCTGTTGAGATAATGACTACAAGAGTGGGTTGAGTTGTGTTATGCTGAGCTGGCTCATTGATTAGCAATTAGATGTTTCTGTTGATGAGGAATCTGGAAAAATAAATACTCAATTTTGTTCCACTAGCAACCTATGCATGGGATGGAATGTTGATCCTGCTGCTGGATCAGCAGAGTCCCAACAATGGATATTAATGTGCCAAAGGAACGGGAATCAAGAAGGAAGCCTTGAATTCCCTGGATTTTTGTGTTTAGCAATGGCTCATAGGATAACCCTGGTTGCAAGGGACTTTAGGAGGTCATATTTAAGTCCATGAGTGTTGATCCATATTTTTTTCTATTAGTCAGTTTTCCCCTTGATCTGGCATGGAAATTTAGTTTCTACATTTTCTTTGATATGTTGTACTCACTCATTGACTCTGTCAATTGAAGGGAAAAAAATTCCCCTGCAGGATGGAGAAGTTACACACATTATGTGCTACATATTCATATCCTAGAACCCTGTGTCTCCTTGTCAAGTGGGCAAAGCAGTGTACGAAAAGCCACAGTGAAGCGCTTTCCAGACAGAAATTCCATGCTGAAATAGGAAGTCTGTGACTCTGGGGAGATTCCCCTGAGCAGAAATCACCAGCTGAACCAAATAAGTGTTACCTAAGCAGATTGTCTGTGATAGGACCTCATGGAGTGGCACAGCAAGCTCTTGTTTTCTGTCTTGCACTGATAAAAAGAGCTATATTTTCTCTGGTCCTCGTTGGTGTCTGTCTCCTGTAGACCATGGTAGAGCTGTTGTGTTTCTAGTAATTTGTTCCTTCCCTAGAAGTCACCAAATGTAGACAGAGACTGAGATTCTAATGACATCAACCCTGTTATTGCCATAGTAATGAGACATCTTGTCTCACCTTGCAGGTTTTTGTTTATCACCGTGGATTTCATTGCTATATAGGGAACAGCAGCTGAATTTGCCTGTATAGCTAATGAGAAATTGAGGGCTGCTTTTTACACAATCCACTACAGCTGTTATTTAGAATGTGCTTCAGCATACATTAATATGGCGTTTGTAAGCAGTCTTATAATTGGTAATATGTTTCAAATGCCTTTGATGTTTGACCTGGGCAAGAGAGGAAAAGAAACAGCACCATTTGTAGAAGTTGCTTCAGAAATTCAGACCACAGTGAAACTTTTTCTGCCCGTAAATTTCAGGTTAAATAAATAAATGCAGTCCGTAACTTTTCTGTGAAGCCCAAATGAGGAGAACCAAAAAAGGATGAATAAGAATATGTGATAGCCATTGGAGTAAATATCACTGCACTGAATCCAGCAAGGTTTGAGACCAAGAGAGAAGGGTAGAGGAAGTACTGGGTAGAGAGAGGTGGCTTTGGTGCTTCAGGGAAATCTTGTTTTCTGTCACGCCCCTTTGAATAACTAGACCCATGCAGGAGCTGATGGGTCCCTTTGGATTTGATGAGTCAAGGTGTATTCAGGATGGAGGCATTTTATTACAAATGGGAGAGGGTGATGGAGCCATGATGAGTCAGAGATGAATGATAGAAGCCCCGCCTGTGATCACCCTAGTCACACTGTACTGCTCACTGTGGAACCTCATCTGGTAATTAATGCTAACATTAGTGTCCCTCCTAGTAAGATAATCAGCTTTGAGTGAAAAATTTCAAGAAATGGGTCATCTACATCACCCAGTAAGTAGCTAACAGTGTGTGTCTTTTCTCAAGTCTGTTTTCCAGCCATGGAACTGTGTTTTCTATTTGTTATCTGGAACATCCTCTGTGGCCAGAAATACGGATGGTTTCTTTCTCTTGGTACTGGTAGGTTGTGGTCACATCAGATCCTACTCTTTGATTATGGGAAGTGATGATGCAAGTGCTTTAGCAGGTAGGGTGAGAGTAGCACAGCAGCAGAAGGTAGAATTGACCTAAATTGAACTATTGTGTTTAGGAATGAGACTAATTCTGAACAGGAAAACTGAAGGGGGAAAAAGGAAAAAAAAGAAAGAGGCATTTAGCCATGGTTTGATAGTGTTGTTTGTTTGTTTTTTAAATCCCTGTGTGTCTGAATCTGATGTATTAAGTCCTAAGAGATGAACTTCTGAGACAGTAGCTGTCAGCAGGGTATGGCCAAAAGAACTAAGCTCTGCTCCTGGGACAATCTGCAATTTAAAGAAGGAACTAACACAAATGGTGTTAGAAGGAAGCAATGATCACCTTTGTGAGGGATAATCTTTCAAAAAATAGCCATAAAATTAATCATTAACTCTCCAATGACAGTTGATAATAGCATTACTTTAATTGAACAGATTATGAAGATCTGCAAAAAGCAGATTTAATATATGTTACACAATTTCTAGCAGGTTAAAGGCTGCATGAAAACCTTTTAATTATTAGAAATAATCTAGGCAAGCAACACCTCCTCCTCCCCATTTCTAGCACTGCTCAAGTGCCTACACAGTCCTATTCTTTCCTAGCCATTATGGACGTATTAGGTAAAGGTACACTTCAGAAATAGGAAGCTATATTTAAGGAATCGTGTCTCATTTCCTAGCTCTCTGTAGGTTTTCAAAGACAGCATTGCTTATATTTAGTAGCAGTTTTACTGGGAGAAGAGAAATACTTCTTTGAAGAGAGGTTGCCTTTTCAAATCATTTTTCAAAATCATGTTTGGTCTTCAAATAACATAAAACTATGCTAAGACACCATCCGAGTGCCTTTGCAAAGAAGTAAACAATGGCTGGAAGGGGCCAAAGGCTAAGGCAGTTCAGGCAGTTAATTTATTATTAAGTTTGCTTCTGGAGATGACTTGATTGAAGTGATTGCACCAAATCCTCTGCTAGTATGAATTTGCATTGTTGTACTGAGCATTAGGAGACTACTGGTGTTTTTGCACATGCTGGCAGATTTTCTCTAGGGACATCCTCTAGGGAGGCAGCCCAAATATTATATAAGATGCCTGTGTCTCTGCAACAGAAAGAACTGCAGGCAGGAAAGCAGGAAATGATCTAATTATTTGGCTCTGAGTTGAATCATGTGTGACACTGGCATGAGCTTAACAAGAGCTTCCATCTGGTTCATGTAACAATGAATCCCCTGCACAGGCCTTTGAGTGCTGCCCCAGGAAGGGGAAAGAAGGGTGATGGAGATGCTTGGGAATTAGAGGACTTGGAGTTGCAGTAAGCTGAGGACCCAAATAGGAAGTGGAAAGAAAACCAAGTGAAAATGCTGAGGGCTCTGTGCAGCTGGTGGGGACACAGGCACAAGCTCATTGCTGCTTGTTACAAACAAACAGCACAGTGATGTGTAACTGTAGGCTGATCTGCATTTGAGAAAGATGTAGAAACTGTTTTTCTAGCCCTTATTTGTGTTTCTATTCCATGTGCTGAATTGATTTATGTCCTAACTTTAGCAAACCACCAAAGGCCATTTTACAAATACTATTTTAAGTTATTTCAGAGAAGTGCCTGTTACAACATTTTGCCTTTCACTCGTGAAAAATGAGAAAGAAAAGGACTTAGGGCACTTAGAATTCCTTCAGTATAATCAATAATGAGCCTGTGGATTGTAACAGATATACACATACCACCATGGACAAAATATTGTGAAGCATAAGTATTTGAAGCCGACATACAAGCTCTACTTAAGATTTCATAGCCTTATTATTATGACATAAAGTACTGAAAGACCCTGCTAGATATATATTTGGTCAGAAATTCACATTTTAGAGCCAATACAAACTGCAGATATCCAGGGAGCTGGATGTTAGGATGGTTCATCCCATTAGTGAAGCAAGGAGCAAGGAGTAATGTGTTAGTAAACACATTGTGTGTATTCAAGATTCAGTGATGCAGGAGGGGTGAGTTGAAGAACTCTAAAGATTCCTTCAAACATTTTTTTCCCTTTATTATAACTGAATGATGTCTATTTGGACACATGATTACATGTAAATCACTGTTTGATACCTGCTGCTCGAGGTTTCTGATAATATGTTAAAATTAAATAAAAGGATTCTCTGTTAGAGGCCAAGAGAATTATGTAGGCCAAGACCAGGTCAGAAAAGTCCTACTATAAATGACAGTACTCTAACATGGATAAGGATTTTATTAAAAAGTGATTTGTGATGTTTATCTCTGCATCACAGCTAAGTATGTTAGAATTATTTTGTCTATAACAACTCTCCACCTGTTATTTTTATGGGGAAAGAATCCAGGCTTCAACACAAATCAAGCACTATTAATGTAAAATAATACTCTATTCCAGCAATGAAAGTAATGAAATTAACTCACAACATTATAATGTGGGATTATAGTTCTTTCCTGAGGCTGCCAGTGGAGTGTTCTGCCTTTTACTTATTGATGCAAGATAGAAAAACTATCATTTTACGTAGAATAGTTAACACCTAGTGTGGAGGGATGCACAAATCCTGAGTTCTGAACGTGTGAGAAAGTGATGATATTGGTATACAGGAATATTCTCTGGAATGAGTTTTTCTTACAGTCTGCTTTTCATGTTGCAGTATTTAGTCATTTATAATATAAGATTTCTTACACCATTGTTCTTTTCTTTTTAAGCTATGAAAGATAATTGTATCTCAAAGAAGGGACTTATCTCTCTTTATCTAGTCCTCTTTACTCTTCAAGCAAAATTATAATGTGGATTTCTGATGGCTGGTTTCAGGCAACAGATTATTTTAAATCCTAAATAGAGATTTTAATTCCATTGCAAGAGCAGTCAGGATAAATTAGTTGGGAGGGGGAAACCTCAAAAAATGACATTTCTTTCCCAGAGTAATTATCTTTGAGACTGTACAGGATAAGCAAAGACTTATTGACTGAGCAGACTGTTATTGCTGTGGGGGTTTTGTGTCTTTTTTTTTGTATAAAAATATTTTTAGCATCATGAACATCTTTAAAAAAGACATCTATTCCTGTTAACAGAGTAATAACTTCAGCTGTCTTTCACTCTGCTCTAAAATTGCCCCTGAAGGAGCTCCAGCTTTCATGGGGCAAAATCCCAAGCTATTCCCTTCCTGCTGCCTGGCTGGGGGAAGCTGTGCAAGCTGACAGCAATGCCCACCACTGCACCCTGCGCCTTCTCAGCACTCCTCAAACCGCCTGTAACACGAACTGGGCAAAGAATCCTAAAATGACAGTCTGGACAGGCGCTGGGCTCCACAGAAACTACCACTGCAAGGCACAGCTTTCCCTTCTTTGACTTTGCCATTCGAAGACAGAGAATGCAGAGACTTTATGAAGAAACAAGCAGTCCTTGTGTGCAGAAGGTGTGTTTATTATGGGAAGGATTCCCAAGCCAGACAGTTGTCCACAGTGTCCTCCCACACCTACGCTGAGAAGGACATGTTGGAATCCAGGACACACCTGAACATGACAAATAGCTGCCCTAAAAGAAACCACAGGGTTTTGCTTCAGGTCAGCAAACTCATGATCAGATGGGAAAATCTGTTAATGAGCCTTTAATTTGCTGGTAGGAAGAACTGCCATATAAATGACAGTTTTGTTGTAGTTTTCATTGCCTGTTGTCTGATTTCCTCAGGCTATTTGAATTAATCCAGTCAGTGTTGGATGAGGGGTCACCAAGGAATGCTTTTTTGCTGCAGTTGGTGGCTTTCTAGCTAGAATCCTTCAGCAGTGGAGGTAATATGCATTTGCTATATCAGGATGATGGGGAGAGCTGGACTGATCAACCTGTGAAACATCTCAGATCTTATTCTTTCAACAGCTTGTTGTAATTTTCACAATGTGCAGAATTTTGTTAACTGAATATCCTGAGCTAATTTTGAAAGGAAAGTTCTGCCTTTCTAGATTTCCTCCCACATTTCATTTAGATAAGTTATTCTTCACCTTTTGTTCCAGGCTGCCGTTTTCTGTTAAATGCTACTTCAGAAATGACTGCTTTTTACTGATGGGTGAAATAATCTCTATGCAAAGTCTGGAAATTATTTTCAGTCAGGAAGGTATTTTAAGCTGCTTTGAAGTGAGAAGTGCAGGATAAGGGGGATAGGCAGTATGTGGGACTATGAAGTATGTATTCTATGTTCTTTATTGGCTTCTGGTATTTTGTGCTTTATGGGGTTTGAGAATGTAATTTAGTTTCTTATTGTTGCCTCTTTTTTCAGAAAAGATGTCAAATTATTTTGCCACAAAATCTGAAAGAGGTTGAATGGAACAAATATGGTTATGCAATCACAAACGTATTTTTTTATTAACTCAGTGGAACAGGCATGGGCTGTTCCCTGTGTAGTCTTCCTTTGAACACACATCTCCTGAGATAAATCTAACGGGATAAATTGCAGTAATGGGCATATTATATTAACATCCCTCTCAGACACCAAGATGTCTTGCTGTTGTGCTGAATGCTGCTCCTTTGAGTCCTTCAGCAGACAGACACGTAGATGTGAAAAGCACGTTGCCGTTCATGGGGCTTAGGCAGTCACATTTTGAAAAGCACCTGCTGATGCAAACATCTGATTCCTCAGTGATAAGTGTATGTGCTTCCATTTCCACGTGTATTAGCTGGACTCTGGACCTTACTTGGGTGTATGATTAATTTTTAATTGCTTACCTGTGGAAGGATGTAGGTGCCTATGCCCAGTGGAACATTTGCTGCCCTGTGGGTCAGAGGGGATGTTCCAACACCTGCATCCCTGCTCAGGTTGGGAATGAGAGCTGCCATCTGTTTTTCTCTGCCATTTAGAAGGCCATGTAGTTTCAGGACTTTACATTAAGAGTGACAGAAACACTGATTTCCTAGCACTGCTCGTTTCTGCCATGTCTGTTTTGTGACAATCCTGCCTTGAGGACTGCTCACAGGGGAATGAGGAAAGGGAGAGCCACAATCCGTGTGAAATCCTGGGGCTCTCAGTGGGTCTCCCGCAGTAGTGGCACAGATCTGTGTGTTGCTGTGCCTGGTAAGTGCCAGCTGAGTTCCTGTGGCTGTTTCAGATGGGTAATAGGTTTCAGAGACGGCAATCATAACCCAGGGATTTATACATCCATGCTCATGAAAAGTAATTCTGCAGTATGTTTCATTTGCAGGTCTCGTGTTCTTAACTCTAATGCTGTGTGAAACATGGTGGCTTTGGAACAGTGCAATCCACATATTCCTGTAAAATATGCACTGTACTTGCTCTGATCATGGTATTTGTCGCCTTGTCTGGTCCAGACACATGTAAAAGAAATGCACAAAATTGGTCCCATTGATAAAGCTGGTGTTCACAAAATCTTAATAAAATTAAAATATAATTTCATTTTCTTTTTAATGCTTCTGTAACACCTATGCCATTAATCATCTGTTCTGTTTACTGCCAGTTCAGTTATCACGTATAAGTGAGCCTAATGCTTCAATGTTTGTTACTGGCCTACTTTTAAAATCCCTTACAGGTGCAACTTGTATATAATTTACATAAACAATGCTGCATGTAGTCATCACCACTGTTATCTAGAGGAAGGGAATACCATTTTCTTTATTTAACCCATCAGCCTGTACTCCCTATGGCACCATTTTTGGAGTTAAAACCAATATTGTTCCCACTTGCAGGTTGCTACTGCTCATTAGCTGTACACGTATGTCACACTGCTGGGCTCTCCAGTCCTGCTCAGAGCAGTTCTGCTACCAGTGTCAGTCTTAGACAGAATGCATACCAGAAAAATTGGGAGATTTGAATGGTATGTCAGTGGCACTTTTGCAGTAAAATGGACTAGTTGAATAGCCAGACCTTTCTTTTTCATTTTGGTTTGGTTTGGGTTTTTTTCCCTTCCCTTGAGTATTACGTATTTGCGCTAAAACCAACGCTCCTGCTAACACAGTGCAACTTCTGTTTGATCCTGCTGCAAATACTTTGCATCTTCTCTTCCTCTCCTGTTATTTCAGAGTCTGTTTTGTTTTGGGGCCTTGATTCTGTGTTTTAAGACTTGACAACTTATAACCATGCAGCGTGTTGTAATAGCCTTTAGAAAGAGCCTTTTTGATTCATGTGTATCAAAGTGTGTGACTAAACCCTCACTGTACACTTTGTTGGTGTCTGGCATTAAACTTCTTCATGCTTTAGTCACACATTAAGAAGGGATGCATTTATTTTCATAACTGAATTCAGTGTTCCAGCACTACACTTTGTAGAAAGGAAGATAACGGAAGAAAGCAAACATTTCTATTGACTTGCTGTGATGTGTGATCTGCCAGTCAAAAGAATTTAGCTTTCTGTTTAGAGGAGTAATGTTTAGAGGGAGAGAAAGAGGACTACTGAAAGCAAAAATTACAGCTACTTGCTGCTCATTTCAAGTCTTTGTCCAGCCCGGTATGAAGCTGAGAGTGAAAGATCTTTTGCTCTGCATGTATGAAGTTGACTTAATATGTGGGTACATTATATTTTTGTCCTGGTTCACAGGTTACTCCGAGTTGAAAGGGACCCACAGGATCATCTAGTCCAACTTCCCACCAACTAGACCATGTCACTGAGCTCCTCATCGAGTCTTCTCTTAAACACCTCCAGGGACGGCGACCACCACCTTCCTGGGCAGATTTAAATTAAAAAGACTTAAAATTACTTTATTTTGGTAAGCACTTGGATAGGTACCAATTTCCCTGGTTTTTATTCTTTCTTGGCTGTTATATCTTTATTTTCTACTGTATCAACAAAATTTCAGTTAAACTTTTAGGAGAGAAAATATAGTAATAGTGAAAACTATTCCAGCATTGTTATCTTGATCTAGGACTCCTGCAAGTATCTTTTAGAAGCGCAGAGCACAGCATTTTTTTCTGTTTTGAAGTCGATTCAACATTAGTAGCTGTTATGCTGATTAATATCCAAATGGGAATCTTCTAAACATAGTTTTGGGATCAATATGTAACTTGTCTGAAAGGGGCTCCAGGAAGATCTGAATCAACAGGTAAAGCTGAGGGGATGGGGTAGTGCCCTTTGATCAATTTGCAATATTTTTCTGGATGTTTTCTAGCACTTTGTGCATTTGAAATCTTTTTAGACTCGCTGTGTTTGCTTTGTCTAGCTCCTGGTGCTCCTCACCAGTGTTTAATCAGTCCTGAAGACCAGGAGTTGTGAGGAGGAGATGGCTCTGAGTGGCATTTGAACCTGATCACTTGACAGAGGTACACAGGTGTGTACTCTTTCATACACAGCTTTGAAGTTTAGTAGCAGGTGAAAATTGGACAATCTTTACCATTATTTTCCATGATTCATAGTTCAGCCTGCTCAGTCCCCTCACTGACACTTGACAGACCCCAGGAGGCTCAGATGGGATGACAGATCACAAGCCCACAGCATGAGCTAAACCCCCTCAGATTCTCCTGTTAGAGAGGAGTTCTGGCTTTTGAAAAGCAAATGGTGACTCAGGAGCATCCCAGCTTCGGGATCAGATGCAATAATTTCTGCAGCAGCGGATCTTACTGATGAATGCACAAAAGAAGTGCCAGCATGGAAACTAGAAACATGTGAATTACCATGGAGATGAACACAAATTCTGTAAGGGTGCCTTCAGCAGAACTGTCTCCTTGGCAAAGTCATCAAAATGAAAACTTTTTGCGGAAACATACCAGTTGACAGGAGGAAGATCTTGGAACAGATGCTAGCTCAGAGCCCAGGATATTCAAACCGAGCCATGGGGGAACCAGATTCAGATCCTTACCCTGAATAGCATCTCCAGATCCTACTCTTTTTCACTTTGACTTCTTTTTATATCTTATCAACTTGGGAATATTGGTAGAAAAAACTTATTTTGTCAGTCTTCAGCTCTGCTGTGAAATCAAGGGTCTTATTCTTTCATTTACAGCAGTGATTTTTAGCATGGCAAATTTGATCTCATCCTGAGCTGTGTCCAGATTAGTCTTTACTGTAGAGCTCAGATGAAAGAAAACAAAGCCAGGGGAAACAGAAAGGGGGTTATTTTGGAGAAAAAATCTTGAAGACCGAGGAGAAAAAGTTAACCTCCGTGGTTTGGGATAATACTGGAAAAGTTTCCAGTCCTTTGGGTGAGTGGTTGAAGTGAACTGATTTTTCAGAATCTTTTCAGATTCAACTCAAGCTCTTGAAATGTCAGGGGAAGACAAAGAAATCTGCCTTCACCCAGGAGGATGACTTTGAAAAGTAGTAGAAAGCTCTTGCATTCATCCATCCTCAGACAGCAACAAGCTGAGCAATACCGACAGGAATGAACATAAAGAGCTGCTGTAGAAATCCAGGGGTGAAAACATTTACATTTTTGCAGAGCTGAAGAAACCTGAAACCTCAAAGAACTCTGAGTGTCCCAATGTTAAGTCCTTCTACAGTTCCTAGGAGTGAAAGGCTGGAGGAGTCCTGTCCTCTCCCCACGCTCCAGGAAGGCATAAGCAGTGAAGAAATAAAACCCCCTGGCAGGTGATAACTTGCATTTAATCTGCGATATAACAGTGAGACAACAGTGCCAAGCAGCAGATACCCCTCTGGGATGGCAAATGGCTTTTCTGTGTCCTTCCTGAAAGGTGATCACGAGGGAGGCTCACAGACCTCCTGCCAAGGGAGCAAGGGAAGCGAGGCTTAAGACAAAGCAAAAGGGACTAAATACCACCACTATATTCTTTGGCATCGACTGTTGTTGAGGATAAGCAGGGTAGAGAGGGGAGATACTAACTGAAAATTGAATCTCCTACGATAATTTCTTCAGTTTGTTCAGCTACATTACTGAACTCCTGGCTTGTTCTGCAGGCTGCTAAAGGGAGCAGATGCTTTTGTTCCAAACTGAGTTGGGTAAAATTTTTATTTGAATTTGTTTTAAATAAGAGAAAATGTAGAAATATGTAGGACTTTGGACTGAGTGCCTTTGATTCATCTGCCAGGGCCAGGTAAACGAAAATGAGCCTCTCCACTTCTACACACGTCAATTTAATATTCCATTTCAAGGAAGCTGAAATCTTCCCTTAGGAAGAAAACTTTATTTTCCTACCTTTTAAACTCAGTTTTTGACTGTCAATTTTGAAATGTCATTTTTTTCAGTAAAATATGGATAAATAATGAAAAACAAAAGGAACCTTTTTGTTCCATTCTTGTTCACAACACAAACACACACACGCAATCCAAAATATTTCATTTTGAGGCCAAAGAATTCTAGCTTAGAGACAAATGATCCTCTTTTCAGCTGACTGATATGGAATACACTGATTTATTTTCAACCTTTTCCATGTTTTAGTTTTTTTCTTTTATTTTCTTTCTTTTTTTTTTTATAAGGATGAACTGCCATGCAAAATAAATCACAGCTCAATCAGCTCTCATTCTAAGTTTTAAGGTTAGCTGGGAGACATTTTATTGTCAAGTAATTTTATGTTCACTAAGTTGTTTGGAAATAGGCATGGACGTTCTCATTGGGTTCTGTTACTTCAGATATGCAGAACTGCTTGAAATAAGTAATTCCAGATAACTGAAAGGCAGAATTCATCATATACAAGGAATTAAATAAAAGCTATAAGATAAAGCGAGGCAGTTGCCAGATTTATATTTGAGGTTTCATTTTTATTCCCTTTTTTGTGCGAGAAAAATAGAGCTCTGTTGGTTGTAGTGAGTATCTCAACAGCAAAAATCAATCTCTAGTTTCTTACGAGTTTGTGCATGAGGTGGAGTTTGTGCATGGATCCTTAATGTCTCGGGGAGGCTGCTGCTCCTGGCTCAGCATGTACTACATCCTCCACCCAGCCATGGGCTTTGACAAGATTTGTAGAAATGCAGTGCTTTGGGACTTCTGCCAGATTTGGTGACACAAACAAGTGGTTTCATACCAAGGGAAGCACACAACTTGTTTAAGAAAACAAGCAGCTACCTCCAAATTGAGGAATATTGATTTTGGAAAGCTGTGAGTAAGTACATGTTGAATACCGTGGGAGGTGAAAACGTTGCAGTCAAAAGCAAAAGAGCCCTGGGGCTGACCACCGCCAGGTAGGAATCTAAGTTACTGTATTAGTTTTAATCACTCTTTCCAGAACTCTTTATTCCTCTCTGCAAGATGCCCAGGAAGACTAGTTCCCAGCTTTGACGCTTAGTGTTAGACGCATTAAATTGAGCAGTGTAAATCCACCCCTGAAAATTTACCATTTGTTCCACATTTTGCAGAAGATAAAATTTCACTGGGCAGAATTGTTGACAAATTTTCTTCCAGGGCCATTTTAAAAAGTGTGTCTTTTCTATCACCAGCTTTTCTATTTTCCCCTTGGTCAGGGATATGTCTCAATAAGGAGCCTGTTTGGGGGTTGTTGGTTTAGACATTTCTCTATTTTTTGTTGTTTTTTTTTTTAATACTAACCGATCTTTTTCCAAAACACCACAGAAATTCTGGACTAAAGGTTATGCTTTATTTCCCTGGCATCCCTATCCAGGAGGAGAGGAGCCTTTCTGGGAGATGAACGTTGCAGAAAATAGGATTTAAGCACAGTCAGGACTGCAGTGTATTTCTCTGACTGGTCTTTGCTTCGATAAGCCTGCAGTAACATCTCTGTTTATGTCCATGTGTGCATATGTTTGAGTGAGTGGTAAGAGGAGAAAATTCAAAAGCACTGCTCACATCCCCTTGCCTGGAAAGGGGTGATGGCAGATGTTCCTTATTTGTGCTACTGGAAGGGCTGAGCTGACTGTGGGTACAGATTCTTTTCATTTCCATGGTAATGAACATCTTCCAGAAGATTTGATTTATTGCATATAACCAGAGAGTACTTTTTATTTTGATTTCCTGGGAAAGATTTCATTAGGCAGATTATTTTGACATTTGCTTTTGCTGCTGTGTTATCCTCACCACACTGTGCACAAAGGAAACAGCAGCACAATGCATGGTCATACTGAGTTTATATTAATTGCTTGCAATGGCTAGTTCTAACTTAATTTCAGGGCCATTTCCTCTGGATAATATGTTACTGAAAAAGTGTTAAATAATTTACAAGATTCACACCTAATTGATAGAAGAAAACCCCAGGAATCTAAACTAATGGTATTCGCTATTCTTTTGTGTTGCATATGAGTCTGACAACCACTTGCAGATTCCTCTGCAAGCCTCTCTACTGTTTAGTGTTGAAAAAACATCTAAGCAACATTCCTCAACTTCAAGTGTAGAAATGCTTTAGTTCATATTAGGAAATGTGCAAGCTAATATTAAATGAAGATTGTTTTGATTTTGTTTTAATTTTGCGTTATTTTTGATAGCTCAGATTATGAATGATACTGCTGACTTCATTAGTTCAAAAATAATATTGGTGCTATATAAATAATTGATGTAATCTTCAGACCAGCCATCCTTTCATGAAGCAGCAGTTCAGGGAACAATGTCACTTTGTGTCTCTGTGAACACAAGTTTTTCCAAGACATATCAAGAGAAACAGAATGTGTGTGTGTTTGGATGTGGAGTTTTGAAGTCACTGGTGGAACTGAGCTACTTCATAGCAGATGACAAACAATTACTCCAGTACCCTTCATTTACAGGGAAGGTGGAGTAATGTCTGAAATGGGGCCTAAGAGGGATAAGAGCAAAAATCTCTGCAAAACTGATGTGATCCTCACACACATCATCTCTCTGAAATTCCATTGAAGATCACAATGATCAATGGGACAAAATACGTGTATTGCCTTTCCACAGCTGTACTCCCAAAGGGGTTTTGCCAAAGCAATATATTCTTTAAATGCTGCCTTTAAGTGTGAAAACATATTCTGCTTTAGTGATATCTCTTGAGAGCAGAAAAAACTGCAGGAGTGGTAGTAGTTATGGGTCTAACTGTGCTCTGCTAAATTTCAGAACGCTCCATTGTACTCGACTCCAGAGAGCTCTTGAAATTCTCAGTTTTAAGCTGGGCTGCACCTGTGACACGAAACAATCGAAGCCAGACAATGCAGCTGAAACGTCCTGTGAAAAAATGAGTGCTGAATTTCCTGAGATAAACAAGTAACAGAAAACAGAACTGTAAGAATGCAAACAAATGGCAGCTCTAATACTGAAATTACGCAAATTTTGCCAATTTCAAGTGCAGCTGTGCTGTTTAGGTTCAGTTAGGCTAAAAGAAAAGCATTTCCTCTAACACGGAATTCTGCAAACATCCGAGTACTGTAATAAATAAATAAATAAACAGGCCAGCCTGGGAGCACAGATGCCACTTAATGTGGCAGTGTATTAAAGTTTACAGTTCCTTCTTTTAGACTCTTCCCTGGGGTGCCATGTGTCAGCCTCCCGGAGAAGGAACCGCAAAGTCGGATTCACTGACGTATGAGACGACATCTGTGCTTGCTGACTTGGATTAGGGATAGTGAATCAAAAAGAGTTTGATCTGCCTTACCAGCACTAAGCTGACACGAGGTTATACAGCTTTAGCTTGTTGCCTTTTTTCTCTGTTTGTGTCGGATGCTGTGAGTCAGCACTGCTTGGCTTCATTTTTTTTATTTTTTTTTCCTGGGGATTGCCGTTTTCCTGGGCAGGGTGTGAGGTGTGAAATGGGTTTGGCCGTATCTGGAAACTGCAGAGGAAGAGCTCTGCATTTCACGTTAGGCTGAAGAAGAAATACAGGGATAATTCACAGGTGGGAAGAGGTGGCAGCTTGTCAGGGCACCAGCTGCTTCCTGTGAGGGTACGAAAGCTCACTGCTCACAGCCCCCGCTGACCCGAGGCCTCTGGGTCATTTTCTCCTCCAGTTGAGTGTATCTGTTAATCAGGAGCCTCTGTGGCAGTGCAGCCCTGCTGCCAGTCCCTCATCATGTGGGGTACCCTGGCACAACACTTCAAAGGCTGCTGTCCCTCTGCAGGGAAAAGGCATTTGTTGTAGTAATTGATATCCCCCAAATCCTGGGGACATGAATTTGCTTTGGGTTAGTGCCGTACTATTGCTTCATATCTCGTGTGTAACTAACCCTCCTAAACACAGAATCACAGAATATTATGAGTTGGAAGGGACCCACAAGGATCATCTAGTCCACGTGTGTGTTTATTTCAAAAATTGTATGGAACGTGCACTGAGCTCCCTGGATATGTTGGGGCATATTCCTGCATCCCTGATGGCTTTGACCTTGGCTTGAACTTTCAGACAGGCATAGGAGTGCTTGGAGAAAAAAATTAAATTATTCCAGTTTATTTCAAATTATTTTAGAGTAAATAACTGCAGGATTTCTCAGGCTAGGAAGGATATTAAAGAGAAAGAGTGTTACTTTTACGGTTTTTAAAAATTAGGTTCCAAGTGAAATTGCTTTCCTCTCCCAAGTCACTTAAAATCTCATCCAGAATAAGAAAATATAATTTAAAACCATAATAAATAATGAAAGCTAAAATAAAGCACTTTGTTTTTCATTATTTTTGTTCTTTATTTGTTTTCCCTTTTCTGTGTACCTCGATGGAATACTTTTTGTAAGTGAGATATTGAGAACTAATAGATAGATAAATAGATACCAGGTGCTGTGAGACTGAATGAAGGCAAAAGGCAAATGTAAACTAAAGGAGGCTTTTCTTGCTTTTTGTTTTGGTTTTTTTTCAGTTGGTCACCTTCATAATTAAGGGCTCATGGTAAACCTTTGGCCTCTGGTTATAACAAGGAGCAAGAGGCTGCTGTTTCCACATGAACATGGTGACAAATTACTGGAAGAGTCATTATTCTTCCATCACCAGGAGACTTTAACAGGGCAAACAGCATCATCTCAAGGTTTCAGTTTTGCTCTAGATCTTCTAACCAGCAACTTCCCAGCCTTCATGACAACTACTCCTCTGTGAAAAGATTTATAACAAAACTGTGTTTTCTTTGGCCTAATTTTGCTTTTGAGAAATTTGACGGTAACTGGAGCCCATTCACGTGTGCTTGTGGAATCCATTTACTGGATTAATGTCTTAAACTGAACACTGGTTTCTTTCTGGTTGAATGGCTCACTCTTTGTGCCTGCTTTACAGTCCAGAAAACTGCTTATGTGCTGCTTCAACCTTTAGAAAAGTCTGGTAGTTCTGTTTTTGTAATACATTAATAACATTTGAGATTTAGGGATAAATGCTCATTGATGTTTTTGTCAACCGGACATGGGAGAAATGAGCTGCCAGACGTCCATATTTCTGGCTGAGAGTATTCCACTGCCATGGTAGCTATCAAAATACAATCTGGTGCCCATCCTGACAGATACATAGCATTTGTGTGACATAGGCAAATGTCAGCTGGGGGTTCACAGCCAAAACACATTTAGCTCACAAGAGCACAAAGGCCTAGTGCTCTAACCCTTTGTTCTCCAGCTGGAAATACACTGGGCTGAATGAAGAATGAATTACAGGGAAAGAAAAATGTGCATTTCTGTTGGTTCTCGAGCTGTGGCTGAAACCAGTATGGCAACATGTGTGCAGGGCTCCTCCAAAGGACACACGAGCACATCAGGAAACAGGGAATCTGCTCTTGGTGATTCTGGAAGCAGGATACAATAGCACAGGCTTAATGTTCAACTGTGATGAAAATGAAAACAGATTACATGAAAAGAGAGTTTTGGTGCAGCCAGTGACGGGTGGGCATGAGGGTGGTGTATTTACTGGCAGAACATAAGCCAGAAAAAGCCTCATATTTATTTACATCATAAAACAAAGGAACTTTCAGGTCATTTGTGAGTCCTCACAATTGCATTCTTACAGCCTTGATGGTTTTGTTTTCTCGTTGAAAAGATTATGAAACATAAGGAAAAGAAGAAGCCTCCAAATTATAGAAATTTTGACTTGCTGCCACATATCCTTTCAGAAACAGATCTGCCCTTGAGGACACCATTGGAAGATGAGTGTGTGGAAAAAGGGTTTGAATCATTGAAATTCTATGTGAGTAAATTCAGACATAGCTATTGCTTTCTTTAAAAAAATATATAATTACACTACTGTGTCCTATTAAATTGACTATTATTTTAGAAGAATGATAGCTTCTCATTTTTCTTGACAAACAAATGAGATGCAAACAATAGCAAATGGGTATTTAGCTTCATGACAGCATCAACAAATCAAGTGTGATACATCTCAGTGTGGTTTTCTCCTGCACATAACCGTGTCTGAGTTCTGCCTACAAAAGAGGGGAAGCCGAAAAGCAAAAGGTATGTGAGCCTTCCCTAAGGGAAATGTTCCAGATGAAGAAAGGAAATGCAGCATTGTTTTGTGCTCTCCCCCAGTTTCTGTGCTTCTCATCTTTATAATTACCTGTGTGGAGGGCTCTGGCTTGTCTTGGCTAATTCCAGAGCTCTAGACCCACCTGAAAGTGGAAATCTTTACAAATTCAGCAAAAGCAGCACCTCCTCTGGCTTGGAGCCATCAGTAAAATGTATCAGTTGTGTATCAGGTACTTCTTGACACATGTTAAAGGTTAAAAAAAAGATCTAAAAAAAAAATTTAAAACAATTGAAATTTTGAAGGGTAAATCTAGAACTAATACAAATATTCATATAAACTGCTTAAATAGGATCTTCTGGGGCTTTTTATTTTTACAAACTTTTTTATTCTTGGCATCATGGACAGTAACATTTGTTCCTCTTAGCAACAGAGCCTGAGACTAAAAGCTCTGCACTTCCCTTCCAAGGCAAGGCCTGTCTCATTTCCTCTTTGCTTCTCTTGTTCAAAACACCCAGAGCAGCTGCTCTCTCTTACCACAAAGGACTTGCTTACTTGACTGTAGTTCACAGAGGCATAATCAGCTTTTTGTTTTCCTAATTTTTTTCTATAGAATACAAAAGCATGATTCAGAGAACTTTCCACTGCACTGGGAAATGCAGACTCTCATGGTACAACATATTTTTTGGGTTTTTTTAAAGGCAACTTTTTTAGTGTTCTGCTTTTCTGTGATAATTCCCTGTAATGTCAGGAGCTGTGATAAGAGCTCTGTTTGATAATTCTCTTCCTACATTTGATTCATTACTGACCATGCATGCATTTGAGAGAGGTCTCATGTAATACATCATATATCTATTAAAATATTTCTGTCCTAGCATTCATTTGATAGTTTTGAAATTCAAAAACTTGAAGTTTTAAGACTTGGATCTTAAGCTTGAAATATAAGTCCATCATATTGAAGTAATTGAGATTACTAATAGATTATACTCAGTGTAAACAATAACTGCAGAGTGTCACCCAGTCAGGAAATTTGTCTTTTAAGAATGATGGACACAAATTCTTACTCACATCACTATAAATCAGAATTGACTTCAGTTAAATAAGGGGAATTGCATCTGTGAAAATTATCATGAGAGGAGAATGAGATCTGCTTTATTTACTTTTGGAAGAACTAAATGGGCGGTTTTGGCTGTATCTGCTCTAATAGGATTTTCAATTGTCATAATTAGTTAAAAATCATTGTTTTTACTATGCATAGGATGTTTTTAATGGTGTGTTTATTTTCTTAGTGCCTTATGTTCCTCCTTATAGAAAAACAAACAAACAAAATGTTCAGATCATCAAACCAGTTACTACAAAATGTGGCTGCTCCATATATATGTTTATATATAAACATGCATCTTGCAAGCCAGATAAAATTAAAAATACATTGGTATTCAGCCTAATATGAAAGTGGTTGCTAATATACTGTGAAAATTAGTGTCTCTGTCTCTCTTTTGAAATGGAAAGACGGAGATTTAACAATCTCAAGGGAGCAAAGATATATCACTGAAAATATGAAACTGAACTTTACCAGAACCTCTGCTCTTGAAAAGGTTTTTTGATTCCCCACCCTGTCGTGTTCTGCTGCATCTGCATTAGGCATCCTACATTCTGCAGCATGGAGTGTTGGTATTGCTGTGGTTCACAGCTTCAGGAGCAAGACCAGCCACATGAGGCACCTGGAAGGTTCTCTCCAGAGAAGCATTCATAGAGACAGCGAGGAAGAAGTCGGGCTGTCTTCATTGAGTCTCTACTCTCTGTCAGGCAAATTCCAAGGAAGTCAGCAAAAGTTCTCGAGTGCCTTTTCAGGATTCTCTCACATCAGTCATTGCTGCCTTTTGCAGCCCATAGCAACAGAACAGATTTCTCTTGGAGCCAGTCAGCTTTTTTATCAAGGTGTGCTCAGATAAAAGTAGGGCGCCAGCTTTGGCTGCACCTGACCAAGTGGTGCTTTAGATCCTGGGACACCAGAAGGAAATATAAATCTCACTGGGAATGAGGAATGTATTAGCAAGCTATGATAAATGTTTGACAGGATTCCTGTAAGGTCTGTTTCTGAACTCTGCCCATGCTTTTAGTGACCCTGATCTATTGTCATGTGTCATGTCTCCAGAGGGGGACGTGCTGTGGGGAACAGAGTTGCTGTGGAGACAGTAACTTTTGTCACGTTTTTATGAACAATATGCCTCTCAGTCTTCCTTTCTTGTGTCCTAAATCTTTAAGGATTACAGTAGGTGCCTTATAGAGATATAGTCTAGGGTGATATTAGAGATACTCTTTTCCCTCTTCCTCTATTGATAATAATAATAACCTGTCAGCACAAGGCATCTCAGAATTTCTGGCTTATTTCCTTCAGATTTTACAAGTCTGTGGTTTCGTCTATGAAGCCATTTTTTTCCAACTATAAGCTCCCTAAATTTGCATGATTGGCAGTATCTGTGCTGGAACACAGACTAGAAATCTGTCTTTCAGCTCTTTGGGGTCTTGAATAACTCTTATTTATACATGAGTTGTGATCTATCTTGTTTTATTAGGTCGACGTAATTTTCCTTATTTTTGCTGTGTGGTGGGTTCCTCTAGCAACTACTTTGTTCCAACTCAGGGAAATAAATGATTTCCTGGAAAGGAGGGTGCTCAGAGACCTGTGTGATGCTGCTGAAACAGGCACTGCAAACTGCACAGTGCAGACTCATTTCAAAAGAGGTGCATGACAGAGGAAGAAACAAAATGACATTTACACTAATGTGTATATTTCATTTTTAAGCACTTCCCTGGCTTTCTCAGTGCTGCAAACAGAGAGCAAAAAGAACAATAAGAAAGAACAGTCTCTATAATTACATCTAGGGAACCCAAAGGAGTGCTAGTTTAATGAGGAAAGAAGAAATTGTTTTATTTCCCACCATTTAAAATCCAGAGCTGTACAAGTGATATAATACCTTTCTTTATTTCACTTGTCTCTTTCATTCAATATAGCTTTTTAAATTGATATTGACCTTCAGTGGCTATGGAAACAGTTATCAGTATGCAGAAGATTAGGTAAGGAAATAGAAATAGTGCACAGTAAATAAGTATGTCAAGATGTAACTGATAGAGTAACTATGATGTCCCAGTAAATAAAACTCAGGGCAGTAATTCCTGCCATGGTCTGGTTCCTCAGCACTCTGACCTTGATCCTGGGTACAGCAGGTGCAGGTTAATCTCCATGTTATCCACCATTCCCATGTGCACTTAGGAAAACGGGTCTCAAAAACCAGATGTTAAAATTGCTTTTTTTTTTTTTTCCTTATTTTTCCACTGAAGTTTAAATTCTCCAGCGTGATACTGACAGTTGTACCAGGTACAGAGATCCTGGGATGCAGGACCTGGGGTACAGGATGAGAGTACAGCAAGTTGAGTGGATTTGCAATAAAATGATGTAGGTAATAAAGAATAAAATCAGATAGTTCCCAGACAAGGAGCTGTATCCTTGGGCTGTTTGATGGCCCTGCCTGTGATTTGTACCATACCTCTGAAACCTATACTTGCTTTTTTGCTGCATACCAAGCCCCAATCTCTTATAAAGTAGCACATTCCCACTGCTTCTTTCCCAGCTCTTGCTGACAGTTACAAGAATAGTTCAGAGCTGCTCTGAGCAAGGGATGCTTTTCTGAAGGAGTCTCTTTCTGTGGGAAGTTTCAGCAGGAACTGAAGGCAGAATGTCCTTGTCTAGTTGCCCAGGATAAAGGGAGGGGTGTTGCTCTGCCAAACACCCACAGTAATTCATGCACAAAAACCATCACATGGGTATTTTTGAAAACGTATGAAAAATATATGTGCAATATGTCACTTTTCCAGGCGTGGGGCCAACATACTGAGGAGTTCTGGGCTTTTGTCTTCTGCAGAACATCATAAATTAGACCAGCAAATACAAAACAAAACAAAAAAAAGGAAAGAGGAAAGCTATATTTTTTGATATCTTAATCTTCTACATGCCTCTGTTTATAAAACTAAGGTTCTGGCTTTTTTTTCAAGGCTTCACTGTGCCCTTCCTTAGTGTGAAGTAGGTGATCAGGCACTTTGCTCAGGATTCAACTGTGTGCAGCTGAATCGAGTTGCCCTTCATGTTGATTTTAGTCTAATCATAGTCATGATACATGTTAATTGCAGCCTGACTTCTGTGCCATGTCCTGGCATGCTCTGCATGTGGGGGCATCCAGCTGGAGATGGTTCTCAGGGGCTTGATTTTCAGTCTGGACTTCTGTGTTTTTCTGTGAGAATATGAAACATTTGATGTGGAATGTGGAAACTTGCTCAGGAAATTTTGGGGTGGGGTTAATATGTGCAGAAAACATCTGGCTGCCAGAGGTTGCCCAGACCTTTTCCAATAGAGAAAACTCTTTACAATTTTTATAAACTATGTCAAATGTCTTTGACTTTCACAGAAGGTGTTTGATATTTAACTGGAAGCCCATGGGTTTACACAGTCCTTTCTCCAGTGTATTCCAGCTAACTGGGTTATAAGCTTGTACAAGTGTTGCTGTTTCTCTTCCACATTCTTGTATTCCCCAAGAAAACTATGGCAGCTACCTTAATTAGTGTATGAATATGAAACACTCTGAAGAGCTAAAAGTGAATTTAGCCTAAGTAGCAGCAGTAACATTGCCATGCTGTGTCAAACACCCAGTGCAGAGCAGCAACCCCAGCCTGAAGGGTGCTCTCATCCCACCCAGACACGTCCTGCCAGGTGCCCCACCACCCTGAAATCCTCCAGAGCCGAGGGGACAGTTGAACTGAAGGAAACAGCTGAGGAAATATAATTGTAATAGTGTGATCTGATTGTTTATTAATGTCTCACAGTATCCTAAATGGAGAGCTGACAGGTTTGCCATCCTGCCCTCAGCAACTGTGAGGTTCACAGTTGCCCACTGAAAATTCGTTTTTCCCCAGCATTTCTGGTCCCCTCTCTAGTTCCTCGGTGCTATCCCATGTTTGTGGTGCTGTTTGCAGCCCACAGAAATGACAGAGGGAAGATTGCTTGGGCCTCTTTAATTTTGGCATGTGCTAACTTTCAATTGGGTGACTTTGCTGCGTCCTTTAATGCAGCTATTTTTGTGTGTGTGTGTGTATAAATTAAAAATAGGTCTATAGAAATAATTTTAAAACCCTGGAGTGTTTAATAGCAAGCAATTCCTTTTTATAAAAAATTTATAACAACTTATAAAATGTAATCAACAGAGAATTGTGCCCCCGCTTTTGAATTCTTTAGGTGGTTTTAAAAATAATACTTTAAGAGTGTTGGAAATGGCAGCATGAAGTGTTTCTTTCCTGTTGAATAACTGCTAAAATAAATTATTCCAACTGTATTAAAAATATGAAAAGCCTACCACTGTTACATATACTTGAGCTGTGTGAAAGCACCTTCATTTGATGAGATAATTGCTCTGGCATATATAAACATAATTTATTTTACTGAGGTTTAAATATTGAACATGAAAGTTCTTCAAATTGAGGTCGTAATGATGTACCTTTAGTATGCCTGCAGTCAGAGGCATTCTTCTCAAGTCAATTTATGAGAAATATTGAATATTAAGATTTTATTCCACCTTCATTTGATGTTCCTTTTTATTTTCAGTAAGCACTAAACACTATAGTAGAGGTCCAAAGCAAGGAATCTGCAGAGAAATATTTCTAAAAAGCAGCACTTAAGAATCTGTAAATTCTAAAATGATGTTAGATTGTGAAATACCATTTAAAATGCTGTTTAGGGAGCAGAAAAATTACCAAGCCTATTGAGCCCAGATGAAACTTGGTTTATAGAACTTTACATAATCACTGGAAATGCTAAAAATGTCAACTGGTTTTGGTAATTTTAAGGAAATTAGGTTATATTTTCCCAGGCAATATTTCTCTAGGAAAATTGTGGATGAGGGGTTTTCTGACCAGTTTTAATTTCCTCATAAGGAAGCATAAAATTGTGGGCCAGAATGAAAATGATTGTTGAAATTATTTGAGCCCCAAAGCGAGGTTTCAATCCAAGGCTAAATAAATAAATAAATAAATGTTTTTGCTAAAATCTCTGTGTTGAGCTCTCATGTCACACCAGTATCATCCTTGTCAAATGGAGCAGTTGGGTAGAACAAATCCTGGCATTACACTCCCAAGTCTTTGTGGAGAGCCACAGGGTAAATCTGCAGCAATAAACTAGCTTCCCCCAGCTGGAATGTCTGATTCTGTGGTGTGCTGCAAAAATTATAACAGTGTGCTTAAACATGGTAACAGGAGAGAGTTGTAATAAAAAGTCAAACGTAAATAACCAATACAAATACTCTTCTGTAATAAAATCTTTTATTTCTCTTTGCAGCCAAAGTTTGCTTGCTTTCATAACATGCATATTTGTAAATACATAATGAATTTTAATGAATGAATGCTAGTTATTGTAGATCAAAACAAGATTCTGAAGGTTTAGAACTACAGTCTAAATAGAGCATGTTGGCTTTAATATAAGACGTATTTTAGATAATATTCCTTGTGCAACTAAACTGTGCTGTATTACTGGTCCTCTTACCTTGCCATCTATTGTCTTCTAAATTCTGTGAGCTCTAGGGATGATTGCATGCTATTTGTATCTGAGATGGGTTAGAAAAATGTGTTCTGCACTCTTGAGCTTTGTAGGGTTCTGGGGAAATGCATTATTTGGGGGTATGCAGGAATGATTGAACACTAAGGTTTAACAAACTGCTAATTTCTCCTCTTACACTTTTCTCTGGGAAGGGAAACTGTGTCAAGACACAGTCTTTCCGAAGCTCTCCCCTCAAAACTTGCTTTCTAGCCATTAAAAAAAAAAATTAAAAAATAGCAGAGCCCTACCAAAGGCAGGAGTAAACACATTTGTCTCAAATTTTTTGGGATTATTTTTAGAGGCATTCTAGAGACTATTCCAACATGAATATATTGTGAATGGGGTCCTACTAACCCTTTGCTATCTGCAGCACTTTGCTGTGTTTCAGTGTGAACATGGTGCCAACCAGGGGCTGGAAGTAGAGTCTGTCATAACTGTGAAGGAAATTCTTACAAATTCTCTCTTTTCCTTAACCTGTTCCATGGTAATGTACATATCTGATTAGACTGTTCCTGCCCAAACCAGCCAAACAAACAAAACCACCACCAAAACAAAACCAAAAGCCCCAAATTGTAGAGTTGGTTTTCCTCTTCTTTTTTTTTTTTTTCTTTTTTTTCTTTTGTTTTTGTGTTTTGTTTTGTTTTGTTTTTTTTTTGTTTCTGCTGTTTTCTTGTGGGTATCCCCTTCCATCTCACATCCCAGCAGAAGGGTTATACTGTCACCAAGATCAGGAGTTGTGCTACAGCTGCCCTTGGCCTTTGTTATCAGGCCAAAAATAACATCAGCACAATCTAGTGGTGCCAAGATTGTAGCAAACTATAATGACAGATGTTTGGTTGGGAAATTGATGCTGTGACTCCTAATAAGAGTAATAATGATAATTGTTGTTTGGCTGGTGCTGGTGGTGATTGCACAGTAGAGAAGTGCTGCTCTGTCCTTCAGAACTCCCTGGGTACAGAATCAGCTTGTCACTGTTGGGATCTCAGTTTGCATTTTGAAATCTTATCAAATGCAGAGCTGGTATCAGTGTTTGCAAGTACAATGTAGTCCAGGTCCCAATGGGCATCATCACAAGGCCAAACTACACTGGGAGAGCTGGTACAGATTGCAGCCTTTGGCCAGAGTAAGGTTTCCATGTACCATAGTGGAGACTGAAAAACCTGCCTTTTACTTAAAAATAATAGGTAAATATCCAACAGCCAGCATTGACTTGAGAATCAAAGGAGATCTGGCTATTGATCTCTTGTGTCAGAGAATATTGTATGTCTGGGCTGCTCCTCCAGTAGAGTTCAAGCTTCATTTTGGGCAACTGTTCAGTGTGGATGAACAGGCTTTCTATTCTGACTTCAGGTAAATCTTGAGCACTATTTTCTGCTCTACAGTGCTTGGAAAAACCAGGAAAATACTCCCTAGGCTTTCTTCTTGGCAGGCATGTTTACTGCATGCCTCCTTCCTGCACAGAGCAGAGACTTTTGGTATTGCTCATCAAACCCCTGCTGTTTATAGGAGCTAACCCCTCTCCAACAGCACATGGAAGCTCGTAGTTTGCCCACAAGCCACTTGCCAGCCTGCATGTTAAAAGCTAAGAGAAAAGACAAAAAAAGTGCAAGGATTTTACATCAGAGGGTATTTGAAGAGTAATATGTCACAGAGCCAGTATATCTTGGCTACCGTCCCTCTCCTGGATTATTTTAGTGGTTATGTCTAGCTGTCTACTAGCTGTGACACATTTTTATGGTTTATCATAAAAACAAATGTCTATTACCTCTAGCCAGAATTTGGAGGGTATATTTAGGGATGATGCATAAAACCAGAGGCAAATCAGTTCATGTTAGAAGTAATACAAAAGCCATCTTTGGTACGTTGTGAGAAGCATTTCTCATGCAACAGGACCTCCTGCAAACTATGGTTTGCCATTTACACAGCCTAAAAGCTAAATCACCTCTGAGCTTCCCCAGGGAAGAGCAATCACTGGGCTGGCCAAGGCAACAAAGTATTTGCAGCTTGACTGTAGCAAAAAAGTCCCAGTCACTTCTGATAGGAACATTCAGTGACCTGGTATCCAAATAAACTGTGAGTTTCTTCATTTTACTGCATTCTGTAATTCTTCCTAGTTTTAGACTCTATTATAAAGTCATTGAGAAGAAGAAGAATTTTCTTTCTGGCCAAGTATTAAAAATACCAGCACAATCACTTGTATTTAACAATGAACAAACTTTCCAAGGAGTTTTAAAAGCTAAAAAAACCAATCTTTCCAGGTGCTTCTCTTCAAGAGGTGACTAGCTGAAATGGGCTCTTCCTCCACTGAGTCTTAGGAGGAATACTAGAAGGAGGGGGAAAATGCTGGATAAAGCAGGTCAACTAGATTAGGCTGAATCTTTTGGGGTTTCATTCGTTACCTCTGTGTAACTCTTGTGGGAACTGTATTAATGAAATCTAGGAATTTTCTGGCCTAGCAGAGACGTGTAATAGAAAAATAAATATCAAGGAGACCCTCTGGGACTCTATCCTCAGCTGTGGTAAATTGGAATAGCAGGTTCAAACTTGGACTAAATTTTAACACCTCAGGATCTTCTTGTTAGACTTTGTTTACTTAATGTTTACTTGAGTTTTGTCTTCTTGAGTAAAACTATGCAACTTAATAGTCGAATGAAGGATATTTTTGATGTATATATTTTTCTCTTCTGTAAGCAACAGAGTAGAAAGAAAAAAAATACCTCTGAAGTTCACCAAATAGAATGTGCAAGTAATCATTAAATTCAGAGAAGAAAAATACCTTGATAGCAGTTGTTCTCCTTTCTCTTTACTTTACTAAATGAAACGTTGTAGATGTGATGCTGATGTGGGCTATAAAATCCCCAAACCTCGATGCTGACCTGAGATCCATCAGGCTCATTGCAGCATAAATCCTCAGAGAACGTTGCAGTGGGAAATGGCACTTCTAGGCATAATGTTATAATTTAAAACAATTTATTGTTATAGGATGAAATGAACTTGAGGATATTGCACCAGGATCACTATGTCCATAGTTCTACTTCCAAAACTGGGATATTTTTAATAGAAGCATATCTGAAACACAAGGTCCAGAGTTGCTACGCACACATTCATGGCTTGCTTCCAAGGCAGATAACGTCTCTCAACTCTTGTTGTTTTCTTCTCATATAATGTAACAGCAAAGCATTAATCATGCAAATATCAATATTTAATGATTATGTGGTTAATGCCTGCAAAGCACTTTAGAGATAAAACCTGCTGTATAAATCTAAGTGTAGGGTATCTACTTCTTGCCTTATCTTAGCTGGATACAGAAGGGCTGAGAAACGAGTTCAGGTTATCTGGAAAGGCAGGTGCCTGATCCTTCTGATATCAAGTGTAAAATATCCATTCCAAACTTGCTGAGCTCTATTGCAGTCTTTTCATTCTCTTCAGCCTTCTTTGCAAGTCTGCTTTATTGAAACATTTGTATGGTAATGAGGATACTGCTCAAACCTCAAAATACACTAACTAGGCAAAACCCAGGATTGGGAACATTTGGCCAGCTAATTAAAATATCATAATTGGTGCTGCAGATACCATTGTTACCTCACACAATTATATAAATGAAGATCTACTGTCTAATGAGGGACTGACGAAAGAGGATCATTGTAGAAAAGTAAAAACTCAAGCACAACTTTCCCCTGCATATCAGCATTGCTAAAAACCCTCTCATTATGGCCCTTTTTAAGGGATGGGTGAGTCACAGTCACCTTTCCTGCAGCACCTTTTCACTGAAGAGTTTCTTTTGGACAGGTTAGCAAAAGTTAAATGGCAACTTATGAAAACATTGCTGAATGTTACAGAAGCTTGTGTACTCGAGGGGTGTGCTGAGTCTGGCCACGTTCAATCACTGGGTGAGATGAACTCCTCAGAAAAGGTGTTTGTTTTCCTAAGTCTTACTTGCTCTTTTTACCTTCTGCGTCTGTGTTATGAGAACTGTTCTGGTTTAATTAAGGGATAAAACCAAGCAAAAGTTGTTTACTTAGGTATCATTTTTGTCAGCAGCATTCTCTGTGTCAGCTGGCCTTTAGCACCTTTCTCAGCCAGTAGAAAATCTGTGGAAAAATTAGCCAATTTTTATGTTCTTGGAGAAGATTTATTTAGCAGGATCCTAGATGTTGCAATCTAGAAGAGGTCATAGAGGTTCTCAGCTTAAAAACCTTTCCCTAGCTGCAAACAAGTACCAAAACCTACTATACAATGTCTAGAATCCTGACAAAGCATTGTCCAAAGAGATAGGAGGGAAGATTACAGATAAAACTAGGATCTGGCAACCCAAAGTCCGAACTGGTGGAGAAAAGTATGTGAGCACTCTGCAATCCAGGGATGGGAAAAAAAATTGTGAGATAGTTCAACAAGGGAAGATTGGGGTCACCTTGGAAGGCTGGAGAGCATTTTGTGTTTTGTGATGTTGCTGATACTGGGTTTGAAATGTGGCTTTGCAGAGAAGAGATCTGCTGACTTTGGTGGCAACTGGTGCAAACCACTGTTAGCAAGGCTGCTAACAGAAGTGTGACAATGCAAAATGAGGGTATTCAGTCAAGGTTTCCATGACTAAAAGCACAGATATTTTATCTTTTTCTTTTTTAATCTTCTAAGTATGATTGGAAAAAGGTCTTCATTTGATGAAACTGCGCTGAGATTCATTTCAACCTGACAAATAAGGGAGCACAATAGGTGAGGTATTTTCTTTTATTTGAACTGGATTAAAAACAGGGTCTAAACTTTGCTGAGTGATGTAATTTCCTTCTGATCTGCAGACATCAGCTGGGATAGTGGGGAAAACCTGTCAGGTACCTCAGTACAGGCAGCTAACAGCCCTGCTGAAAGCAATGGGCAAGAATAACACCCCAAGTCAAAGAATGCACTCTTCATGTTGATCACTCAGAGTATTTGGAATTTATGATGTTGATTAGCTTGGACCAAGGACTGTTGTCATTGGTTATAATTAGCTTCAGGCTCTTCTCCATGATCAGAACTCAGTGCTCTGGGTGTAGGAGGCAAAAGAATTACCAAGAATGCGGGAGGCTACTATTTAAATCTATTTACATAATTTTGCTATATATTTCTTAAAATATTTCTGTGTGATTGAAAAAACTCTTCCCTAGGTCATCCCTTGCTAGAGCCATATTGGCAATTTTACTGGAAAGTTAGCTTTCAAGGAAAAAGGAAAGGACCTGCTGAGTGGCACTGGACTGGTGGAGGTGCCACGGCCCTTCCCTGGATCCCAACCTGAGCAACAGCAATGCCAGCCCGCATCCCCCACTGTCTCCACATCCAACCTTGTGCCATGAAATAATTTCCTCCTTGACTAGGACTATTTTGAGAACGTCTTCTGGTTTTTGAAAAGTCGTGGCACTGTTGTTCAGTATGTTGAAAAAGAGAAGGAAGGATTCCAGTGTTGAATGAGGTGTGTGGCACAAGGAACCACTGAGCAGTTAAAAAGGTGCAACCAATAACTTACATTTGGATTTCTCCTCAAACTTCTGAGTAATTTGTCACATCTTCTAAGAAGTAAACTGTATTAGCATGATTGAAACAGTGTGTCCCATTGTCTTGTATTGGAGTAAACTGCAATGTACTGTGTGATGTTTGTGTTTAGAGAGTTTAGATTTGATGACTTTGGTTCATTCAGAGATATTTCAAAAGAGCTCTTTTGCTTTAGTGTACAGTACTTCTGGACCAGCACTCAGAAAAAAAAGTACATTTTATAGAGGAAATAGTTTTGTTATAAGCTGGCATTGGCTAAAAAAATAGAATGTGAGCGAGGGAGAAGGGAAAAAAAACATAGCCATTTGCTCATCAGTAGGTGTGCAGTTATGGGACAAAGGAGGACATATTTGGGATTCAGTTCAGGCTCAGGGTTACAAATGCTCTCTTCTAATCAGAAGCACACAGGTGAGAGACATGCTTTGTGTCTTTTGTGCCTCCCATCAGAACAGATTCAGGTGCATGCATAATGCATGAGGCAAGTACCAGCACTGATGCAGAATAATCCATAAAATATGAAGCTGATGTTATGAATAATTAAAGCACAAACACACTCAGAAACACCTGCATGCAGCTAATAGGATGGGTTGGACTTGGCCTATAGGAGTGATGGAAATGTAGAACTGAAACTGTCCCTCCTCCCACTGGGGTGTACCCTGGAACACGCCCGGAGGCAGAGCTACTGGGATCCCCTCCGGATTTTCAGAGCCCTGTTCGAGCAGAGAGTGAATACTGTGTCCTCCCCCTGTACACAGCGCTGGTCAGACCCCATCTTGAATACTGCGTGCAGTTCTGGGCTCCCCAGTTTAAAAGGGATNTTTTCTGTGATTCTGTGATTCTGTGATTCTGTGACACTCCTCAGGTACAGCTGCAGATAGGCCCTGCTATCTGCTTTCTTTAGAGAGAAATTACCAAACTGTTTCCTTGTTATAATATTGAAAAGGCTGAACTTTCAGCCTTTTGGTAAGTAAATGCCAGTTTTGTTTAGCGATGGTGCAGAAAGATGAAATATTCAGCTTTTATCAATAATGTAGCCTCTAAGTAACAGTGCCTACATCGACACATAATCTGTGACAAACTTTCACAGATCCCCTGATGAATTTGAGACAAGCTCAAGGTTTTTTTGTCTTGTAGGAGATGAATAACATCTGATGTTCCCCACAGAGAAGGAAAAGAATACTGAGAAGAGAACAGAGCTAAAAGTATGGGCAGCAGAGAAGGTCATATAAATTATTACTGCTTGTATGACTTGTACAATAACTCACTTCATGTGATGTTGGTATTCCTGCTCAATACTTTCATGATCTCAGTGGAGATCTTGGGTTCATTCTGATGGACGTTGAACATGGAGCAGGGGAAAACATCCCAATCCTAAAGCATTTGTTTCAAGTAGGGGCAACAAATGATGGGATCTTTTCTGAAGTTAAATAGCCATATTTTTTAAAATGAGTAAAAATGGGGGAAATATAAAGATTTATACCAGAATTTTCATCTGATACAAGGGGAAAAATATTACATTACTTTAGGCAGCTTCTGAAATGTATTTTAATATGTATCTCTGTAAGAGTGATTTGAACGTAATAGAAAATAGTCTCTGGGCTGTGGCATGTGTTTTATGACTGAACACATATCCTACTACAATATATTGTAGCTTTTGTAGTTATATTTCTAGGGTTTTATGCTGCTACTCTGATGAAGGAGTTCTAGCTGTGTGCACAGCACTTTTAGATATTTGTTATTTAAAATATCATCTTTGGTTTGACGTGTTGGATCCATAGGAAAGTCTTTCTGTGCTCTTATTTCGTGAAGAGAGACTACATACCACTGAAAACACAGAGCTTTCAGGCTAACAAAAATCACTGTGCTCTTGCTGGATCACACAGTGTGGGCTGAGTGCTCGGGGGATGCAGTGGATTTAGCAGAGATGAAACAAGAGAAGCTGGACCTTTGGGTCTCTGAGTCTGAATCACCTAAAGAGACAAAGCTCTAAGAATCCAACAAACCCAGTCCTTAGAGGGATGGATGCCCAAGTGTACAGTCCTTACAGTTTGGATGGTATGTCTGCTGACAAGAGGGACAGTTTTCCTCTGGTTTCAAAACTATGAATCAGATTTTAGTTTTGCCCCAGACTCACTAATCCTATAGCATCTATTTACACTCCTTGTTCTGAACTGACAGACCTGGAGTGTGTTCCTACTTAAATTAGGCTACAGACATTAGACAAAAATAAGTAATTTTTCAGTTAATTCTAGAACTAGGACAACAGCCCCTTTGGAAAATGCTCCCTTTATGAAAATAGCGCTCAAATGAGCCTGACAAAGCACAAAATGATTATATGTGATTCTCTAGATTATTTTACCAGCGTAGTTTGCAGAACTAAAAGTTCTGAAATACTTTGTGGCTTGTGTCTTGCGTCAAACATCAACAAATCACCATTTGTGTTTATCTCTTGAGGTTTGAATAAGTGATTAAATATTTTATTGTGATTTACTCTGTTTTCAAATTGATTTTTTTAGGGAGTGAATTTCCTGTTAGTTCTGCCCACCTGACAAGGAGGAACAAATTTTAAAGTGTAGATTCACACTTCCATTTCCTTAACATCTTTTGACTTTGGACTGTTAGGAAAGTGTTCCTCCATCACAGGTCACCACAGAGCTTCACAGGCTTCCTGTGACCTGAGCTCACAGGTAAGATGTTCTTCACATGAAACTTATTTTCTTTAATGATTGCTGAGTACTTCTTATAATGGAAACTAGATTACAAAATACTCTCATCCAGTCACAGCAAATGACTATATGCAAGTCCTGACAAAAATAAGGTTTTTAAAAACTAGTTTCCTCAAACTACTTTAGCCTCATAGTTTGTTTTTAATTATGGCTTTACATCTGGTTCAAGAACTTTTATTCTTCAAACCTGCTTTAAAAAGAAACAATGTGTGGCTGATGAATTCTGCCATAAGCACTTTCATATTGAAAAGTAATTGCTGTATATGTACAGCAGCTGCTGGAGGGGAAGCTAAAATAAAGAAGTTTGTGAATTATTTTGTCCTCTTTAGTCAAGCATTTAAAAACTACGTTTCAGTCCTATGACCTCTGAGAATGTATCTGCAGGCAAAAAAAAGGGTTTTTCAACCTTTGCAACCACATTTCTTGCAAGATCCACACTGTGAGAATGATACAATTGACTGATATTCTAATGATCTCGGTCACATTATATCATTTATGTGGAATGACCTCAAAGCTACTGGTCACTATTAACACTTGACATCGAATGGATGGGTCTCCTGATGAGTCATTTTGTTTGAAGGACCCACAGATCTACTGCAGTAGAAGCCTTGTGTAATATATACAGGCTTCTGTACAATGATCTGCAGCTAATACTGTCCACATGGTTCCAAAATAGACCTTGCCAAATCATTAAATGGATCCTGCAGAGCACTGAATTTTAATTGCTCTGGGGATACTGAGAGAGAACAGTATTGATTGACTAACTTTATGTAAGTTTATTAAGAGTTGTTAATCTAATATCTAATTAAGGGATTTTATTTTACATGTTGTACAATATTTCTGTGATTTCATTAACAATATTTTAAATTTCCCTTTTCTAAATATTTACATGCACCAATAAGAAATTAAAATGTTAACTTTAACGGAAATATTTTCCTTCTAGGCCTAATTTTTCAAACATGGTAGTTTCAGACAACTAAATTCAGGGTTCACCATGGATCTAGGAGTGGTGAGGTACAGGTGAAAGGTGGGAGGCTGACGTGGGAAAGATGAGGTGACACTGTGTGAGAAGAGCTGGGATTAGGTGGCACTGAGCAGTAGGGGTTCATTTTGTTTGTTGTAAACCTTTGCTCTCAAAAATCCCTTTGCAGATGAGGGTAACCTAATGAAGGGATAAACAGACATGGAATCGAGGTGGTGGGGTGCTCTCCTGAGAGTGGGATGGCAGGTGAGAAAGGCATAGAAGTACTTTGAAGGAAAGAACAGTGTCATAGAAAAATTACTTTCTGTCCCTTAGAACGTCCACGCTACAGATTGTGATCCTGTGAAAAAGGGAATTTTACAGTGGATTGTGATTTGTCATCTCCCCCTCTACATGTCCATGTGTCTCTAAGGCCGTGGCTCAGGATGGGGACAGAGCAGGTTATAGAAAACACTCAGGATTTCCTTTTTCCTTCTATGTCCCCAATCAGAAAATGATTGGTTAGTTCTGAATTTAGTTCGCAAGGAGACTCTGCAGACTAAGGCAACTTGTCAGGAAGAGAAAGAGCTGATCAGGTAGTTTTACAGAATGTCTTCTAGCCTTGGATTTTTACTTCTGAAAAATGTAATGTTACTGGATAGTTTTTGGAATACAAATTACTGCTGTGGTGCCCGTGTCATGGTTGGATACCTTGTCACACTCAATCTACCAGCCGGTTTTAATGAAAAGGTATAAAATGAATTTCAGGCCATGTTCCAGGGAGAATATTTTCCTATGAGAACTATAGTAAAGGACACTGAAATGTCATAGAGAGGGGATACAAAGCTACAGAACCACTTCTGACTGGGGGAAAGGGCACATTTTGCATAGCCTATGGCATGAATAAAGTGTGAGGGTAAATCCCATACGGCAAAGTGAGGGAGAGCCATTAAGAAATGACCATTGCCATATAAACACATCACATCACTGGCACAAGGCGAGGAACAAATAATGAGAAGATTGACATACACAATTTATTTATTAATTGTTAGAGCGAGCTTTCAACGTGGGGCATTCAATTCCAAAGCCTTTCTAGTTTGTCTCCACTAAGGAATTTCCCTGGAGACCAGATTAAGACTTAAAAATGGACAAAACTAAAACAAAATATAGAAACCACAGAAACAGCAAAGTGAGTCTTGTGGTTCCTACCACGAGAGACTTTCTATGGTAAATTTAAATTGTGGATGTATGCAGAAGGGTTAGTTATTGGCTTTCTCTCTGAGCTTTTATGTCTTCATGGCCTTTTGAACACAGAATTCCAAACATGTTATTAGGCGGGAAATTTGGTCCCTTGCTTAATTAATGAAAGTTGATTAAAGCTTGTCACAATAAAAAAGAAAAAAAAAAAGAAAAGAAATCAAGATTTTATTTACATCATATTGGTGTCCTGGGCAAATAAGCAAGATGTAAAAACTACAAGGATAGTTCTCACCACCTGCAATTTTGTGGAAAAAACCTGTTAATTAGCATTGTGCAGTCTGAGCTGGGTACATCTGTGTGCATTTCTATTAAATGTTCTAAAAGGCTATTTCAATAACATCCCTCAAATTACTGTCTATTTTCATGGTCCACAAGTCTCAACAAACACCCAGAAGAGTAAACAAGTTTTTCAAAACAAAGGTGCCACACTTACTTAGCATAGATTTAATTTTTGTGGAAAGAGATGAGCTTAGGAGCTGTAATTTCACCTGCTCAGTTGATAGAAATTTTAATTGTAGACTATAAAATTCCTCTGAGCTCCTGGCTCCATTACTCTGATACAGCATTAAAAGGTACAGGGTCTGCTCCAACCCCTCCTGCAAACTGTAAAAGAAGCAAAATACATTAAAATTGTTCTGCTAGTTTAGCATATATCATGTTTCTCCTGAAGAAAAAAAAAAAGGAAAAACCCCAACACCCTGGGCTCTAAAGCAGTCATGGCATGAAATCAATTTTGTAAATGTCAAGACACTGGACTGGAATTTTCCAGGGAGTCTAAGCGCATTAGCAGCTCAAATCCCATTGAAAACCTCCCCTACATACTCTGGACATATTACAGAAACAGCAGCTCCATAAAATCAGCTGCCCTGGCAATGTGGAATATTCCTTGGAGAGAAGCCCTTGAGCCAAGGTCAGCCTCAGTATGGGGTTTGCAGGGAGGGGAACTCACAGCTCTCCAAGGTGGCTGGAATTTTATCCATGTTCTGGAGGGTGCTGGATGTTTGCAGGGATGTGGCTGCTGCCCCAGTCTGCCCTTCTGGCAGCTAAGGGAAAGATGTCATGTAGTGCTTTAAAACATCCTAGTCAGGATAAATATGAAAATATTTCACTAGAAAGAGCAGCTCTTACCCTTCAACTGATACCAATGTTCCTTCAAAGCAGTTAAGCAGAAAGAGGATGGGCACTCACAGTCTTTCAGTATTTTATCAGCAAAAATTTTCAAAACTCCTGGATCCTCTTTTCCTTTATATAGACAAACTGTATATACAAAAATATGTCTATAAATACATATCTGTGTATATATAAATAGCTTGTTTTCCCATGCTGAAATTAGTAATAGAATGATGACAATGCTCCAAATGTGTGTTTTGAAAAAAATTGTAATTCAGGTGTTTCTAACTCCAGCTTTTCCTTTAGACAAGGTTCCCACCTCTAGCTGCATCTCTCATGTTTCATTGGATTTCCTGGTACATGATGTTGGAGAGAGCAGGGACACACTTGTTTGCATTTATTCAGATATTAAATAGTGGTACTTCTCTTCCTGGTACTTCTTTTCCACTTCCCAGGCACCTGGATATTTTACATGTTTTTATATACATTTAGAAAACAAATGCTCTTGAAACAGTTAACATAAAGAATGAGCTTGGTCTTGAAGTTTGTATTACCATGGCTTCCTCTTCATCACTTATGCTTTCCCGAAGCAACTTTTTTAGTTCTGCTATAAGGTAAAATCCGATGTGTGCTGGGTAATGAAGAGGCAATGTTGCTGTATTTGTGTACTGAATGATTTATAAAAGATGTTAAATGTAATGAGCAAAGGCAGAGTACAGTGGTAGCTGCAGTGTAAAAATATTAGCAAATTATATAACTGTCAAATTAATTAAGTTCAGTATGATATAAATTAAGGCACAGTTGTATGCAGAATAGGTGTTCAGGCATTTAGCTGCTTGGTTGTAACCAGTGAATCCAACTGATGTCAAGGAACTATTTCAGGATAAAGAGCAGGGTTTGTGTTTGTTATAAACTCCATGAGGTTAACAGAACTGAAATTCTGGTTGTGGGAATTTGACCTAAGTTGTCAACATAAACAAAAAATACTACCTGCCTTTCATAGCAGTCCTTTCTGTCTGGATCTTAAGTTTGTGTAAAGTCGTGTAAATCCATAGAGACCAAATATATAACCTAAGGAAAGAGCTGGGTGTGAGGAATGTGGGCATTGAGTGTTTCTATTACCAACTTTAGCCCCCCGCTTTTACACGCCTGCCTGGCACATCTAACTTAACAAATTCCTCAAGCTCTATCCTAAGGAGTTCCTTCTTTTCACTTTTCACTGTCAGTATTTCAAAAACTGTACCATGTACATGATTTATTTGATTATAATGAAACAAAAAATTTTCTGGTTTTCCTGTTCTTCACTCTACGAAAATTCTTAATATTCTAGGGGAGGCTGAGGTGATTACAGTGTGAAAACATGACAGGTATGAATGATGAGAATTAAAAGTAGTGGCAAGTAGATTCATTATTGACAGTGTTGTATTGGAAGTCCAAAGAATTCTCTGACTTGAGGAGAGATAGATGTCACACTGAACCTGTAAAGCTTTTCTTTTCAGGTATTTCATGACTTTGAAGGCCACATCAGTTGTGTTTTCTGATACATAGAGTAAAGATAGAGATGATTCAGTACATAGCTCTGTGGTGACCCCAAATGCTTACAAAATATTTTATTTGAACAGGAGAACAGATTAACTATTTGCAAAGCATATGAAAGTCAATAAGAACTCAAATAAAAGCCAACATTAGATATTCCCAGAGCAATGGATCTTCAAACCTGTTTAAATTGCTACACTAACAAGACTGGAGATGTGACATATCTTGACTTAAGTTTTTTATACTCTCTCTCCTGTGAGTTCTTGTAAGCAGGATAGAGGAATCCAGTTTGATAACAATAAAGTGAGATGGGATCATGGCTTGTTGTGAAATGAGTCCCAGAGAACAATTATAAGGGATTGTCAGAACGGAACAGCTGTAACATGCAAGTTCCCCAGTGGGCTGCCCGGGTACTACTCAATGTTCTCATTAGCTTGGAGCAAAAAAAGAGTCTGTTCATTAAATCTGCAGGTGGTATTAATGTGAGAGACTGTATGAAGAGGGTTTAACATTTAGAAAAAGCTTGATGAGTGGGAGAACTAGTTTGCAATTCTCCAAGGACAAATAAAAAGAGATAGACTTGGGTATGGATGATGATCTGTGCAACAGGCTGGGGAATAGCAGGTGAGGCAGGCGCTCTGGGGAAGGGCATGTGAAGGCCCCTGAGTGAATTGCAGGTGATAGGGAACCACTGGAGTATTGTTAGTAAAGCTCATGCCGGCAATTTCAAATAGGAAATTTCAAATATGAAATCATCCTTCCTTCTCCAGCAATTTCCTTCTGCCAGTACATCACCTCAGTCAGGAGGAAAGGTGTCTTGCTTAGAGTATGTGCATGCCCACATCTGCCTTAATTTCCTGCTAGTCAACTGTTTTAAAAATGTTTTCAAAACATTTTTAATGTTTACCGAAAATGTTTTTAAAGCATTTTTTAAAGCATTTTTGCTAAACCCTAACCTTCTAGGAAAGAGAACCTAAGAATTTTAAGCCAGGTTTCATCAAGTATTTCAGATAATAACCTGGGGGAAAGGTTACACTATGTAAGGAGCGTCTGATCTCAGTATGACCAAATTTTCTACATCAAAAAGACTTAAGAATTCGGTGATATCTATTCCAGACAAATATTAGAAGGTAAACATTGTCTGGGCAGAGTCACATAGCTGAAAATCATCCCTGCTTTTTACTTTAAAGTCACCATTTTGATTTCTGAGCCTGTCTTTTAAGCTGAGGAGCTGGTCATTATGTTCAGTTTATTACTACTTATCATTGATTTTTTTCCTCTAAGTTTAGATTTTATTTTCATTTGATTTGTAGTATAAATTTTAGAAGTGTTTACCTAGGTCCTAAATCTGTATTTTAACAGGTTTTTAGCTTGTTTTCTAAGGCAAGTCTTTCGGATTCACTGACGATGAAGGAATCAAAAGTATGCTCAAGCCATATGGTTGTTTTCAAACTTGTACCAAAGTCCTTGCCACGCCTTGCCAAAGAGTGGGCACAACTATGTTCCTCCAAGGAGACATCAGGACAGGGTTATCCCTGGTCACAGGAGACTTGCAAGGCTTGCTTCCCTTCTCTTGCTTGCTCCCTGCATCCCTTTCTCGGATGAGTGGTCTGTCTCCCAGAGAAGCATCTGCCGCAACTGCACGAATTTGAACCCAACAGCCTTTAGAGACAGAACCACTATTTAAAAAATTCCAGTAATTAAACTCACTGTGACTTCAGTTGAGCACCTGTAACCTGCATTTTAAAAACACAGCCTCCTTTTTAGTCCCAGTGCATGCTGAATAATAACAGTAACAACAATAAAAATAATTATTTTTGACGGTTACGGGATAGAACTAAGCAGTCAGTCAAACACCTGCAGCTGTAGGAAGGTGACCACAGAAGATGACATACGTCAGCATATTGCACTGATCTCCTGGGGGTATGATGGCAGAGGGACACTGTGGGAATTGTGGCTAGTGCTTTACTGCAAAGGTTGAAGCATTTGCCAAATACGTATTTATTTGTACTTGTAGGGGTATTTGGATTCGACTTTTTGGGTTAGAACTGCAAATGGGTCAGGGACAGTAATGCTGATTGCTGCCATTTCTCATTTTTAGCCTTGTATGGATAAGGCTAGTCAGATTATGGGACAAAATTAGGTTTCCAAGGAAATTCTGTGAGCGTAGGACTTTGGATCTAATTTAATACTTTGATTTTATTCACACTCTGTGTGATATTTGTTACCTGCCATTGACAATTTTGGAAAGCGACGAAGTGGTGTGAGTGCTTCTCCAATATTTACAGAAGCAAGTTCTTTGCAGGAGGGAGCTGAGGGCCCTGCTGGAGGCCATGGTAGGACAGTCATGGATTGAAGTTTAATCTGTTTTCACAAACCATGTACCATCTACAGACCCTGCTTATTGAATGTTTGTTGTTTACATGACAGAATTGAAAAAAAAAAAGGAAAAGAAAAATCCTGGGATGCTGTGTAGCATAAGGAATAAGGCCATAAAAAGGTGGTCCTTTTACTATCTCTGCCAGATTTTTAATCTGTGCTCAATATTCCTTCCTCATAGTTGATTTTTAAACGGGCAGGATTCTGGGAGGAAGGAACTGTGTTCTTGCACTTCTATAACATGGAACCTTGAAACCTGTATTTGAATTTTGAATTGAATTAGCACCCATGAGAATAATGCAGTAACCTACACTTGTCTGCAAACTTAAAAGTAAATCATTGAAGCTACAGCAGTCATTAAAGTGAAAAATAAATATAGAAGTAACCATTTCTGTTTCTCAGAAATTAACCAGGTAGAATATATTGCTCTATTTGGAATTTATAGTTTACAATGCAATTGATGGTTGAAAACCATAGACTTTTAAATATAGTTAGATATTTCAATAAACCACTCTAAACTGGAGCTGTGTAAATTTAAATGGGACTTGCTTATCTTCTCTTTCATGGTGGGCTTCATAGCCTGACATTTCTTCCAAAATACAGGAAAAAACATAAAGCTGCTGTTGTTTCCCCAGTGAGATTTTGTTGTCAAGAAACTCTGAAAGAAAAGGCTTAGGAAGGGACAAAGGGAGGAGGTGATACGGATTAAGTTTTTTTTAAAATACAATAAGGGATCTAGGGTCATGACCATAAATTATTTCATCCATTATAAGTAGCAGAAACACCTGTATCACTACTGCAAGAATCTCCTTCTTAATAGTTCATTGTTTTACTCTTGTTTTCTCTGATAAACTTTGCTGCAAGGGTTGTAGGTGTTCAGAATCCACCTGGGGAGGTGTTAGGGAAGCAGCTCACCCTTGTACCTGAAGAAGCAGCTGTCCACTTATGCTGGATAATTCTAAACTAAGCCCCATCAGCTGATTCTCTGAGAACAGTTTCTCGTTTTGACTGAGCTGTAAAACACCATTTACCCTGGCCCAATACACACATGCAGCCAGATGTGAATCTGCCAGAGTCAGTAAAAAGGAAAAAAAAAAGTCCTGCCTTCTGAATCAAGGGCAAAAAATAGTTTAATATTATAAGTGAAAAAAAAAAAGAGTAACTAGATAATCAGGATTCTGGGTTGGATCAGCAAATACGTATTCCCTTGACCTGTGCTTCTTTCAGCCTTCTGGAATGTAAACTGAGACTATAACCCAGGGGGGTCCCCAAGGGACATCATTCAGCCTGGAGCCTTCTGTCTGACCCTTCTCAGCCCTGGGGCTCACCAGGGCTCTGTGCTCAGCTGCTACTGACATGTGAGGCTAAAGGCTGTAATTCAGGTCTGTCCTGTGCATGCTCAGATTTTCATTAAAGAAATGGCCAGACAGAAACTGATTGGAACATCTTGATGTGAACAAGCAGGTTTTGTCAGTATAATGCCCAGCAGAAACTGTAAATTGTTTGTTGCATGCATTAGGAGATGAGTGGTGGCAAATGCCAGCTGTGAGTTCATAAGGGAAATAGAAATATCTCTTTTCTGGCCAGATGTCAAATCCCCTCCTTGGATCATGTATAGGCCTTAAAAAGAAGAGGCACTGCTTGTGAATTCAGACCTAATAGCAAGTGAAGAGAGAAGAGGTACAGAAAGATGCTTTTGAAATATGTGAGTTGCCAGGTGGGTTGCTGTGAATTGTACTCCAGTGCAATCAGAGCTCTGGACAACCGAGTTTATATACATGGAGTGCCTGAGGGAGGAAGTACAAAAAGGTTTTGCATAAATTGTCTGTTGCCTACGAGTAACAAATGTAGGAAATACCTCTGAATAAAAATATTTCCATGCAGGTTTTGCTTTGAGTAGTCTAAAGGTAAAAGACATTTCAAAATCAAGAACCTGGAAAAACTAGCTACAGCCCTTCAAACTGTCTGTACTACTAAACAAGAAGTTAGTCTGATAGACTGGAAACACCAGCATTACACTGGGCACATGTGAATTGGCACGTAGATGCCACTTGTCCTTTCAGCAATGTCCAGTGATGGATTGATGATATCGCCACAAGACAATCAGTTTAGGAACAACAGATTTTCCAGTTGACAGGAACAAATTTGGTCTTGTTCTACACAATCTCATCCAGAGATATGTGTCTCGAGTGGATAGGGAGTTATTCACCAGAGCCCAGATTTTTCTCCAATAGATAAAATGAGTAGGCAGGATGTTCACATTGCAGGGCAGAGTGTAGTGAACCCCATCTCCCAGTGGGAATGGGAAATCACAGAATATGCTGAGTTGGAAGAGACCCACAAGGATCATTGAGTCCAACCTTTAACCTTGGACAGGCCCATTCCCAAGAGTCACACCATGTGCCCCAGAGTATCATCCAAGCACTTGTTGAACTCTGTCAGCCTTGGTGCTGTGACCACGTCCCTCGAGAGCCTGTCCCAGTGCTCAAAGATCAGCTATAAATCTCCCACAACCAGAGGTGTGGATTGTGGTATGGGATTCCCCTGGCTCTGCTTCCAGGAGCAGCGAGTTGTAGCAGGAGAGAGAGAGATCACAGCAGTAACATGGATGAGATATTAAAATATATGGGCAGCATCAAAATGAAAACTGGATTTAGGGCCAGAGGTGATTATGCTGTATTCACTTTTATGGTATGTCATATTATATTATTTTTTGAGCTATGGAACAGGCTTTAGAGCAAAGACACTGGTTGTCTCAGTGAATGTAATGCTAAATCATCACTCCTGGAAAGAGCTCTTTTCCCACACCTTTACTCATGGTAATATGTGGGAGACAAGTTGGAATTTCCTGGGATATTTCTTTAATCTCTTTTTCTTTTTTTTTTTTTTCCTATTTTTATAATTGGAAATGAGAGTGATTCACAGATTTGGCAGGCAGAAGTCAATCAGGGCCATTGCTATTTTAGGTCCTTAAAAATTATCTCATAAAATCAAGAACATGAATTAAATACACATTTTCTCTTTTTGAAAGTGTAGAAGGTTCAGAGGCATACAAATGTACATCACTTCTCCATGTGGATTTGTAAGGCTTGAGCATATTTTGCTAGCAAAAGGAAAATTTAGAAAAGAAACTGTACGTTTAACTGATGAATCTGTCTGGGAACTCCATAGGAAGTTTTTTGCATTTAACAGCTTCTGTTCATGGGAATTCTAAAAAAAGCCCTCTTAAACCTTTAGGTTTGAGTGAATGGCTGTGTGGTATTTCATTGCCAGTTGGGGTTAAACTGTGACATGTACTACATTTTTTGTCTGATGGATTTTGATCCTTTTTTTCTGCTGGCTGAATAGGCATGAGCACGTCACAGCTTCAAGAAAATTACATTTTTGATCAAATGTTTACAGTTAATATTGCTTCAGCATAAATTTTTATGTGGAAATAGTAAAAATTGAAACTCTCCTATCTGAAAAGAGTTGCCATTGATTAGAAAAAGAGTTATTCAAGTCCAAATTTAAACCTGAATATCTGTTACTGTTTAAAAATTTGGTAATTGTTTTCATTTTTTTAATTTGGTGTAATAGCTCTTTTAGGGGAAAATAGTGCTTGTGGAAATGTGTAATCCAGCCTATGTAATTTTCCACTGATTCAACAACTACATTTCCTTTCTAGAAAAACTCCTGTCAGTGGTATATTATACCTGAATATTAAGAGATGAAGAATTCAAACAGGCCAAACATTATTTAACAACACAGATTGTTAAATAGTGAATAGTCATACACTCCCTGATGTCTTTCCCACAAAACATTTGTGATTTTTCTTATTTTCACTGTTTGTTTCAGTTCTAGTGAAAAGCAGTGGAAAGAATATTCACAATATTGTCCTCAAGCTACATGCTGCCTTTATCTCTGTAACACTTGTTAAAATGAGCCTAGGAACTGTTTTCTGAAATGCCAAGAACTATGTAGTGCTTCAGTTCCTCCAACTCTTTCTTCTGTGGCATAGAAACCTTTGGAGGCCTACGAATTGCCGATGTCCACCAGGCATCTCTGATCCCTGTGCCTCAGAAAAGAGACAAATTAAAGGTGTGGGGCCTCATCTAAAGTCAGGGAAGAGAGGCCATGGTGCATCACGGGTTAGCCTGGCTCCTGCAGGAGCTGGAGCCATGATCCCGTGTTCAGATGGCTCAGAGCCATCTGCCATGGCTGCCTCAGGGAGCTTTCTGTGCTGGTAGTCTCCCACAGGGGAACAGAAGGTAAAAATAGCTTTTCACCAACAGCTGCCTTCCATATTAATGATGCAGGATGGACCTCAGGAAAAGTGATAATGTGGGAATAAGGTGGGGCTGGTTTATTAAGATGTTTGATCGTCACCTTAGGATCTCTCCATCGAGGGAATTGTGTGGTTTGAATCTCATCAAGAGCCATTTTACCTTGTAGGAATATCAGCATAAATATACTTGTTGTGAATGTGCAGCTAAGGCAGGGATCTAGCTCATACTGTTACCTTGGTATATTTTGGAGATAATACAGTGGTGTGCCAGGCCCTTTAGTTTTTATTTTTAATGTTTCCAGCTTGAGCTGGCATTTTGCTGCAAAAATAAAATCTAGCTGAGCCAATCCAAAAATACCCTTGGCTTGCTGGTAACTGTAAATAGATGCCACTTAATGTAGAACACTGCAAGTCAATGCTTGCAAGCATTAGTATGTAACTCGTGTTTAATTAATGACATAATAAAAACAACTGAGAGTTCAAAGTATCTATTTCAAATATATTCTGATAAATAGAAGTGTACAGGTGTTGAATAACAGCTATTTGTGGACTGCTCACCAGGCTTTCCTTTTAAATCTATGGGTTATTGTTCATTATTTCTGTTTCCTCTGTTCAACTGACATCTCCTCATTTTTGGCTACAAACAGGTACCATATGCTCAAAGGGCTGATGGGCTTCACTGTGGTTGTCTCTGATATTGTTGGTTTGCAGAATTGCAAAACAGCAACGTTGGAAGTAACATGTCGCACAAACTTTTTGGATTTGAATTTTGGACTCTGGTAGTTCTAACCTATTTATTAATTTATTAGAAACAGTTTTGAGCCTGGCAGTAGTAGGAACTACAGGCACAAGCTTCTTTCTCTTCTACCCCATTTCCCCAGAGGAGCAATCCCAAATGGGGCCTGATGCTGCCAGCATCAGCTGTCTGCAACATGTCCTGAGCAACCTTTTCTCTAGTGACCACTGGGGAGATACAGCAGGAAGCTCAATGAACATCTCAAGGGGATAAGCATTCCCACTGAGCCTCCCATCAGCCCTGGAAAACTGTCGGCAATGCAGTGGAGCCAGTGCTGGATTGGTGCTGGCACAGGCACCAGCCTGGTCCCCATCGCAACCCTTGCTCTGGCTACTGTGCTCTGCCAGGACAGACGTTTGTGGGGCCACATTGTGAACGAGGCTGGGGAATGGATCCAGGCTGGAAATAAACCTGATCTGGGTCATTGAACTGTGCTTTCCAGGACGGGGACAGGAACCAGAGGCTGGAGGCAGGAGAGAAGCCAGGCACAGCTTGTGAACAGGGTGCTGTTGCTGGGGACGTGTGTGACAGGGGTGCTGGTTACCAGCTGCATAGGGCCAGTGCTTCAGTGCACATGGGATCTTTGGGAGATCCCTCATCACAGCACAAGGATTTGCTGTTTGGCAGCAGGAATTAATGATTGTTAACAAACCATGGGCCCTTAGAGTGCAGAGAATTAAACTGGAACCACCTCACAAGATCAAGGATGTGGGGGTTGGCTTTCAAAGGCTTTGAGGAACTTTGGTAACTTTGAGATCTTTCATTTGCAAAATTCTTCATGCTGGGTAGAAGTGTCTTGCTCCCTACAAGGGACTGAGTGTTGTTAGCATGCATAACAAGTCTACTAGTAGTCAGAGAAAATAGCAAAGAAAAAAAGATCAACCCCATGAGAATTTTCATTTTCTGATAGTTGAGGTTGCCCTAGCAAAATTAGCATTGCAGAAGTTACACTGGGATAATCCATGCAGAAGTTAATTTCAATGCTTTACTGCTGGAGCAGTGGAAATCCTAGTAAATTAATTTCTATAATGCTCGAGAAGTTTTTTTCAGACATCTCTTTCTCATTCATATTTAATAAACTGAAAATTTATATTAGGACATCAATGGAACTTTCTCAGTTTTTCACTTGTGGGCAAAGGCAACTATTGTTATTTAAGCAGAAGGCTACAAGAACACCAGTGACAACTATATTCTGTGCTTAACTGACAGACCAATTTTCCTTCTGTTTTTAAAATATCTACTTTCTCACTTGAGACTGATGTTTATTGCCAGCCAGTCCAAATCTTGAGGGGCATGTGCTTTAAGAAATATTTTGATGTACTGGGTCTGTTTTTTTCCTTTAGTTTTAACAACACAGGAATTTTGCAGAGAAACAGGTTAGAAGGAACTCTTCCACTGAGTTCTGGTTTTATGTTCTTTCTTGATGCACTGTCTGGGAGAAGCTGCAGTCTCCGTTGGGATGCAGCTTTGATGGCAACTGATAGTGAATCACGTGGATGCCTGCACACAGCACCATGAGAAAAACATCCTGCTTTCACCCTATTTTTTTAAGTACCTGAAAAATAGAACAATAATGTAAAATAATTAATTGCATGTGGTTACATCCAGTTTCTATACCGATTTTTGATCCTTCCATTTCACTCTCCTAGCTCAGGCAAAGGGCAGAGTTATAATTGTGCATCATACTCACTTTATTTGTGCTCAGACAAAATCAACATAATGTTAATGAAATATTTTTGAGGCAGAATATAGAACTCAAAGATGTAATTTACTCGAAAAGAAAATGAAGCAAATAAAAGTAGAAGGCCTTAAGATGAATATTTAAACGCTAAAAAATACCTTTCTCCTGCAAAGTCATAAACTCTGCATTTTGCTTTCATAACTCCATTTATCCAATTACTGTAGCTGGAAACCGCTAAAATCTGCAGAGAAGCATTAAAACTTCATCTCAGATTCATTCCTGTGCAGTGTTATTAAACACTGGCATATCATGAAATGTGAGAATTGCAACGGATGTTTCTGCAGAGAATGACCAAACCTCTTGGGATAAAAATATTTGCTACTGACAAACAAAGCTGTATGCAGCATCTTTGTAACATTTCAGATTTAAGTTCTAGTGTTTCTAATGATGAAAAATAATGTTCACAACCATCTGTCCTACCTTAGATTACCCCCGGGAATGATGTCAGAGAGAGACGATGCCTCTCCAGGGGTGCAGTAGGGAAGAGTGCATGAGTGAGAGGGAGGATATGAGGGGGAGGGGGGAGAGCTTTGTGGTTAGGAAAAAAAACATCACTTTGGGTAAAGAGGGGTAAAATCACAGAAGTGAAGTTTGCAATTGATGGGAATGGGATAAGAGAAAAGGATTATGGACTTAATGAGCAGGATTGGACTAAGTTTACAATGAAGGAAAAGGGAACCATCGACAGTAATTCAAGGAGTTAAATAAGAAGAAAGGGAGAACCCTCCTCTAGATTTTAATGGGTAAGCCTGAAAGCAGAGAAGATAAATAGTGAGGAATAAGAGAAACACTTGAGAAACACTTAGACTTTTTTTCCCCTTTGTAGTGGATTCACAGGATTTAAATTTCTATTTTAAAAATTTAATTGTAACTTATAGAGACTAACACACTGACATCAACAGGGTCTCAGACGTGGGAAATGCTCTACTCAGCATTTTAGCTAGAGAGTCTGACATCTCTGGCCCTCCTCAATCAGTTGCCCCATTAAAAGTCTATTCAGGAAAAAACAAACATGGACAGGCATTTGTGTAGGCTGAATGCTCATGAAGATAGTCTATAAGCTTTGCAATTTACATACTCTGTCAGAAGGCTCACCAGAGGGGACCACTTATATTCTCTTCAAAGAGTGGTATGATAAAGCACTGTCATTTTTGTAATGCACCTTTCAAAATGTGTTGTCAAAAAGAGTAATTGTTTGGCAAACCTTCTGAAAAGATAATATTCTCAAAAATGTTCCTATTTGTGGCGAGTTTAGTGAAACTCTTTATTGACCCAATTTAATCAAACTTTGTACTTCCCACATTTATTGATTAAATTTTCAATAGGAAATGTTACATCTGGTGATCAATGGTTGTAATTTAGAAATTAATTCTTCCCAGGCTGCATAGCTCAGAGTTTGTCACTGTCACTGTGCAGTGGATGTGGCACTTGATGGCATATGGTGTTGTTAGAAATCATTTCAATAAAAAACGAAGGGTGATTTGTAAGTGGGGAGGAGATTGTCAGGGCCCTGCTTTCTTTGCCTCTCCTGGATGATCCACTCCCTCCTCGTGCTTCATGTGCTCCAGCTGGGCTCAGTGCTTGCTCATTGTGCTGCTCTGGGATTTCTCTCTCCAGCCCAGTCACCTGAGATGGTGTTTGGGTTTCCTGGATTGACCTGAAATCTGGTTCATTCTCTTGCTGTGTCATCCTTGGGGTAGTTCCACTCCTACTGCTTCCCAGCAAAGGTGGCCTGCCAGAAAGGGGACAGCTAGGGTGGTTTGAAGGATGCAAGCAAATGGAAATGAAAACTAAAAGAGTCTTGTTTCTAACTCAATAGGTAAGATAACCATGGGCCTAGAGAACTGATATTTACATATGCAAGATGTAGAAAGAGAAAAAGGAGATTAGAAGAAAAACTGAGCATGGGAGAAATACAGTAAGAGAATAAAAAAAGAAACAGGCAGACATATAGTTAGTGCAGAGGGAAGGCAGTAGCATAAATGCCTTCACTTGTATGACTCATTTGGCTCTTTCTTTGCTGGTAGATTGTACTTTTATTATGTCTCTGTGAATCAAATAGAGGTGAGCTGTGCATATATAGGAAAGATGCCAGGTGTCAGATAGGTGTATGTAATTACCAAAAAGGTGCCAGTGTCCTACAGCCACACCTTTGCCTCTGCTTCCCAACATGATATTGAGTATAACTAGGAATGCTCCTGGGCTCTGCTTTGGGTGCTGGTGACTGAGTGATGAATTTTCCCTGCCAAAGCTCAGGTACTGCACAGACAGCTCTGCCAAGTCAAATGCCTGTGGCTGATTTCTCAGTGTGTGTATTTGAGGAGAAAACTCTTCTATTTGCTGAAACATCACATTGAATGACTTATGGCGCACAAATAAAGATGTATATGTGTGGGTCTCTAAGTAGGACTGGTGTCAAAGGAAAATATTCAGGGGAAGAAAACGATTGCAAGTCTCTAATTAATTTTGTTTATTTATGCACACAAACCTTGAAATATTAATAAAGAATGCATAAGTAATTGATGGGCTACATATAATTTTTCATTATCTTAATGCTGAGATAGGCAGGAAAGTCGTTTTATAAAAGGTACAGGCATAGTACAGCCTCAAAAATAGCATAAGTTAGGCCTGAAACTGCTTCACTCTGGGAGTGACTGAGCACCCCTTACCTGGAGCAACAACTGTGGCCCTCTGCCAGGACTTGTCTTGAGTCTTATGGGTCCTTTCCTAGTCTGGTCAACCTTGATATAAACTGATACATCAGTTTTTCATCTCCAGTTTAAGGTATGTTTTGAAGCGTTTTAACAGCTGAGATAAAATTTATTCATATCCAAAGGGCAAATATAAATCTGTTAATATATGGTATTAAAAAATCTGATAGATTTTAATGCCTGACTCATGATTTTTGTGAGTGCTGGCATTGCCAGCAGACATTTGTCTGAATTGTGAAGCAGACTCTCGGGAGGGTGCAGGAGGTGGCATGCATTAGCAGAGTGGGGAGCAGTGCGTCAAACATTGAACAAGGGCTTCTTTTTTTCTAAGTTAAGACTTTTTCAATTTAGAACAGGAAAAATAGGCAAAAAGGGGAGAGTTTAAAAGATTGTACTGCTAGGAATATAGTCTTAACTCTGCTTCTGTTTAATTTGGTTGAGTTCTGGAAAGGCAGCCAAGCTCGAGGCCTCTGTGCTGGATGTCCACACCTTGTTTTCCTGGGGTTTTCTGAAGTCGCTGGGCAGGGAAGATCCCCTGATCCATAAGCCTCCCACATATGCCAACCTGCAAAAAAAAGGTATCTGTGCTCTCGTACTTACTTTGCTGGGAGAGAAAACTGCTAAAACCAAAGGCATTTCCTGGGATAGATCTGTGTGGGCTGTAACAAACCAGTTCATGCTCTTCTGTCTTCTCTTAGCAGTCCTTCATTGCTGGCAGTGCCCATTCTGGCACAGATCAATCCATATGCCTATTCTCTTTAGCCCAGACGTCCTTCCTGTTGGATAAGGTCCCGGTGTCTGTACTTCCAGCTGAAGGAGAGCAAGAAATCCCTTTAATTTTCTTGCAGGATGCTGTCCCTGTTGACCCTTTCAGCTTCCGAATGTTTAGCTCTCCCCTATTCTCTGATGTTGGGCATGAATAATTAAAGGACCGTTGAGAAGGGAACACAGGAAATTCTGTGGTTTTTATTTTAAATGCCACTGTTGAATTGGTGGTAATTTTAAGATTTGCATACCTCTAGATGTGATTAGTTTTATTTTTTGTTTCTTTAACTATCCTGTAAGTAGCTGGAACAGTGGATTGGTGGCCAGGAGGGTCATTCATCTACCAGCACCATATCAGTCTTCCCATAGTTAAGACTTCATTTGCTCTGTTGATAAAACTGATACGTAGTTCTAAACCAAATCTTGCCACAAATGGCCTTGAGGAGCTGTAATGCCAGAAACTGTTTGCCCTTGATACTTTTGATAGAGGCTTATCTGAAGCTACAGATCTCCTGATGCTTTTCTTGTTGACAGTGCCAATGGCTGAAGCTAGTTTCCTTCCCCAACAGGTTGCGCTAGTACATCCAGGAGGGCAATTTTTAAAACTATTTTATTATTATGGAGTATTATAATATGATTCTATATATAATATCTATTATTATGTTATTATAAAATATTACACCAGTCAGTGGAGTCTGACAAGCATTTGCACAAGGCAATTAATTCAAATCAATCCCTAACAGTGATTGGTTTGTTTAGGCTTAAATATATGCAGATTTTTAAGCATTTAGAGTTGGTTGAAATTTGTAGAGCACTAGCTTGAAATTAAATACGTACCTTGCTAAAATATTGACTCTATCCTTCTTTCATCTGTTTCATCCTGAATGTCCATGGATCTCTAAGTGGACACTATAGGAAGACAAGCAGCCCAAAATCATACTAATATTTTACAAACTGTCTCTCTTGTAGGAGGCTTAACTTCAGAATAGGGTGTCTGTTCTGTGCTTCCTACTTGACTTTCGTCAGAAGTGAATTGATGCAGTGGCTTCTCTCCTACTCCTTCACCTCATGTGCTTAACAGAACACCTCAGCAAGCACGTGACACGTGTCTATGTCCATCCACTCCTTTGGGGTACACTTTGTTTTATCTCAAGTATTTACAGAAAAATCACTATTAAGTCTAGAGCAGCATTAATATAACTATGAGAGTTTTCCTTTGCTTGGTTGTTAAGTGCTGTTGCCTCTCCAAAAGGTCATTTAAAGTCATTAAGATTGTTATATGTCTCTCTTGCCTATAAAGTCTATCAAGAACACTTCCAAATTCAAAGCTCCCATATGGACTTTTACAGTCCAGGGATGTTGCCAAATTAGCCCTAACTCTGCATTATTTAATTTGACTGTTTAAGAGCTAACCATTTTGTATCTTGTTTCACTTCCTTGTTCAGAGGTTGGTGCTGTCTCCACTGGCTATTGCAGTGTGGAGCTGTGCTCATCCTTATTGTGTCTCTAGGGAACTCTGCATCCAACAGGAATATTTGCTTACCCTAGTGCTAAAAAAATCCCAAAACAACAAAGAAAATCCTGGCCCAGCATGGCTCATAGTTTTGCTATCACCTTCAGTGGGCTCAGGATTTTATCGTTTTATTTCAAATCATATTAGACTAGGTTCAAAGTTTTTTTGACAGTTTGGACTGGTTAGCAGTTTAAAAGCACCTCTTTCCCAGGCTGGGCTGACCTAACAGACACCTTTGCAATGCTGGGTAAATACAAGGAACTATTCAGTTGGGAAATTACTTTAATAAGCAACATTTTAGTAAAATCTGCGGTTTGTCCTCTGAAATCTTCTTAATAAAAAGAAATCTCCATTACTCTCTCACTTGGCCCTACCTTCCTATTAGTTAGAAATCTAATTTTTTTCAGAAGCAGCATTAAAGATTCAGCCACTATTTGGAATAATTCTTGTGCAATGCTAATCTAATCGACTTGATGCACAGCATTTTCTTTAGGATAGAAGCTAACTGCCTTTATTCAGCTTACACAATCCTTTCTGAAAAGAGCCCTTTACACAGCGCATGTCATGTCAGCAGCAATCATGGACTGAGTGGTGGAGCATGCAAATTAGTCAGCAGCTGCTCTTTAATTGGCTTGGAGGAGTCACATAATGAATTTGCCAGTAAGTGCAGGGGTAGATCATATTTAAAGTTGATGGTCTTTCAGAGTGTTTTGTTGCTGGTACCTTTGGGTGCTGACAGCTGGAAGCACACCTTGCCTGGTCAGTCTGTTAGTTGTGCTATCTTCACCCTGTCCAGCCAGCACTCTCTGCAGTGCTCATGGCTCTCCCAATCCCCTCCAATAATTATTCGCCAGTGCTGGGAAACAAAACAGTAATTATCCAGTTCTCCTGACATTCCCCAATGCTACAGCATGGGCTGAAAGCAAGTCATGTTATCATTGCATCAGAGAGTCAGGATGCTAATGCTGATCTAAGTAGTTCTGGTGGTTAGGTTTTGTTTTCTTCCCCCTCCTCAAGCATTCAGATATGATGGGAAACTAGTTAGAAATGCAGACTATGGCAGCCAAGCTGACCTGTTCTCTAAAGCAGGCATTTCAGAAAGATGGGGAGATGGATGAACTAACATGAATTCCATGAGTGTATGAGCAGGATCTGTTTCAGAGGAGATAAGTAGTTTGTACTTTGTTGTTTGTTTGTTTGGGTTTGTTTGTTTGGGTTTCTAATACATGTATTTAGAAAAAAATAATCTGGAAGTATATGTGGCTCTCCTTGTTTTGCTTCATCTTCAGATCCTGCTCTCTTTCTTCTTATGGAAGATTTCCCCTGTGACAGAGTGAAAATACTTTTCAAACATCAAAGAACAGTAATGTATCACAAAGAGGAGGTTTTACCACTGAAAAATAAACTAAAAGCTGTGCAAACACCACCTGGGTGTTTCAGGTGGTGGCTGCTGCTTTATGTTGCCCTCAGTGCTCATCTGGTCACTGCTTTTTCATCTCCATTGCCTCCCTGTGTGTGTAAATGAAGCACTATTCATTCCCACAAACTGCTTTGGGTCTACAGAGTTCATGTTTTACCCCTCGTTTGACCTTTTGTGCCCCCTCCCTCCTTCCCTGCAGCCTTTGGGCAGCCTGCCAAGCCTTTGCTTAATCCCAGAGAACATACTTTTGGTACTGGCACAATGAAGAAAAAGAGACAAATTGATTTGCATTTCTTATCTGGGAGCTTCACTTGCAAAATCTAGTACAGTTTCACTGACGCAGAGGCAGGAGAGATGATCCTGTAAATCTGACATATCTTTATTGAGGGTGAGAGGAAAGGGAGTGGGAGGGATGGTCTGAGCTCACTACGGGAAATAATACTGTAGGTAGCTTTGTTGTCCCAGTGTGTGTTTCACTGAAGCTTTCCTGGAGGGTTTGGAGATGCACTCACAGTGCCGTTGTATTGCTACCCAGCCCCAGTTTAGCCAGTTGCATGCAGCTTCCCGTTCCCTCTAGCTTGGCTGGAACTGAACAAGGGGAACAGGCACCTGGCAGATGGGGTGTATTCACCATTCTAGCTACATCATCTTTATTTTTACATATCTGCATGTGCTGAACACTCTGAATCAGTTCCAGTGAGAGTAAAAGTTGATTTCAGCAAGCTCTTGGAGATCGATCCTGTTGCCTCCCTGTGTGTGTGAGGGGCTCGGGAGGCAGAAGTAACCAGAGAAGAAAAATGTCCTTAAGAAAATGTCTGGGGTCTCCTGCTTTCTACAGCTGCCAGAGCAGCCCCACTATTGCCTGACTTTCTTACCTGTCTTATGGCAATCTGTGCTATCCTGCTGCTGCTGACACAACAGCACATCTCTGACACTTGAGGAGCAGAGGGATGAAGAGCCAGTCCCAGTCACTGGTTGGCAAAATTTCCCCCTCAGTTTAACCTAGGTGCTGAGTCAAAGCCCAGCAGCAGCAGTGACGTGCGTCCCTTGTTGAAGTACAAGGCCGTGCTTCCAAGTGGGGCACAGAGGGGTTCCTCAAGCATAATTTCAGGCAAAAATAAATGAAAACCTGAGGGATGAAAAAAGACAAATATAATTGGCTGGATGAGACAGTAACCCCCTTGGTGTCTCTGCACTCAGTGCTTAATGAAGCCTCTCATAGCTGAACAACTCATGCCGTAGGCAGGAGGTTGCCCACGCCTCGGATCACGGTGTTCTCTGTTCAGGCGACTCCACTCACTGCCTCTCCAGGCATGTATAGGAACATGGAGTCTAAGGGAATGCGAGGTTTTGGGTACCTGATGCTTGAAGCAAGCAGAAATTGCAGGTCAGTCAGTATAGATATTAATGTGCTGCTTGCGGGGGCTGGTTAATCTTTTAGAGCTTACATCTTCTCTGCTGACTGCAACAGCACAGCTGCCTTGTGCCCACCGGGGTTGCCCCATTTTACAACAGTGCGAAGAAAGAAATGGACTCTTCAATGTTCACTTTTTATTGTCTGATGATCCTTTTGTCCCTCTCCTTCCATTCTGCCTGCCTCAGCATCTTCAAAGCTGCTTGTTTGAACTGAAATCACAGAACAACAACTTTGAGGCTGGCAGGGCAGACTACTCAATGCAAGCTCTTGTCAAGTGTTGAGTATCTTCAAGGATGGAGATTCCACAATCTCCCTGGCAATCCATTCAAGTGTTTGATAACCTTCACAGTGAAAAGGTTTTTTCTCAAGTTTGAACAGAACCCACTGTGTTTCATTTTGTGTCCATTGCTTCTTGTTCTCTCACTGGATACCACCAAGTAGAGTCAGGGTCAGTCGTTTTTATGCTCTCACACACACTTCTAATCACACACATTAATGAGATGGTCAAGAACCCTTCTCTTCTCTGGGCTGAGCAGGTCCAGCTCCCTCAGCCTTTCCTCACATGAGCTATGCTGTAGTCCCTTCACTCACCACCTTGGGGACCCTTTGCTGCACTCACTTATGTGCGTCTTGTGAGGAGAAGCCACAAATGTGCTCTGTCCTTCAGATGTGCCTCAGCAGTTCTAAGGAGGGAGAGAGGATCACTGAATGCTAGAGCAGTCAGACCAAACTTATTGCCAGATGTGCAATTGCTTGTGACAGTTCTGTAGCCAGGCCATGGCGAAGATTAACTTCAATGAATTTGCTAATTTTACCTTATACCGTGTCAGTAGAGTAGCTTTCTAGTCGGCTCTGAGTAATTTTTTTTGAATGGCAATGCAATCCATGCAAGTCAGCCCTGCTGCTGAGTCGTTGATGAAGTGAGTTGTGGTGCTGGCCTGGTATTTGGGTAAGTTCTTTTTCCCAATTTTTCATCTTGACTTTGTTCTACCAACATAGAAGTCATGATGCCAAATGTAGACAAATGATATCTTTAAAGAAGCATTTTAAGGATTTCTAGCTTGGTTTTTGTGATAGACCTATGTTTGAATTCTTACAAAGGCCAATGCATTGAAAATTATAGTTTCCAGTTTATTTTAAAATGTTCACATCATTTGTGAACTACGTGATGACAAATATTCTATAGCCTTTTTGTACATGGTCTGCTAGCCTGTGTTATTTAGAGAATATTTTGAATTGATACACTCAATCAATTCATCAGTTCAGTAATGTTCAGATTTTTTCATTAAATCAATCCTTCCATGAAATCTGTCAAGTAGCCATCAACCTGCTGATGCTATTTTTGTCACTTCTATCCTTATGTAGAGCTAGATTTTTATTAGGAAAGCACACTATTCTGAATATTCTGAGAGGATTTTCGTGAGTCAGGTGTTAATCACGTGGAAAGGAGTTTTTGTTAAATACATCCTGTGCTGCATGTGATGAAGTGTGACCAGCAGGTCGACAGGCTGATTCTCCTCTTCTACTCTGTTCTCCTGAGACCCTCACCTGAAGCTCTGTGTCCTAGGTCCCCTACACAAGAAGGATGTGGGCCTGTAGGAGCAAGTTGAGAAGGCCATGAAGATGCTCACAGGGCTGGAGCACCCCGGCTGTGGAGACAGGCTGGGAGAGCTGGAGGTGTTCAACCTGGAGAAGAAAAAGTTCCAGGGCCACCTTGGAGCACATTCCATTGCTCAAGAGACTGCAAGAGAGCTGGGGAATGGACTTTAGACGAAGGCCTGGAGCAATAGGACAAGGGGGAATGGCTTCAAACTAACAGAAGGCAGGTTTAGATTTGAATATTTGGAAGAAATTGTTCACTATGACAGCGATGAGGCCCTGGCACATGGTGCTCAAAGCAGCTGCGGCTGCTCTATCCCTGGCAGTGTTCAAGACCAGGTTGGAGGGGGCTTTGAACAACCTGGTCTAGTGGAAGGTGTCCCTGCCTCTGGCAGGGGTTTGGAATTAGATGATTTTTAAAATCTGTTCCAATCCAAACCATTCTATGCTTCTACATCTCCGCTTATTTTCTGTAAATAGGTGTTTTTTTCTGCTTACAGGTCATGAGGTAGAAAGGTCACTTTCCTGTCCACTTCCTATTCTAAGCCTCAGACCAGTCCAGGATGGGATTCTTTGTAGTAACTCTATATTTCATCATTCAGTATTTTGACTCCTTATACCAACTGCAACCAATATCTATATACATATTTTATTTTAAATGCTTACAGAAAGGGTAGTCATATCTAACCATGGCTCAGAAGACAGAGTTGTGAGGTGTAAGAATCCAGCAACATGGGGACAACCACCGCATCTGACCTCATTTTTCTGGTCCTACTTCAATTCTGAGAAACTGCTGGTACAAAACTTGTTCCAGACTTTTAGAAAAGCCATAGAGGTGCTGACCCCAGAGGTACTTCCTAAAGTACAAATACCTTTTTCTTTCTAGTTTTGTCTAAGGCATAGAGGTGTCAAAGTCAAGAAACTTTTGTATTTAACATGCAGGCTGGTATTTGCAGACCCATGTTTGACACTCGTGTGCCTGACAAGTCATGATTCAGTCATGAAGAATCTGTTGGCTTATATGGGTTGGGTGCTCCATCAGCTGCACCTTCCACATAACATACAAGTGAGATGCAAGGTGTCCTTCTGCTCCCACGAGTCCCACCTTTGAATTTAAGGATTATCGACAGAACTTTTTTAAACAGTTCTGGTAGTTGCTGCTCCTGGGTTTTCCAAACTGCCTGGGAAGTGCAATCTGTAAGCACAGTACCTTGACATCCTCATAAAAAAAATTACCTTGGAGCGACCAAGTGAAAGGTTAGGACTGTTGAGTGTTTTAATCAATAATATATGAGTTGGATGAGCAGGATACTGTACTTTGCAGTATGCAATCAATAATACATTTTTTATGCTCACCTTTTTAATCCTCAGAAAAACTACATCAAAAATTTCACCCTACACTGCCCACAAGAATCAATAATAGAGAAAGGTTGCCTCTTCCCCTTAGTACAATTTAATGAAAAGCATAATGAATTTATTTCCTAAATGATGCTACAAATCTATTATACATCTTCTGGAAATACCAAGTGGAAAATAGAGTTTAATATAGCGATAAAATTAGGAATTTTCAAAAACTGAAAATGCAAATTTTAAAGTTGTCATTGTAACTCTTCAGTTAGTCATTGAAGAAGAAATTCTAGGAAAATGGAGTTTATGTAAAGCAAGCTGAGTCTATTATTATTATTTACTATTTCTATTGTCATAGTATGTAAAAGCCTCAACAAAGGGACCATTCCAATGTACAGGGTAAATAATTCTCTCTGGTTTCCACTAACTGTAATGGTCTCTTACAATTATCTCGAGACTGGTTCCGTGGATGGAAGCCTGACACTAGCTTGGATTCTATTTGTAAACTAATCTGTAAAATTTTCAGTAAAACTGACAAAAGTTTTCTACTGAGTAGCAAAGTTTTATACTTGTGAAGTTTTTGTGCATCTATAAAGCATTTTCCATTATACTAAAAGGAGGATCAAACTTTTCTTAATGCCAGCTGACCACATTTCTATTTCAGGCTCGAAGGCATTAAAATTCCTCCTTGCTGAATCACAAAGTATATTGCTTTGTTAGCAGTACTTCAGATCCCTGTGGGCTTCTGCTGCTGTTTTACTGCATCACCAATTATTTGTGATGTATTATTAATTATATGTGATCTATACTTCTGCCACTTCCATGACTGTTGTAGTGCATTTAAACAAGAAGTAGGAGATTCTTTAAAAAGTGGCCTTTTTTTTCTCTCTTTTCTTCCCCCCTGTGGCAAGCTGCCAGCTGGGCATTATAATTTTTTTTTATCCAAACTGTTATGAAAACATTGTTTTGTGTATGTCCACACCTGGCAGGTGCAGGCTACTGGACAGGCTCCCATACTTCAGGACAATGACTGGGGAGAAGGTTGGGAATGCAAAAGAGATACATCAAACTCAGTATTATCTGATTTTTCCCTTCTAGAAAAGAAAATATGTATTGCCTTCGGTACTGAACAAAAGAGAACCAGCTTTAAGAAAGAAGAGAACCAACTTTATTCTCCTATGGGTATTGCCATTCTTTTGAGCTAAGGTCTTTGAAAATCTGAAAAATATTCCTGGTAGAGCTGGGATAGGGGCACAGTGGGCACACTGGGGATACCTTGGCAATCCCAATTTTTTTGGTGCTATTTCATAAGGTGCAGCATTCAGTGAGGACCTTTTGGCTACAATAAAATCAGTAGCATATCACCAACACAACCTGTAGTCACTAAAAGTTCCCCTTGTGTGTGACATCTGTGTATGATTGGATGAATGTGTTGGGAATGACCCTGCTGTTCTAACGTAAAAAAGATGTTTTCTGTATACAGGATCCAACTACAGTAAGAAAAACATGGAAAATAGGACAGATGAATACTGTCACTCTACGCTTATCAAGACCCACAGAAACCGTGGCATAATGATTCCTCAGCGGTGTATCTGACTGCGGATGTGAGGATGTGTTTTTGAGGTTTTGGCTTTGTCTTAGCTCTGGTGGAAACTTCCCTGTGGAGAACTGAAAAGCAGAATTCGACTTCTTCACAAACGGAACACAATAGTAAAAGCCAGTTTCTACTGTGTTGGGGTTGGTACCTTAAGATAAGCTCTATTTCCTTATCACTGCTCACTGCTACTCCATTTCCAATGTAAAATAAGTTTTGCAAAATCCTCTAAAGCAGGCAAGTAAAATTCTAAGAAAACAAATGTAAGTGTTGCTGAAGGTAGGAAATAAAAACAATTAAGCATTTCTCAAAAAGTAATTTCCCTGCTTTGCAGTCTGCTTAATTGTCTCTGAAACTCCATCACAGGGATGTAATGAAAATGTCACTTTTTATGCTGTTTATCTCTTCCTGAAAGCATCCCCCGGGTCGATGAGACCCATCCAGGGCAAGATTATGCTGATACCTCAGATACCAACAGCAGTTAAATCCCAGGATCAGGGTTCAGCCCCTCCCAGCTGTGGAGCAAGTTCATCTCAACCCTCTGCATCTCAGCCCACACCTGTCCTGCCTTACTGGAGGTATCACTCAGGTAGTCACTGCCATTCCAGTTAGGAGTGAAGCCCTCGGTTTCCTTTATGTCGCTGGAGAGACAAACACCCCCAGAGTGTGACTCAGACTCCAATCTGCTAATTTTCTGGAGGTGTCTGCCTATCTGCATTTACTATTGAGGGAGTACAAAATGACTAGTCTCCTAAATTAGGTATTCTGCTTCGATGTTTCAAGCTGGAAGAATGAATCTGCATTTAAGTCCTGAACGCTCACATAAAGGCGAAGCTGAACTTCTTGCCATCATTACCCAACTTGGATGAAGTCAGCCTCAGTGTGCCTGTATTTCAGGTCTGATCCTAGCTGGGAAAATGCAAGCAGTGACAACTGCATGTGCAAGGGGATCTGGCTGGAAACAGGTAGTGGTGACAACCATGAAAAAGTGCAAAGCTGAGGATGGGTGTGTCTGCTCTTGAAGCTGGGGAAGAGAGGTGAGAATCTGACATCCTGGCATAGGTAAATCTGGAAATTCTCCCAAATGAGAGAATCTCTAACCTGATTACTTTAAGCAGTCTATTACCTATGTATTATTTCTGTTTGGTGATTAAATTCTTCAGCATAATCCCGTACTCACTGAAGGCAGTGGAAGTTACAGTCAGCTGGTGCTTTGCAAGACCAAGATCTTGACAAGCTGCAAGGAATTAGGAGTGATAATTACAAAAAAAGGATAAAATTTGCTATGTACGTTCTTGCTCATGGTGTGTGTAGGACTTTCTCCTCCTCTTAAATTGAGGAGGCAATTAGCTACTAATATAACTCTTAAAAAGAAAATCACGATAATCCTTGATGTGTGCCATTCTATAGCCAGAGGGAAGTAAAGTATGTCTTTAAATATTGCAATACACTCTGATTCTGAAGATTAATCAAGTAATCTGGATGATTTTTTGTCTGTCTTGGGTTTTGTACCAGTTGTAAAGTCTATATGAAGAGTTACTCACTCTGCCAGGCTGGATGGAAACTTGAGAGATCCCTGGGTGCTTTGCAGAGATCATGGATGACATGGCTGATATCTAAAGAATTACTTATAAGTAAGGGCAGATCTTTTCCTTTAGCTCTCTGTGTTTTTTTCCCCCATCACAGTTGCTTTCCTGGCCACAGTCATTATTAATATTCATTTTTTATCTTTTAAAAATGCTGATTAAGGAGCTTTCTCTTGATTGACACATCTCTCAAGTGACTCCCGACAGTGATTATCATGGAATTAATCGTTTGACTCTGTCAGGAGAAAGACCCCTGTGTTGACTTTCAGCAGATGTCTGTTATCATTATTATTGCAAGGCAACACATTTATTTGGGACTGAATGATAGCAGTAGATGTCATCTGAAAGGGTTGGTTTGCAGTGGTGCTGCTTTTGTTGGATTGCTGTAGTTCTGGTTAAAATTCCTCTCAGCAGCACTATTGCTTGATTGCTGGGTACTGCAAATTCAGGGGAATTAGAGCTGTTTGAGTGTCGTGGATAGACTGTGGTGATTCAGCAGATATTCTGCCTTTGTTCTTTTTGTAGCACCCCCACATAAAAACCTACTTTTGCTACTTTGCCCATGGAGAGACAACCTATTTTCTTGCTTTTAACCACCTTCCAATGACGTCTCCTGAGACTTCTTTAGGGGGGAAGAAAAAAGACCTATTGTTAGTTATAACCTGCTCTCTCACTGACATATTTTATGAAATCAGGAACTGATAGATGACTTCACTTACTTCTGCCTTACTTTTGTATCTTATCTTAACATTCCCTAAATGAGGTGGGGGAGGAAAGGCTGAATAATGTTGCTTGAGTACTTGGGGAAGTAGAAAGATGGCAGTGCTACATCCAGAAACTTTCTGTCGTCTTTCAGATATGAATGTTGAATCCCGACCTCCAAGGACAGCAAGAGGTTTGAGGTCTGCTTTGATCAAGGTTTGCTTCCATTAACACCATATTTGTTATTTTAGGGAAGGATAAGTGTGTGGCCCCATGTCAGTTCTAACTTGGAGTAGGATTTGCCAGTCAGCTTAAGCTGATCTAAATGCCCTCTGCTATGGAAGAGGGTGGTCTGCTACAGCTCTGTGCTGGCCTTTTCTGCCATCCCTTTAGTGACCAGATTATTCTGAAATGAGTCAGGGCAGCTCAGTTATGTGGCTGAAACTGGACCCGGTCTCTGGGGTTTTTTTTCAGTGGTTGCTCACTCCTGTACTGGGGAAGAGGTGACATTCTGCAGATTCCTTTTGTGTGGTAGAGGGAGGGCAGACCTGCCTCTCCAGCAGCACCAGGGTTCTATATCTGCTGAGACTGCATAAGAAATTGTGAATTTAGGTGTCTGAAGTGGGAACGCTGACTCTTTAAATAGCCAGTAGGCACAAGGATTCCTTTCAAAGCTTTTCCAGTGTAACTGTCTTCAGCAGCAATCTATTAATAGTCTGCTAATTTAGAGAAGTACCAGTGGCAATTAACATTGTGAAGTGACACCCGTTCAAGGGTGGAAATGCTTATTTCTGCAGTGGATACAGTATTGCACAGCAAAGCTTCTGCTGGCATTGGTCTATTCTCATCTTGAGTACTGTGTGCAGTTCTGGGCTCCCCAGTTTAAGAGGGATGTTGAGCTGCTTGAGAGGGTCCAGAGAAGGGCAACGAGGATGGTGAAAGGACTGGAGGGTAGGCCCTATGAGGAGCGACTACAGGAACTGGGACTGTTCAGTCTGGAAAAGAGGAGGCTCAGAGGGGACCTCATTGCTGTTTACAACTACCTGCGGGGAGGTTGCAGCCAGATGGGTGTGGACCTCTTCTTCCAGGCTGACGACACCAGAACGAGAGGGCACGGCCTCAAGCTACGCCAGGGGAGGTTCAATCTTAACATTAGGAAGCGGTTTTTCACAGAGAGAGTAATTGCATATTGGAATGGGCTGCCCAGGGAGGTGGTGGAGTCACCATCCCTGGAGGTGTTTAAGAGAAGACTGGACGAGGAGCTTAGTGACATGGTCTAGCCGGGAGGTGTAGGGCTGGATGACGTTGTGCCCCCTCCGTCTCGGAGTGGCCTGCTAGACTGTGAGGGATCTAGGTTGGTGTTATGCTCTGCGATGTGCTCTCGGTCTCTTTACGGGTGTTAGATGGTGAGTTGGACTAGATGATCCTTGTGGGTCCCTTCCAACTCATAATATTCTGTGATTCTGTGATTCTGTGATTCATGGAGTACTGGACCTCATCAGGGGCTGTGAAACCTGTATCAAGTGAGAAGTTTTGTAGCACTGGAGTTCCTTTTGGTTTTGGTGGTTTGCTTGCCAGGTGTACAGCAGTAAAACTCCATGGAGAAAGAGGCTGGACTGTCTGTCACAGGAAAGCTGATTTCCCACTCCTCCCTCTGGAATCAGAGATGCTGCACAGCTGGGCTCCTTCAGGAAGCACTTTGGGACACCCTGCCTGTAAACCCAGGTCCCCAAAGCTGCACAGACATTGTCATGGTGTGCTGTGTGCTGCTCCCACAGGTACTCACACCTTCCAAATACACCCTCATCTTTCCCCCAGTCCCACTTCCCTCTGTGACTCTCAGTGAAGATGCCCAAGTAGGGAGACCTGGGAGTTGACTGGCAGACCAGATCCGGATTACAATGCTCCGTGGATTTTGCAGGCCAGATTAAAGTACTTGGAAGGATCAGTCTGGCTCATGGGCTATATTTTTGACATACTTGTAGAAAAGTATTAGGAGTTGTAAGAAGGACTAATGTGAGCTTATATGTGTTTTGCAATTTGGTGTTGTAACTGCTTTGTTAGGGAAGGCAGAATTTGAAGCAGTTAAGCTATTTTTGTCCGTTGGGTTTTTTGTTTCAGCAAATGCCTCTTACCTCTCCTGAATTGAAAAGCAAACCCCATTTTCCCCATTATAACCATTCAATTAGTCTCATCTCTTCTCCCATTTTCCAAGCAACTTAGCGAGATGAGAAAAATCCTTCAAATTGCACTTATATTATAAACACTGCCAATGAGCCTTTAGCAGGCAGGAAACCTAATGGGACAATCTCAATTTACAGAAAGCTGGTTAGCAGCAAGTGCATTTCAGCTTATAAATGAATGATGTTAGATGAAGGTGTGTGTCTGCATAGTATCATTCTCACCTGTAAAATATTTTCCATGTAGAGATCTCAATGTATCTTGCAAGGAAATCTGAATATCTTTCTACTTCTGAGGCATAAGGGAAGTGAAGAACAAGCCTGAAGTAACTTCGCAAGGATGTGGTGCCATCAGTGGGAGGGTTCTGTGACTGGGTGCCAAATTTGTTCATCTTCCATCTTAACCACCATTGGTCTTGAACAGGTTTATGAAATGTTGTGTCCCCTTTGCAGTAAGGAGTTGTCACTGGTCTTACTGGGCACAACGAGAGACTTCAGCACAGTGTAGGTTTCAAGGAAAGGGCAGGTTTTGTAGGTTGGCTTATGCAGGCTGAATATCATAGCCAATGAGAATAAAATGGTTTAATAGAAATGTTACCTTCACATTGGCATCACCATCTTACATGGAACATGGCATCCTGCTGGATTTCATCTTTATCTTCATTTCTTCAGTCATTAAATTTCTGCATTTTTAAAAACTAAATTTGGGGAGAATGTGGACATTTAAATTTAGCCTTAGAGGTCATATAACAATATTTCTGACAACGTCATGTACTTAATTTCTGCTCTTAAACTTTGTGTTCAACACTTCTGAGAACACATCTTGCCCTGCACTTTGCAGATGCCAAAATTTTACATGGGTTTCAAACGGGAGTAGAAGGTTCCCTGTTAATTTTTCTGCTTTTAAACACATGATCTGTGGTCTGAGAAGGCTTATCTCAGACTGTTGGACTATGGATGAGTGTCCAGGAGTTGTGTTATGATGTTGGTTTCTGGCACTGGGCACTACTGTTTTCTGATCAAATGCTTCTAGATCATGGTGAAATTCAGTCCTCAAAAATAAAAGGGAGACCTCCAAACTGACCAAGAAATTACAAGTCTTATTCCCCAAACCCTTCTTCTTGTGCCCCAAACTTTTTTTTCTGCCTCTCTCCTGCTCCGTGTTTGGAGGATGCTCCCATTCAAGGCTGCTTCCAAATCCAAGAGCTGTTTCTGGGAGCCAGGAAAGAGGGACTTTCTGGTCTGATAGTGTGGGAAGTGTCTGATTTCAGTGTTGCTTGGATCAGTCTATAGTTCCCATTATACTGAAATTTGTAAACTCTTTTTGCTTATGTATTTTAAACCAAATACTCACTTTGCTGGAAGATTGAGCTCTGAAAAGAGGAGAGGGTAGTCCATAGAAAAATACTGAAGCATGGCCTTGCTGGCAGGATCAGAATTTGTTTTCCAGGTATTGATTTGATAGCAACAGGGTTGAAACTGCTCAAATGCTAAAAACTTAAAGAAGAATTGTAACCCTTCAACTGGGACATGATACTATGATAATTTTCTTTTCAACAACCACCTCCCTTGAAATGTTTGCCATTGCAGAGTTAAGTGAATCCATTTGTGAATTAATGGCCATGGATACTTTTTTCTTCTGTCTTACAACTGAGCGTTAGAAACTTGTCAAGCTCTTAATCTCTTTGCACCAAAAATAGCTTTGATGATTGCGGGATACAATTCATACTAAATGTGCCTGATATTAATATCCTTTTTCGTATGTCAATCTTAGAATTTCCTTGAGCAAAGTTACTGGGACACCAATGGGGAGAAATTTGGGAAAGGCACAATTTCTACAGATGAAATGCTTAAAATAGCTTTTTGAGAAACTTTTAAGATTTTTAACTGAAATCCTGGTGATTTGCATTTTCAGTGCAGTACAGGCATTACTGGAATCATGGCAGCAAGCCTTGTCAAAGGGCAGTGTTAGACCTTTCATTTACAGAATGCCTTTGGGTCACTTTCCTCATGTAAATATTACAGTACAGATGGTTTTTTTGTCTTGATTTATAAAGTAATATCAGGAATTGCACACAACTCAGTCTGTGCCAGACCTCTGTCTACTGCAAAATCAAGATTTTCAAGGCCACTTTCAAAGCAGAATAAAGAAAATCTATGAAATGTGATTTTCCTGAAATAAGATCCAGGTTGGGGTTAATGACAACATTTAGGTTGATGCCTCAGGACATATCTGAAATGTGTGCAACCACTTAGTAGCTTTAAGCCTTATTCAGGATTATTCCTTCAATAATAAAAGCAAGTTTGTGTCACCAGAGTGATTAAAAATACCCCCCCTTAGTGAGCAAAGAGATTAACAATACATGACATTTGACACAAGATCTGCAAAAAGGAACAGAGCATTCACTAACTCCTCTGAGCTTTGTTTTATCTCAAAACATAAATTTTGTTGCCAATGGAACTCTATATAAGAATTAATTAGGAAACTTCACAAGCAGTCAAAACTCTTGTATGCCATTATAAATTTATCATTGCTGAAAGGATCTATTTCTGCTGTCAGACATCATGCTTATCTGGCAGAATATGGAATATGGAATAAATCATCTTCCTATATAAGGAACACTAGGAAAATGTTTGGAAAACTTGTTTTTATAAAGCCAAACATCATGTTTATTCTCTGTAAGGCATTTCTGATTAAACAACCTATCAAGTATTCTGTCATTCAAATATGTATTCAACTAATTGCAGGAGATTCCTTGGACTCCTCAATCAAAGATAACTTGCTCAGGGGTGTGTTGAATACTGCAGTGCATGTGCCTGTCCATAGATTTTCCCACCTAAGAGAGGCAGAAGTTGGGCTTGGGGCAAACCACTGCCCTCTAAGTGTTTAGGCAAAGTTCTCATGGCCTGCAGAACCAATTTACCATTCCATTCGTTTTTATTTTAATTGTATTAATCATATACAATTACTCTCATCAGTAGTTTTCTAAGCTTATCTCAGTTATTCCAGCATCATAGTATTAGATTGTAACTATAAACATACATCTAATACTGTCTAGATACTTGGACAAGCCTGTGCTTTGTACAGTGTATTTCCAATTATCACATATAGTAAAACATTCTGTGCTTCTATTTATGTCAGTAACTGAATAACTCCACCTCAAACAAGTATCAGAATAAGTGTTGGAGCCCCATGTATGCCTGGCCTTGTGCCTGTGTGGAAGTGTCAGATGAAAAATGAGACCTGATGAATCTGGAAATTGATGTTCAAATTTTTTCTTTGTCTCTTGGAGTGGACACCATGTTTCCCTGTAACAGGGAAATTAAGCTCTGGGAAGCCTCAGACAGATGTTGTCCAAGCCTCCAGTCTGAGACTTTCCTGACTCTTGAGTCAGTTTGCATCAGATATTCTCATGTCGATGTTACATCATTTTACTGAAATCCACATTTGGCAGAGAATCACACTTTTGCTGCACATCTTTCATACACACATGGTACTACGGGTGTGATTTTCATCCTGCTTTGTCTGTTGTTTTCATCCATGCTGTATATCACCTTAAACAGATGATATTAGACATAATTTCTCAGGAGCAATATTTTTTTAGGTACCAAGTCTGCGTAGTTTAATGTTATCATAGCTAACCGAACATGATACATTGAACTGTGTGAAGCTATTGCCTCATGAATACCTGTGAGTGCCTGAGATGTGCTTATTTGTGGCTTCAGCTTTTGGCCTGGTGAGCAGGCATTCTCTCACATTCTTCTTGTCACTCTCTCATGTTTCATTTTCTTATGATCCCATGGCCGAAGGGTCGATTGCTTTTTAATGCCATGAAGATGCACTCCTTTCTGTGATAAAACCCCTTAGAAACATTATCAAGGTGTGACTTTTCTGAGGTTAATCCATCATATCACTCTTGTTTGAAATGTTCTCCATTTATTGTAGTGTCCTTAATGTGGGTGTGATGTGTATGAATGAAATTCCTCAGAGGAACATCCTACTGCCTCTTCCTGGGTGCTCATGTTCCCATGGGCACTGCTGCCAAGACAGTGTGTAGCCGTGCCTGGAAGAAGTCAAATGCCCTGTATCACTCAGGGTTTCTCCTATAAAAATTAGACTAGAAATTCGGTTTGGATAATAAGATTGTCTGTCTTAGTGATGATAATGAAGCAGTGCAATATTTTACCATGGAAGAAATTACAGATTTTTTGCTAGAGGAAATATGAAACATATTTCTCTTGGGAATGGTTATGTAGAGATGATTTGGATTTGCAAAGGCCTAGGCGTTTTTTGGAGATCCTACTATCCCACAATTCTGCGTTCTGTGCTTCATCATTTCACAGACAGCCTATCAAAATGCATAAATGCTAATACAGGCTGTTAAAAGATAAATCTGACAGTTTACTGTGAATTGCACTCCAAGCAGAAGGTCTCCAGAGGGAAGAAACATCTCTATAAACCTGATACTGAAAGATGGGTCTACACCTGAGAACACTAACACGTTATGAAAGCCTGAAAACATCTGCCATCAAGTAAGATCCTGGAGCTCTCTATGGAACTCTAACTACAAACTGAACACGTAGGAGCACACTGAAAACATGCGGAGATGTTTCAGAAACTTGAACTTAAGGAACAGTGATCAATGGAAAAGAGATTTCCATATTTCGATTTATAATTATTTTCTAATGCCTGAGAATTCAAATCTTGAATGGCTTTTTCAATTCAGTAATATTTATGGAATGGGTTAATTGAATTATCCTAGTTCCTGAATTTAAAAAATATTTTGTTTTAAATTTTGATCACATTATGGGTAAAAGCTTATCCTGGCATGAAATGACATTTGGGGGAAGAAGATTGTGAAGGAAATCACATTTTGGTGTTATATTTTAAACATCATAGCATGAAATGTTTTGACAATTCCTAGCTTTTCTTATTTTAGGTATTTGATACTAATGAAAAACTTAATAATAGACCATGACCAGCTCTGTAGAGAAAACACAGAGGCTGCAAAAGTTATGGAAATAATGCTAATGGGTGAAATTAGAAAATTAATTCTTTGTAGGAAACACAAATAGTGTGCATACCCTGCTGCCTGCTCATTGAGTAGAAATAACAGCACAGCCTCTGTAAAACAGACAAACTTACTGAGGCTGGGCTGAATCTGAGTGTGGAGAAAGGTTCTTTCAGCTTCAGAAAGGAAATAGGTGCATCTCGTTCGAAGCAAGATGAGAAACAAGGTGGGCAAATCCAAAGCAATGCAATTTGGAATAAAGAGTTTTAAAATGCTTGGAGATGAGGATGTGTTCAAAATTACTGCAGTCATAACGTGTCATATTGTTGAGGACCACTTAAGTATGTTTGCTGAATAAGCAGATGTAAAACAATAAAAAAGCTATGAAATGAGGGAGCAGGTTATATTAAGGAGATAATAATGTAGAAAGTTGCTAAAATGAGGAAGTAAATAAATGATCTTATATGCACATTTCCCTAGCTCATCTATGATGGCAATAGAAACATTGAAATGAAAAAGAGAACACTATGAAATTGAACTAAAATTAATACAGCTTTTCATCCAATAAGGTGTTCTGCAATTTTCCTCGCATAATGCTCCTTTTTTGCATAGATTAGAGATGATTTCTTCATAGTACTCCATGCTGCCTATGACCTGGGGCAAATATTGGGCAGGAAGAAGTCTTGATTTCTTTGGGAATGGTAAATTAGATACTTCCGTTGATGTGTTTATACTTAAATGGAAAATGTGCTTGTTGTGGATTTTATACTATGTGCCAGTTTAGGACTGAGATATACACAATTCCTGTTTCATTATCCAGCATCTCATTTGTATCATTAATGTGACCACCAGAATTTTAAATTCATGAATGTGTCCAAAGAAAGGTGTTTTGCTATTTCCAGAAGGGATTAAATTTGATCTCTTCATTTCAGATTTCCTTTCTCTTAAATATATATCTTTCTAATGCTTACTTCGGGGGGTTTTTTAATATTTGCCTAAAAAAGTTATGCTGAGAGCAGAAGCAGATGCTGTGTCTAATGAATTGGCTCAGAGTGAGTTTTGGCCAACACTGAACTGGATGGTCCTTAATGATGGCCAAAAACAATGGTCATGAGTATGAAAAGACAGGGCTTTTGCAGTGTGATTCTATTGTCTGATTTTTAATGGAGATATTCTATTAATTAGTTGGTTGAGCTTTCTGGGAAATCACACCAGTTACTGCTTTTGGTGTACAGACATTTCCAGCTTTTAAGAAGTAGTTTTAGACAAAAAACCCCATCTGTTTTATCATTCTTAGAACAATTTATACTTTGGCTCTCCACATTTTCCTTTGGAAATGGGTTCCACATAAGTGTTTCTAAATATTCCTGGGGTCAGAGTAGGATAAATATTCTATAAGGTTTGTATTATATTATGCCAAATAGACAAATATTATGATTAAACTGGATGTCCTGGCGTAGCAGCCTGTGCGTGCTGAGGGAGCTGCTCCTCCATGTGAAGCCAGTGACAGTCCCAGCATTCAGCCCTGCTCACTTGTCCCAAACAATCAATTTATCTGTGCAGCCATACTGATGCTCCAGCGAAACTTGCTGCATTAATTATATCTGCCCTGAGCTTACAAGCTTTTAGAGCTATTTGGAACATAAATTTTGCAAGCTTGCAAGTCAACGAGGGGTTTCTCTTTTTCTGAGGTACCCAACTTGCAATTAAATTAAACTGCCAGATGCTGATCATTATCAAAACTCTCCTTCAATCTGTGGATTTAGGATAAAGAATTGATATTTCTAGGTTATTGAGTAAGTACCAGGAAGTGGTTATACTTTAAGATACTTTGTGTGGGAGATGTTTTACCTGTCCCTCTCAAAAAGGGACTTATCCAGGAACATTCTTGTTGAGGAATGTGACAAATGTTTTCTTCATCATGCCCTCCCTGTATTCACTTACAATTAAAAGCATGGACTGAGTTGTGTTCTACCCATTGAAACCCACCATTCGGTTTAATGTGCACTATCTTGGTATTGTGAGTAGCTAACTGTGGAGTGTTTGGGCTGTGACAGAGCTGTATGACTTTAAAAAAAGGTCACATGTATCACAAATTGTGTTTTAGACTATAATGCTCCATGTAGTGGTGTCTGAGTTGCTTGAGGAATGCATAAGGTCAATGTTTGCTTCTTTAGGATGAGGTGAAATGTGTTATCTGGGAAATCTGAATGGAGAGTTTGTGAAGAGATGGCACAGAGATGTGCATATGCTCTAGTCCCTGTTAAAAATTACCTACCAGGAAACTGGATATAATTTTGTGAGACTCTGGATGCTTCCTCTTGTTTTTCCTTGGACTTCAGTCTGTTTCTGGGTAACTTTCATCACTACACTTGAATTTTTGTATCAGTAACCACTCCAAGCCTACTTATTCAAGGAACAGTCTTTAACAGAATTTTATTTCTTGCATAGGTATTACTGATATAGTAGGAAGCACAGCTTTTATCCACGAAGGTTGTGGTCCACCAATATAAAAAACCTAATGAGTGTCCATTTTATATCTATTTTTTAAGGAAGATTTCATGGCTGGTTTGATCTCTGTGGTTTCTGCTGTATCCCTTCCACTGGTTCAGCTAGTATGCCAGAGCATAAGACATGTTATACTGCTCATTTCTTACACACATAAATATTTGAATATTTCAGTATTTCAATCCTATCTGTCATAAGGACTTTGTTTTAAAAAGTATCTTCTTGAATCAAGGCACAGCAGACTTCCTGATTTTTCTGAACATGAGCTCTTAGCAAAATAAATGGCAATACATAGAGCTATAAACTGAACTGAAGAGAGTTGCTTTTAATAGAAACCTCCTGTCTCAAGTTTTCTGCAGAGCAGTCTTGGAAGACAAAATCTGGAAAATGAGTCAGGCTGGGACATCCGCAAAAATCCTGCCAGGGGAACTATTCGATTGCCATCGATGTCTCCTGAAAAACCCCTGAGTAAGGAGGGAGCCCCAGCCAAGCCCTTGCACATACTGGAGTTCTCGGTGTGTGCCAGTGTGAAGTGTGAGAGCTTTTTTCACGTGGGATAATCATATATATCTCTCTATAAAGGGGATATTGTGAGTACCCAGTGTCAGAGAGCACTGCCTTCAGAAAGGCCAGTCCCTGCAAAGGGGGTTATGGAGTTTTGTTACGGCAAAGGCAAATCCGAGAAATGGCTCCTTTTCTCTCTGCTGATTTCTCTCACCCCTCACTCCAAATGTAGATCAGATTCCTTGAAGCAGCTGCTTGACTTCCAAAAATGCTCAACCCTCCTGTCTCCTACTGAGAGGAGGGAACGGTTACTATGGAATCACTGCACAAGAACAGATGTATTTCAATATGTTGGGTACTAACCACACTGCTATCCATGTGCTTCAGGTTTTTTAATTCCAGAATAGGATTGGCCCATGGATAGCCCAGATAGAGCTGCCCTGGCTCCAAATCCCTTGCACTTCTCTTCTGCCTGGCAGTATAGAGGGCATCAGTGAAAAATAACAGGAGAGGCCTGAGTCCTCCTTGCAGTCTTCCCTTCCTAATGTTTCTCTGGGTGTTGGACTGAATAATGGCCCTAGATAGGGTAATGCATTCAGATGATGCAAAGGCTACTTTTTAGACTGTTTCTACCCTCAGTATGTAAAGAAATCATCAGTGGATGTGTGTGAATTAAGGAAGTGAGGGCTGGGAGGCAAAGGCAATATGCAGCAAGGGAGAATGGGGTTTTGGTTCTTATGCCATTTATCTGTTATATTGCAGGCTACTAAAGGGAAGAGAGTGTGCATCATACATTGGAGTTGTGAGAAAGTCATTGTCAAACTCTGGGGCAATTCGAGTGTGGTTTGAAACCTCTCCCATATGCAACGTGAGTGAGTGAATCATTAGAAGCATTTTGACGTTCTGCCCATGCAATCCTCTTCACTTCAGCATATTTCTAAAATTCGGCTCTGTGCTCTGGTATATTCAGTCTGAAGGGAGGAGTGGTGGACTGGGAATAGTTTCTGGATCATTTCCTCCATCACTAACTTCTATAGAGGCTCTAAATAGAAATGTAGCATACACTGCAGAAGCACATGAAATGTCAGTCCTATGGCGCTGTCATTCATGAGAACTCAGTGATGTTATGGTTATAGTCAGTTCCCTAAAATCACACTTGTTTTGGCATTTCTCTATTTTTTCATCTTTGCAGAAAACATTGGTTCTCAGAATTAAGCTGTCTAACCTGAGTGAAAGCTTCCATTAAGTGCACAAATAAGCTCCCTCTCTGATTGTCTCAGATCTTGAAAGGTTTTTTAAAGTCCTTTTTCTGCTAATATCACAAGGTCTTAAAGGTTAGAAAGCCTAAAACTCAAAGCTTCATCTTTATTTTTAATCTACAAAAGTAAGTCTTTTGTACATATGAGCTGTCTTAAATGGGTTTCTTATTTTATTCTCCATTATTTCTTTTGATTGGAGTTTTACTGCTGTGTTTTCTAAAGCATCACAATTCATTTCTTTAATATATGAAAATGTGTTAAAAGACTCGTCCATCTGCAAGGACATTTATTTTGTAGGCATTTTTATAAATCAACTCAAGTACTCTAAACACGATGCCAGGTTAATTTAAAAGTGCCCTCAGTGGTGATGCATTGAATTGTTTAAGACCGGAGGTCAGGCAGCAAGAAGTAAAAAGTAGGTTGTTGGAGTGATGTCTCTGGGGGAAGAATTAACAGCACTCTTTTAAAACAATACAGGATACCACAGTTAGTGTATGGACAGGTGTGCTCCAAGCAGGGACACCTGCTCACAGAGAACCACGAGGACAAGTCCTCAACAGTCAGCATGTTCACAGGTTTGGCACTGGGTCACCTGTGTTGGCAAAGTTGGTGACAACTGCCTTGCAGGGTCAGTGCAAAGGAGCTGCTGCTGCTCAGTCACGTTGTGGCTGCAGCGGAAATGGAAATACTGCTCAGCGAATAAAGAGCCTGTCGTGAGATGCTATAAGAGATTGTATTGTTAAGCTATGTTGCCACTGGAAGGGTGCAGCAGTGCAAGATTTGACATCTAAAGCTCTTTCTTAATTGGATATTATTTAACTGACTAAGAACCACTTTTGTCTTTTTATACAGTGTCACTTCCATGCGTGAACTTCTTTACATTCTTGCTCCGACGTGAACAGGACATGATATGCTTAAAACAACATCTGAGGCCATCAAAACAAAGGATAATGTTTGAAAAATATTAAAGAAAAGGAAAGGAGAAAAAGTTTAAAGATTTAATTCCAGTGAAAGAGCACCTCATCTTCCTACATAATTTTTGGCCTATGAGGCTTACCTACAGATGAGCATAGGCATGACCAAAAGTTGCCCTTTCTTTAACTGTCAGGACTTACTCCTGTAGCTGATAAAACCCTTTGCACATTAGTGCCCTAGCCCTTTGTTGGCCTCTCATTTTTCTGTGGCTTGGACAGCACAGCTATAACAACTCTACTGAAATGTCCAAGAGCAGAATAAAATCAGTCTTGGAAAAAAAATATTAGTTTCTTTATCTCTCTGGGATTATGTATATATATAATAAAAGGGAGTTCAATGTTCCTTACTGGCTACTTAGAAGATTATCCTTCCAGAAGGCTCAGTTCATTGAGTCACTTAACCTTGTCTTTAATTTTAAGCACAGAACGAAGTGAGAGCTGGTTGTCAGCTCTGTGCTTTTCATCTCCCACAGCTCAGATTATCTTCCTTGCTGCTCTGATCATATCTTCCACCATTGTATCACTTGTTTCACATACCTTGCTCTTGCTTTAAAAATGCCACCCAGGGCTTCCTCTCTACAGGAATTTGCCTCACACAGAGGCAGTGTCTTAATCCCACTTGACACTGGTAAATTCCCTTGACCTCCAGCATCTTCCTTCATCCCTTTCCCTTGTCTGACCTCAGAGCTGTTACTCTTCTTCCTTCATCTGGACCATTTCCTGTCCTACATCCCACCAAGGACCTTGTTGGTGCACTTTAATCCTTACAAAGCACTGCAGTTTCACTCTACTGAAACACTTTTTTCTTTCCAACAATGTTAATTTCAACTCATCTGACCAACCTTGTCTTTGCTTGTTGCATCATTTTTCATTAAGTGCTGCTCTGACTTGTTAAGTACTATTTCCACCAATTGCTTGCTTAAATTGTATAATTCAGATTGTAAAATGACAGAAATGACAGGAGTTAAAAATAGATCCTTTTCTCCAGGGCTCAAGACCTGGAACCATAAAATAAAATGCCTTGAACACTGTTTAAAAGCCTGGATTAATTCTAAAATTAATATATAAAGCAATTGTAGCAATTAACTTCATCTCTCTTAGGAGACACCAACTATACAAGTGGATCTCTGAAGGCTCTTTGAAAGTATTGCCCACAGTCATATCCAGGCACGAGGTCTCAGCAGAGTCCTGCCCTACTTGAGGAAGGTTCGGGCTCACTGAGGCAGGACAATTTCCAAGTTATACTCATAGGACTCTACATTTGATTTTGCTGGAAATATGCTATGGGAGCAAGAGCCAAAAGCAGTTGTGGCTTATAGTCATTAGCAAAGACTTTTATAACCTCTTTTTCAAGTCAGCTCTGACCGCGTTTCCATATGTGTTGCTGCCATGAGGAACTTATTTTGTTTGTGTGAATTAATTCAAAGCTGGTAACAAACTACTTAGACAGCCCTATCTAAGATTCTGCTCATAAATTTGATAATGTCCCATTGACCAAGTGACCAGTTTTATTTAAATATTTTTCAAACACTGCCTTGAAAGAATTAGAAAGACTGAGAGGAGTTGTCATTTCTATTTAAAACAGGAGTGAGAGATTTTTAATGATCTTTAGTCTTCAGTTCCCACAGGGCAACTCTGTATTGCAGCAATGTGCCATTAATTAGCTAGGCTGGATATCTGAAGGCATGGTTTCATGCATTTCAATGTGAGTTACAAAAGTTGCTCAAAAGGCAAAACAAAATGTACATGGACTAGTCTGAGCTCCCGGTGCCTCTTTACCCTTTAACAGGTACTGGAGTTGGCTGTTTAAAATTTGGCTCATGGCTGTTTACTGCCCATTGTGGCAGTGTTGCAGTCCCTAGAAGGTCCTGGGTCATATTCTTCACTCTAGAGTAAGAATGAACAAATAAATCCCAATAGAGCTGCAAAGCTCAATATTATAACCGAAGAAATAGTTAAATGGTTATGTGGCATAAGAAAAAAAATTAAATCAATGTGTTTCTTACAACTGTATCTACTCCTCTCACACTAAAGAGTGAGATATCAGGGGCAGGAATATGACCAAGTGTCTTGTTTTCCTGGCAGAGGCAGGAGGCAGATGCACCCCTTCATATCTGCTCCTGTTGCAGACTGAGCTGGCCAGTCCCATGGCAGCTCTCATCCAGGAGCCACGGATCTGCAATGCAGAGGTGAGTATCACTCTCTTCAGTTTTACAGATCAGAAAAATGAAAGACAAAAAGGTAAAATGAATTACCCTGGATCTGTTTTTCACATGGTACTCTAATTTAAAAAACTGGGATTGGTCCATGCTAGTTCTTTATGCAGTTGGCTCTGGAGCTTTCTGTCCTTTTTTTTGTGGAGCATATCTTTAATCACAGGCAATATATTCTGTGACAGAGCCTTGTTATATTTGCATAGCGGGTAGATAGAACAATAAAGTGAGTGTAGAAGTACTGAAGTGCAGCTCCTCATAACAATTACTTGGCAGCCGTGCCCTGAGTTTAGTTCATCCTGTAAAACGGTCTAATCCCTACCGGATTTATCATTGGTAAAGACATGATTGCTGATCTCACTGCAGATTCCTTCTGCTTTTTAAGTGATTATTTTGCTTAGAGGTACAAAGTGTCTCTATACTTTCTATTAGAGTTATAAATTATATTTCCCCCCCTAATACCCTATGGGATTTTGTCATAGATGTTTTTGATGCCATTAGGTTTTGGGAGACCATTCTGGCTCACTGTATCTACAACACTCTCCAAAACTTCGTTTTAGTCACAAGTCAAAAACAATTTCTCTATTTCTTGTAAACTGCAAATGTTCTTGAAGAAAATTTAATTCTCTATAGTTTTCGATCTTTGATTTTATCAAAATGTATACAAAACATGAAGTTTCTCCTACAGATAAAAATGAATAGCATATGGTGTTTTAAATGGACATATGGATACGAAAAAGATATATTTATACAAACATGTTCTGACCAGCTGAAATGATCTCTTTCTTTCTCTTATGATCAAAATATGATGACACCAATGATAATGTAGTTCCCTCACAGCCAGATGTGAGCCTTGCAAAAGGCATTAGAAAGATTTCCAGTGATTTCACTGAGCCTTGGATCAGCTCTTTGTTGTTAGGTGCACATCAATAAACAATTCAGACTCATTTTAACTAATTATAAGCTCCCAGTAAGCAGTTAAAGACATAAAATATTTTCAACGTAATTTCATTTACATTTCATTTCCATGGTGTACTTCCATTAAATTACTAAACAAACAAATAAACCTATGTAAAATAAATTTAACAAAAGAAAAGAAGAACCTGTACAATGGATTCAGAGAGGGATGGTGATAGAGACAGAGGGGTTTGCCAGTTGTTTCTGGTTCAGTTCCATGGGGAAACAGAAGGAAATTCACTGTGTTTTCATGTGAACTGCACTACTCACCTTCTCTACCAACTTGTCAGATCTGCAGCTAATGTGTTAGCAACCAATTCAGCTGGTGAAGAGGTACGTTAGGATTTGTAGGGTTACACCAGCTACATAAGATGAGGGTCTGTTCCTGAAGCATCTGCCTGTAACACCAACTGCTCTGACAGCTCAACAGTTTATCCAGTTGAATTTCAAAATCTCATAAAGATAAATCTCATGAAGTGCTCTGCTGTCAGGTTATGAACATGGTTTGCATTTTTCTTGTGCCATTTGTGTTTACTGAGAGGATCATTTTCATAGTTTAAAAAAGAAAATCCAGGTCCATGACACATCCTTCCAGCAATGCCATTTCAGTATAATGTAATACCTAGTTAATGGCAGCTTTGTATTAAATATGGGCTTTTGTGGATCATGGGGAGCATTAAAAAGAAGTTATTTCTTATCTGTATGTTCAAAGCTTTCTAATTTCTCTTGTGCATTTCAAATAACATTCCAATTCCTTGTGTTGGTAGAGCATTTTACAAGCCACTGAGATTTAGATTTTCTTTCTAGTCTCTTAAAAAAAGTGAAATGCAGCCAAAAAAATTGGAATATTTGCACTTTGTTATGGGCAATAAAGAATATTTCCTCTTGCAATTTCCATCTCATCAATACACGGTAAGTGTCCATGTGTATATTGCAAGCCTCTCAGCCTCTCATTTTATTTCTTTCCCACCTCTGAATGTTGTTATTTTTCATATGTAAAAGTCACATCTCAATAACACTGAGGAGAGAAATAACAAGTATGAAAATACTGGGTATTTCCTGGTGAAGCAGATTTTGTTGCAAAGTCCCATTCAAATTCCATGGGCGCTGAAGGCTTTCCAGCTCTCTCTTGTTCTCAGCAAGTCTCTGGGTCTCTGTGGCTCCCACACTTCACTGTCCTGGATATTTGCTGTGGCTGCTCATAGTCATGTATGGAGTGCTGGGAAAAGACAAGGCAAATGGATTTATAAGGAACTTAAGATCCCAGCTGCGACTACAACACTTTACATAAGGCGGGTGTAAGGGAGTGCACTCAAGGGCACAGGGTTCAGGTTAGTACTTAAGCTAAAATATCCAGAGGTGTCTTTTGGGAGAAGAGTGTGAATGAAAAGGAAGGAGCATGTAATGGATGCCTCTGTTCTTTGGTTCTCTCAAATTGAAATCTGCAACTGTATTTCCTTGCCAGGTCCCTTTCAGGAGACAGGGTGGGATGGGAAGGTTGTACGGTTGGGGGCTGCTGGGCTGCTGAGAGTGCCAGTGATCAAATGTCACTTCTGCACTAGATGACGACAATTTTTCCTTATCTGTTCAGTCACGAGGTACCAAAGTCTATCCTGTGCAGGGCCAGGAGTTGGACTTTGATGGTCCATGTGGGTCACTTCCAACTCAAGATATTCTATGATTCTGAGGTTCCAGGGGTCAGCAGTGGATATGTGGGGGAAAAAAGGGGGAAAGGCGTAGAGTTTCTCTGCAGGAGAATGTTTCTGGTAGAAACTTCTCCCTCCTGCACCAGCACTGGGTCAGCTGCTGCGAAAAAAGGTAAAATCACAGAATCACAGGCTCAAGAGTCCTCCCAATCCTCCTCCTCCAAATGGGATAGCTGCACCAGTCCTGACAGCCGTCTGTCTAGCCTGTCTGCAGAGATCTCCAGTGATGGAGACCACTCTGCCTCCAGGCAATCTATTTCTTCCCTATCCCTTTTTGTGAGATAATTTTCTTGATATGTGTCTTGAATTTTCTGTGTACTGCCACTCGACCTATTTGATACACAAAAGACAAAGATTGTTCATTCCTCCCTTTCATAAAGAGCTCACAGTTAAACACATCCAATCTTTTTCTCTGTGTGATGTTTATTTTGCAGTGTATTATGTGTACTAAGGACATAAAAACAATCTGAATTTACCAGCCAGCTTAGAAAGTGTCAGCCAAGGATGCTAAAAGGCCTGAAAGTTTGGAGAAGTTTGGACTTGAATTTAGATGATAAGCTCTGGCCCAGGTCCAGCTGTTGCTAAAACCTATTCTGCTGCACAGACAGTAGCTTTAACAAGCTGGAGCGATGGGTTGCCAGCCAAGCTTTGCTGGGCATGGGCAGAAATCATTTTCATGTGCTGAATAGGAAGTGCAGGAGGTAGCTAAAGACAAAATGTATGAAAACATTTATATCCAGGGTCCCTGGACATACAAACAGGTCATTTTGGGGTAGACACCTCCCAGAAGGCCATGTAACATCTGGTAGCTGACAAGGACACAAGCACTCCTCGAGGCACAAAAACACTATGTCAGGGCCAAACACACTTAAAACCACCTGAAATGCTACAAAATATCCCCAAAGGCCAAAAAACACTTCTAAGAAGTGATCTTGGCCTCTTAGGACTGTACCGTGGTGCTGGACAGTCAGTCTCACTCCCAGTTCTTGCCACTCAAATATGAAGGCAAAATATGGAAGCGTATTTTCTGCTGTCACAGCTCATCCCTAAAGCAGATGTTTCTTTTTGGGAATTATTCATGCTAAAGATCACACTTCAAAGTAAACAATAATTGTCATTTGTTCTCTTTAAAAAAATGAAAGCTGGAAATCAAATTAATGAGTACATTTCCTCAAGGGAGCAGACAGAACAGGGAATGTGATCCTTAAAGGTACATTTGTAGCAAATATTTTTAGGCAAACATATTAGTTCTGTGCAATTTTCACATCCCTTTAGATAAGGGGGATATAAACGGCAGTAAGTGGAATAAAAGTAATTGCAGATGGGGACAGTACAGGAAGCAGAGTACAGAGGAGCTGAAATGAGAAAACTGCAAGCTCTGGAGGATGAATACACTTGGGCAAAAGAGAGAGCAGCACCCTGGAGGGAAAAATAGTCCATACATTTGTAGGAACTGCAACATTCTGCGTGGCTGGAGAAAGCCAGGCAGGTATTTTGAAAGGCAATATGGTAAATGTGATGCTGGGGTCTGGACTCCAGTTTGTAAACCTGGTTCTGCATCTGACCCGTTGTGGTGTGGGCAGGCTGGCAGGTCTGCAGGGAGATACTGGAATGCATTGGGGTTCTTAAGGGTCACTGCTCTGCAGGCTCCTGCTCAAGCCTTCATTTCACTGGGCTCATTCAATTTTGCAGAAGCCAAAACCAGTTGCATTTAAAATTACGACATGATTTATCACCCAGACCAGTTCTCGCCTACCTTGGGTCAAATACAGGATGAATGGCAGACCTGGGAAATCAAAAGCCTGTGTGATAAGGTCCTTGGACTCACAGGCTGTTTTCCTACCAATAAATTAAAAGGTGCCAAGGAACATTCCCAGGCATCAGGCCTGAGCTGTGCTGCTGAGCTGCCAGGATGGTCCTTTTGACTGCTCTGCCATAGAGAACCAGAACACCCTTTTGACTGGTTTAGATCCCACAAAAGTCTGTATACCTGGAAGTCTTCAACATGAAGTATTTTGGACTCACTGACCATGATTTTCAACAAAAATATTTTAGCAGATAAATTTCTGATCCCTCTTAAACAATCACATGCAATATTTCAGAACTTGAAAAATACCCATTTTACATTAATATGAGCCACGCAAAGACTGCTATACGGACATATTTTTCTGTTTATCTTTACTGAAATTTAAGAATATGTTTTGAAAAATGGCAAAATATTTTGATTCTTCATGCTCATTTCTTCTAGGAAATCCCTTGAATCATTAATCAATCAATTATTGTTTCTTCCCCATACCAAAGGCTGTTTAATAACCTGTGAGAGCTTTTTGAAGTCAGGCTACATCAAAATTTCTCATCATTAGTCCAGTTTATACCCAGTTTCTACCTAATGCAATTGCTGCTATGAACTTTGGAAAGGGTAGTTTGATGCTATAGCCTTCATTAAATTTTGATAAATGCATTCACTTCAGGTTTATATCCCAATGAAATTGTTAGTTTGGTTTGACTAACTTGAGTAAAAATATGTTGGAATTTTGAAGATAATTATCTTTCTTGGAAAGTAGGAGGAGAACAGAGGTGCTATATAGATTTTTTTATTTATTTTGCAATATTAAAACTGACAATTCATGACATGTCTGTGAAAGTTCTATTTCTTAGTTCCAAGAAGCAATGCCTCTCCTGAGCTGATTTGGGATTATGGGTACGGTGTATAAATTGTGACATGACATGGTGCTGGATAATTAAACAGCTGCTTTCCACAGAGTTCTCTCATTCTTCAATGAAGCAGGTGATGTTTCATCTTTTTGCTGATTTCAAGTATTCCATGATAACATATAATATACATTAACATTACTCACAGTTTTAATACATTGACACCTTCCTCACTGAGGGTCAAAGCCCCACACTCTGCTCTTGGAGGCTCTGCAGAGGCAATTATTTCAGTGGGGGGATCCTCTGGCAGCCTCCCCCCACCTCCTAAAAGAGTGTCAGTCACCATGTCCCCACCGGGCCCGAGGAGCCACAGCAGCTCCTGGCACCTGATGTTTCAGACGCACATGTCAGACACGATGCCATCATCTATGTACCAAGAGCTGTGAGTGGGAGAATAAACTTCCAGGAGCAGAAGAAATGAAGAGGTATTCTGAAGTGGGAGCTGGCAATGGCAACCTGGGCTGTTCTGCTGCATCCTGAGCCCTCAACAGCGTTCACCCAGAGCTTGTGGTGAGTGTGTCAGCAGGGAACCGTGCAGCTCTCCTGTATTTACTCCCTGTGTTACCAGAAACACCAAGTGAAATCAAATGGTAGATAAGCTGAATTTTAAAAAGTCTCAGGTTAAGTGATGAGTATTCTCATCAACCTAGAAAGATTCATCAATTCATCATTGGTTTATGCTCTTTATTATCATGGTAGCTGGTTTAAAAGAGGAGGGGGGTGTTCACAGGGCTGCTGCAAACAGGTGTATCCCTGGAGGTAAAATCCTCCTTCCCTGCCCTGCTTGTGGTGGCTGGTACTGAAGCTGCTTTCCAGGGCAGTGTGTCAAGCAGCTGCTATAAGACTGTGAATGGAAAGAGGAATATTGTAAATACTGGGAGGCGTACTCCAAGGATAAGTGTGTGTGTGTTAGCCAGGCAAGAGAACCTGACCCATCATCTGTCTTCAATCAAACACTGGTTTTCAAGGGTCTGTACTGCCTCATACAAATACTTCCGTTTATGTTCTTCACTGGGATGTATTTCATGCAATGTTGTTATTTTTGGACTTGCAGATTTTTTAATTGGCTTTGTTAGGAAATATACTTTGTTTCTATCCCTAATTTATGTTATACACACTTATACTTATATCCAATGTATTTATAATGGGAATACAAAATGTACTTCAATCCATACTTATTCCCAGATGCCACAATGTGTATTTTGAACTTCTTGTTCAGGGGATAAATGGGGATTGTAGTATATGGTCCATATTCTGCATTGTTAAACACTGATCCAGCTCCCCAGTTACTTCAAATTAATGTACCTCTTTGAAAGTGAGTGAAGGAAATGTGGCCAAATTCAGAGCCCGGCTGAGTCTGGCGTATTTTCTAGAGAGGTTGAATTTTCCAAGCCTGGCACTGTACCATTCAGTGATGCAGAAGAAATAACTGCCTTATAAGGCCTCTCTCCTTTTCACAAAAAGAAAGAATCTTAAAATTATTATGTAACATGCCCTTTTCTCCATCACATGGTCCTCATTTTGTTCACCATTATTTTTAATGGACCAATTTTCTCTCTTGCTTTTCATCCACTGAGTCTTTATTATTATTATCATCATCAAACTCTTTGTGGGCTGCCAGCATTTGATATTCCATTTCACTGATTTAATTATGTCTGTGGATTGTTCTGGGCCTGATTATTTTTATAGATCTCCAAATCCTCTTCTTTACCAAAACGCTTACATGCAAATCTGTTTGCTCGTGGTTTTGCCAAGTGATGTATAATGTGCTCCTTTGTACTTTGCATTTGTTCCAGGGAGTGTTTTAGTCTGATCAAATTTTACAACTTCATCAAGTGAACATGGGCAGACAACTAACACAACGGGGTGTTGTCATCTGCATGTAAAACTATTTTGTGGGCACAGCTGTTTCCAGCTGCTGTTCCCCCCCTTCTCCCTGCAGGTGTGAGAGGGCCCTGTGTGTTCACAGCCACTGGGGATTGTCAGCTCGGTACTGGCTGAGTGGGCAGTAGGTTAAAGGAGGAGATACAAGACACATCCTCTCCCTGCGTGTGAAATAAGGTGTAGGCTGAGCTTGTTTTAGCTTTTGGACCGTGGAGAATAGAGATGGGGATATGGGACAGAGGTAGGAGCCCACTTACTATCACTGGTGGATGTTGCACTGGTTTAAATAATCCGATTTTGTTTTCTGAACATCATGACCAGCTTTTGAAACTTGGGCAAGACATAAAAGAAAAGAGGGTCTCCATGAGATCCTCTGAGCTAAGGGAACTTTTTGCTGTCATCTCTGCTGTACCTTAAACTGTTCCTTACGTGAGCTGTTAAGATTTTCTGCCTGACTTTGTGCTCTCGGAATGACACATCAGGAGTCCTCGGTGGCACTGTACTTCAAAATCTCCTCCTACAACTTTCATCCTGTTTTTCCAGTCAGCTCCCCCAAACCATTGTCCTTTATGCAATATCTTTATGTGATCCAAAATATCTGACTTATCCCTCACCAGCACCTCAATGACTGGTCCCTCAATTGTCATTCCTCCAGCAACCTGGCCAGACATGTGCTGTCAAGAAAGATCCTGTGGCTCTTACTTAGTCTTTGAGAGAACTTCAACCCAGCTTTTGTATTGTGCTGACTGGCCTCCTGTAATTGCAATAACTTTAGCAGTGATGATATGAACACTCTGTAGTTTTATGAGTTTCTTGGATCTATTATAATCAAGAGTCCATAAATAACTGCTTCTAATGCATTTGACTAAAGAAAGTAATCGCTATTTAAATGGATAATTTATTGTGTGCTAATTAAATACCCAATAGGTGAGAACATTTTAATGGAAAGTAACTTCACTCAATAACTGAGTTTTTAATAGTTATTAGTTGCCTGAAAGCATCTGATGCAGGAGTCATGTAATGATAAGCTCTAATTGATGTCTTTAAAGTATATTTATTGTGGATAAATAGATATTTTATTGCATATATCTCTTTCCCTGTCTCTCATATGCATGGCTTCCCAGCTGGAGTCCCTGTTCTGCTTTATTTTAAACTATTCTTCCCTGCTATGGAAACTTCTCTCACTCCTTGTGAAATAGTCTCAGTTACAGCAGCACAAAGCAGGATATGAGCAGAGGCAGGGAGCTGCCGGCTTCTCCAGAAGAAAAAGTTCTACTTTTAACTTGACTTGACTATCCAGCTTTAGGTTTTGTGGTAGTATCAGGTGCAAGGCCAGCAGAAGTTTGTTTTCTCCTCAGCCAGGCTTACAGTGTGAGCCAGAGAAACCTTTGGAAACTCAGCTTCCTCCAGAGATAGGTTGTGTTTATTTTAGATATCCTTACAACTCCCAGATCAGAGAGAGACACAAATGGTCCCTGTTGTGTCACATCTCAGAACAGAAAGTTTCTAATTGGGATTCTCTAGGATACATGGACATTCCCCCCTACCTTTAACGGTACATGAGCAGAGCTGGGAACCCCCACAACAGAGAGCTTCGCATCTGGAAAGTGTGCCAGATGCCAGCTGTTGTCACACAGTGAAGTGGTTGTGCAGAAAAAAGCAATAAACTGGCGTGTCCAGTCTTAATGAATTTCACTTTCAATGGAGGAATCTGAGGAACAGGAGCTGGGCAGTGGATGTGCTCCAGACAATGGAGCAGTGTGCTGAGTGTGACTGAATCAAATACCACGGAAAGGGTGTGAATTTGGAACAAGTAGTATCAGATTTAAGGACTGGGGGAGTAAACAGCTGATTTTCTTTCTTGGCAGAAATATTATGGGAAATCCTGTACTGACCTTTCCTTAGCACTTGCTCGCTGTTCATCTTCACACCTCTTGGCTTCACTCTAACTCATTGGTATCTTTTGCCATTCCCGGGCAACAACTGTTCTTATTTTTTTGTGAATTCAAGGGAAAGATCTTCTGAGACTCAAATAAGCAGTGGACAGGAAGTGGATGTATTGCTAGCTCTGTTTGGATGGGTGCAGCCTTTAAAAAGTCACTGCACTTGCCTGGATCTCTTTTTTCCCACCCATAAGATGGAGTTAACTATGCACATTTCCTTCATGAATACCATTTGGTATTTTCTGATGAAAAATCCTATATATGTTATGAGTGTTAATCACTTTTGTCATTCAGGCACTGATTTAGGAATTTCTGGAGTACTCCCACATGTTGAGAATCACACTTATCTTAAGGACGAGAATATTAAATTCCAGTGCTGAACCTGGCTAATTTGACAATGACACATTTTTCTGGGATAATGCTTCAGATCTCTTATATAAGAAAATGAATTGCATTTATATCTTTAAAGAACTATGGATCATATGATTTTACCTGCTTCAGTCCAGCACTCCTGCATTTAGTGAAGCATCTTATGTTTATAGTAGGGTTTCCAGAGAGACATTATATGTATTTACCTGTTCTGTTGGCCCTTTGTAAAAATTCTTGTTTCCTGGTATGTTTTGTTTGTTTGTTTGTTTTGGGTTTTGGTTTGGCTTTTTTTGGTTTTGTTTCTTTGTTTGGGGTTTTTTTAGGGTTTTGGGGGGAGAGGGTTGTGTTTGGTTCGTTTGGTTTTGGGGTGGGTTTTTTGCTTTTGTGTTTTGGTTTTTAGGAAAAAAAAAAGTTAAATTCCTGAGAAAGGGAGGCTGGGGGTAGAGTGGATGGTTGAGTCAAAAGTCTAACAACCCATCAGTCTTACAAATCTTTGGTTCCTATTGCTGAAAGGAGATGCCCATAATCATTTAATTAAGAAAGTTGTTGAGGTAAATCCTTAGGGATTGTATCTAATTAAGATGGTGTTTTTTCAGTAAAGAAACAGGTACTTTCACAGCAGGGATTATCCCAATGAATTACCCAGCTTGACTTTTGTACAGTCATTATGAACTGGAAAGAAGAAATCACAGCACGTCAACAGGGCAAGATGAATGCTACTATCATAATCTGCTCAGTCAGACATTAATCTATGTGTGAGCTACAAAGGACATATTCAGAAGGTCCACCTTCAGTCCAGGTTTTATTAAGCAATGGAGAAACTTCTGAAGGTCTCAGGACAGCAGTCAGTGAGCAGGGAGCCACCTTAGGGCAAGAATGAGGAACCAGTGGGCAAAGTCTGACAGTCAGACCACTGGATGTAGCCTGACTTGTCAGAGAAAAGAAAACAGTAAAGCCAGATTTTCAAGAGGCAGCAAATACCTTTTATGCAACCAGCTAATAGAGCTTGGAAAAAATGGATAGGCTTTCAAATATGTCGGTACTTCTGCAGGGCTGGCAAACTGTAAACTTCAAGTTTAGACCAACCTGTGAACAAATTACTCTAGTGTTTAACTTATGATAATCACCTAGACAATTAGGTAGAAAGAAGGTTAACTCCTTAGGCATAGAGGAGCATCTGGGGATGCCAAAATAGGTCATTAGCTAATGAGCCCTGGCAGGCCCAAGAGAGGGAAGGGGAAGCATGGAGAGTGCTGATGGTAAAGGGCAGGTGGGAAAGCTGTACCACCAAAGCTCTGTTCCTGCTGGTTCCATGGGTTTTACTGCCTGGGAGAGTGCTGAGTTTCAGCTCCCAGGTATTTGATTATTCTTCTTTGGGGACGCTGGTAGATTAGGAGTCAGAGAATTAATTGGCAGACCTTCAGCTAATTGTAAGAAAGAAAGCAGGAATGCAATCCCTGGAAACCACAGTGGAGACAGATTAATTCAGAAACATCTCATCCCAGAATATGAAGAACACTTTCCTCCCTGCCTCTCAGCTGCAGATTCCTAATTTAGGTGTTAAGCAAGAAACTGTAAACTTGTCTGAATTACAAGGAAAACTGTATGCTGCCCCCAAAACATGGGAAAGTATTTTTAATGCTTATACATTACATAACCCATAAGCATATATCATTTTAAAGGACATTAGCAGCTTCACTCATTTCCTCATTTTGAAGATGATGCATTAAAAGGGAAAATGCCACTACTGCAGTTTTCGTCTTACGTAAAGCAGATTTGTGTCCACAGTTCCTGGGCTTACGTCTGGTGCACTGGAGCAACAAATCCTACTTGCCAATGAGGAGATTTCATTGCTTTTCTTTGAAGGCCATTGCAAAAGGTTCTTGGGCAGTGTGACCAGGCAGAAAAAGGTGGCACAAAGGGAGCCTGGTGTGTTCTAGTCATGTTTCTGAAATATCCTTAAATACAGGCAAAAATTCCAAAATTCATGTTATGGAAGGACCGCTTTGGCAGCTGAAAGCCAACCCATCCTCTCACACAAAGATGTTAATTACTGAAGGTCTAGTAAGTTTTATTTGCATAGTCACTTATAGTGTGGAACATAGAGCAGTAGGTTAATGAGAAGGAACAGTCACGAAAATTAACCATCTAAAAGGTGCAGGAAAGTTTTATTACAGCTGCTAACCCTGTTAGCAGGAAACCTGTAACATCCTTGTATGCAAGGTTTTATAATGAATATGGTTGACTATTTATACACATGTTTTCAGACCATTTCCATGTATTGCAAAACATCTTGCAATACATTTTCCAAATCAGTCTCCAAAGAAAGTAATTTTTTCCATTGTTTTTATATTATTTTCTGATATCTCAGAATTTGAACCCCTGCACTGGGATCCTTGTGTGTGGGATCCTTGGGAGAGACAGCAATACGTAGATGCAAGTCTTACAGATATAAAGCTAATACTGAGGCTTGCTGCTTTCTTTTCTAGGTGCTTCGGGAGTTAAATTTTATGGAGTAGAAACTCCAGACAGGGACAAAAGGCTCTCCTTGTTCAGCACCATGAAGTGTTTGCCCCAGTCACAGATCTCTGCACCTGGGGAAGGACTCAGGGCTGGAGCAGCTGTGGGCAGGAGCACCACGAGCTGTGCTGAACTGGACAGCAAGAGAATGGTCATATTTTTAGCGTGGAGGCTTTGGCTTCGTGGTAAGTCTGATCTCTTATTATTGTTTTATCATATTTTTGAGCTTCATATTTAATTCAGGTCAAATCTAAACTACTAAACAGAACTGTTATGCAGCACACAGATAAATGAAGTGTGGGTTTAGCACAGCTCTGACCTAGTTACTTCATGCAATGTTTTCTAAAAGCAAAAATGGAAATCTTTTATCTGAACACGAAATGAGTCTTTGTTCCCCTGCCTATTGCAGCACTTTGCATATATTTGGTTTCAAAGACTGATGAAATTTGCCATTCTGAATCTTTTACAGGTATCTTAAAGGCTTGTCCTTACTGGTAACCCAACTCAGTAGTGTATTGGCAAAAAGAATCTCTGCCATCAGATCTACACAGAGCGATCCTGACACATCAGATGGCCGAAAGACATTACCAGAGTTGGTAAATATTAATAAAACATTTAAAAAAGCTAGATGTTTTTAAAAAGAGTATTTTTTTGTTGTTGTTGCTGTTCTCAAAAATAAAAGAGAATATATTGGCAGGAAAGAAGAGGCAAACCAAAGTATGAAATGCCAAGATGTTTGAAGGACTCGCAAAGCACAGACATGCTTTTCAAATCTTTCTGAAATAAATACATATTTCTTACTATCTATATCTCTATAAAGATATTGATTCTGAAAGAGAAAAAAGATAATTAACATTTCTTTAGTTCCAGTTTAAATTACTTTTAAAAAACAGATTCATATTGAATTATTAAGAAATCCATAAAACAGCTATGGGATTTTTTCAAGTTTGATTACAAACATAATAATTAATTTTCATTATTTTTTACTTTAGAAATAGTGACAAGTTCTGATTATGATTAAAATGGGAAAAGTGAATGTAGAATGAAAGTGATGCAAAACAAAATGTTATGTTCTGCATTCAACCCCCCACTGAGCTATTGAGAAAATGAATGTTTAATTAAACCCCTGACTTTAGAGAAATAGTTGGGGGGGTGGGTTATGAAAAGATTATGACAAACAGCTGTACTAATAAGTGCTACATGGCTGCTACGGGGCAGATTCCACCAAGAGAGCGCCACACCGTTAGTTACTGCTTGGCAGGGAAAATGCTCATGTTCTAATGGGCTGATGTGGGAAACACAGTGTAATTTGTAACACTGCAAGACGCCCAGAAGTTGCACTGCGGAAGTAACATAAATGGGACTGAAGTGCTGAGATAGGTGGAGGAGGTGAGGATTCAGCCATTGCCATTAGGTGAGTCACTGGGTTCTGCACTCATTGCAGAAGCACCTGTCGCTTTGCAGGACACCAGTGTGTACCAATGCAATTTAATAGTACTTCCCACAGTTTCCATTCCGTGCCTTCTGCTTGGCCTGGCTCCTTCCTCTCTTCTTTTTTGACTCTCCATGCCACTCTCCTCCATTCCTGTTTTGTATTCCCTGCTTCTTCCTGACACCCTTGAAAATGTAATGCTTGTTCCTCCAGTGTATCAAGCACTCAAACCAGAAACCACGCCATGGTTCCTCTCTTTTATCTATTATTTATCAAGAAGGCTTTCGAAAGCAATGATCACTGCTAGACATAAAGACTCGATAGCTCACAAGACAGCACAGTTCAGACATGTACCAGCTCGGGAATACTGTGGTGGCAGAACAGCTGTGTCACGAGTGAAAGAGGGAAAAGTGGGTTATGGAAAGTCTAAAGTGCATAAACTCTGCCCTGAGTCTGTGTTCTGGGGTTCACAGGAACTGTTGGCTGTGGAAGGGGCTCAATGTTTTTTATTTAAGAAATGAAGGGAGGAAAAAACCCCATAACCTTCATTAACAATGATGCCATTATTTAAGACGGTAATGTAGCGTTATTTTGATGACCTAGGTGAAATCTATCCAGATTTACCTGCTTCTTGAAACTTCAGGTAAGGGGGACAGTCAATAGATAGAGAAATTGCTGCTCCTGCTAGTTTAGACTGGGACGTGATCTCACGAGGAAGATCAGAACTCGGCCTTGAATGGTGTACCGTGGGTCCTGACCCCCTCGAATTCCCAGGAACAGTGGGGGCCACCACCCTTATTCCTAACCACTGGCTCCATCACCTGCTGTCATGGATGATAGCAGAATGTGGAGGGGAATTCTCCACAACTTTGTCCTTTCCTGAACTTTTTTCCCTGTGTGTGGAGTTATAAAAGCTCAACTCAACCAACAGCAGAGATGGGTGAAATGTAGACTGTGAGACATTCATCATTTGAAACCTCGAATAACTCCAGCTCCTTGGTTTACCAAAGTACTCTTAGACTTTGCTGCCATTATTCCTTCTTATTTTGAACAAGGCAGAACTCTGCACAGAGTATACAAATTCCCAAGAGGTCTTGTTTCAAATCTAGTTTTACTTGAACACTAAATCTCAACAAAACCCAGGTTATCTGAACTACTTTTCCTTGGCTCCATCCTCATGTTTCTTTCTGTAATTCAGAGGCAAGTCCAACTTAGATATGGATGGAAAATAAAAAATAAGGACAGACTCGGAAGTTACTTAATTGAGATTTTATTTTGGCTTCTACTGTTTGTGACTAGTACTTAGAAATTAGTCAAGTGGGATTTTTACACTTCATGTGTGGCTATGCTGGGCATAATTCAGCTGTCACTCATGCAAAAATAAATACTGAAACTAATGGAGTTACGTATATGAAAATAAAACTGATGCAAATGAGAAAAGAATCAGCCTCTCTGTGGAAGTGAGATCAGATTACTACCACACTCTTATTTACACTGAAACTCCTTTATACCTCTGACAGTCAAAAGTGGTTTTAAATTGGTGGAAGAGTGATATCCACTCAATTTAAGATGCCTTTGTGCTTTATGAGCAGTGGTAAAGGCTTTATTGTAAGTGTGAATAGACTTCCCTGTTAGCAGAGGCAAAATGTTGGAAGGAATGCAGGGAGACGAGGCTGTTCCTGGCACCACCAGGGCCCTCCCGACCCCACTGCTCCTTTCCTGCCTCACACCAAGCCCCTGGACCACAGAGGATCAGTGTGGAATCAAACCAACTCCTCTTGGATTAAAGGACACTGAAATGCCTTCCCACGTCTCGAGTGGGGAGTGGTGTGTTGTGCAGACCTGTGTCCATCTTGCATTGCTCAGCACATGGCAGGAGAGGTAGAGTGTGGCTGGAGTGAATTTAAAGCACAGAATCAGGGTGCTAAACCAGATTTAGTGCACTTATCAAATGAAAACATCCATGATGTGTTAGACAACAGGGTTTGCCGTGTCCCAGGTCTGCTCAGGGCCAATTGAGACTAAAAGGCAAAGTAGGGAAGAGGCTCTTGCTGGAGCACTGGGAGTCTCAGGTGGAACAAGCAGCTGCTCAAAAGTTGTTCTTATGATTTCTCTTGGAAAAATGCTATATAATCAGATGGATAACGTGCTGCTCTGATGTGTCTTGATATGTAATAGCAAAATAAATTGTTGATAAGGAAAGTGAAAATCCTGCCACCTTTAAAGTGCCTGAAGGATGAGATTAAACAGTTATTTTTGTCCTTGAGGAGCAGCCTCAAAAGGAGCAGCAGGTTTATATGACAGTCCTGGTCTTTCCCAAACCTCTGATTACATTGATGTTTTGTACTCAGTGTATTGGGATCCCATCCCTGACCTGGATGTAAGCTAAGAGGAGTGAACTGCTTTAAGATGCTTTGTTGTTTCCTGTCTCCTTCAGTCACCTCTCTAACCCCATGAGATCACTGGAGTAGATACCTCAGGTGCACAGTCGAGGGCTGGGAAATACACTGTGGCTCCAGGTGATTTATTTGTACAGGCAGAGCCGCTGTTTCTGTGCTGCTTCAGGAGCTCATCTAATAAACGCTGGCATTTTAAGCACTCCACATCAAAATCGCTTAAGTATGAGATGGGCAGCAAAAAATGAGAATTGGATAAACACATGTGACTGCAGACACTTGAAGCATAATTAGCTGTAGTATTTTAATGATCTCTTTACAGAGAATATAGAAAAAGCAGCTTGTTTACATACCAAGTTAAGCATTAAGAGCTATGCTGTGATTTGTTCCCTGGAAATGCAGTGCTGCCTGCCTCTGATTTTATAATCTGTTGACTGAACTCATGAACTGTCAAGTACGTTTCAAGATTATCCGTGTTTGGATGTCAGATTATGTTTTTTAGGGAACACAGCTTCTATTTATTCTTAACTCCACTGATGATTTTCCCAGGTTTCTGCCATATGTTACACGTCACAGATGAACATTTTGCTGTCTTAAAATTTGACGTCTCTGTATCCAGTCTAATACTTCTGTCATCTCAGCATTGTCATTAGCACTGAATTACAACAGTGGATATTTAAACACCAGATGATGACACCAAATATTTGCTAAAATAACAAATAACAAGGGAAGACAGTTTAAAAAGAGTCACTAATACTTCAAGAACATCAGTCAGTCAACAAAGTAATAAAGACTGATTTAGTGACTAATTAAGCAAAGTTTGCTGAATGGGTATGCCTACCTAACTAAACTGCAGTTTTATGCCTGTATCTCTCTGTGGGCTTTATGCATAATTCACACACAGTGACAAAACTTTGTTGAAAAAGATGTATAAGCAATATATATAATGAACAGGTTTAAGTGTTTGAAGATTGAAAACAGCAGAAGATTGGTAAACTCACATTCAGAAAGGATGCAGATATCTTCTTGTGCATAAATTTTACATCAACTGGTTCTCACATGTAGTTTATGGAAAATAGAGATAATATGTGCAAGGTTAATATTGTTCAGCTATTTTGAAACCACATTCCTGATCTGCTGAAGGTAAATGCTCTCCTCAGATTTGGCAACACAGAGTAAAGAGTAGGTAGTTATATATGTACTATAAAGAACACAGCCTTTAAACTCTAGAGTCGGGTAAATACCTACTGCTGAATAATAGCAGTCTTAGGTGTTACCATTTCTCTGTTGTAATATCACCAGCCCATCAAAGCAGTGAAATTTGAATCCCTTTAAAAACGGGGATTATTGATGTCCCAGAAATTACACACTTTATTGGATTAGAAATACAATTCCAAATGTGGACCTGATTTGAACAATAAATGCAAGTTCCTTGCTATTGGAATGACAGCCTTGTTTTTCTGTTGGTTTGCTTCCAGCATTTTTTTTCTCTGTTTTATAAAAATTTCTCTTTTAACATCTCTCCATTATCAGAACCAGGAGCATATCAGAAACAGTAAGGGAAAGGGTTACAATCAGCAAATGGGAATTTTTGGTTCTTTATCCTTCTAAACACTGAAGCCCAAACCCAAGCATCAACAGCGGGAGCTATTTATTTTTTGTGCTTATTTGTTTCATACTGTGATTTTTAACCAGCCCTAAACCTTGAACTCATGTGAGTGAACATTTTTTCTCATGGAAGTAGTTCTTCTGATGTGTTCAAGGTTTTAACTTTGCTTTACCTTTGCTTGGAAGGATTTATCTGCCCATTGCCCATAGGCTGCTGGGGGATGTCTAGACTTTCTTTGGGGCAACATTGTGCTGATTAGAGAACTTGCAACAAATGGAAAAATCTTGCACAGTCTTTGTCGTATCAAGTTCAACGTGGCTCTCCCCTGACATTGCAAATGAAATCTGAATATTAGCTCACTCTTTAGGTCATCCTTTATGCTGAGCACAACTATCCCAGTATAAAATGGGAACAGGGAAGGTCAGAACAAGAATCAGAATCCGTGTTCAATGTTACTGCAGCCTTCTCTCCTCTGGGCAGATTTGGAAGGTAAGGGATGAGGTTATTAACCTCAAAATCCAATCTGGAGCCAACTGACATTTCACGTGAGTCAGAGCTGGAGCTGGCAGCACAGTGGGACAATATATGTGCAATTAGCAAATATTTTTAATGTGCACTGGCGTGTCCTTTAATCAGCTGCTCTCCCAGCCTTTTCCTGTTTACATTTCTGTGAAGGTTTGTTCTTCTGAGAAGGTTTCTCTGAGCAGATTTCTCTGTTGGCAGGAAGGTGATGGAACAGCATTTTCTGTCTGTGTTCAGACCTCAAGGACATGGGTACTGACAAATATTGCACCTCCCAAGCCAGCCCTTCTCTCCTTACAAAGTGTCCATAACCAGGCTGGTACAGGTGACAAGACTGGCACTGAGACAACCCAACCTCTGTGGCAACTGAGAAGCACAGAATCTCTTGTGAGGAGGATGTGAGCATGAGAATGTGAATCTCTTCAGCAATTTCTCTGCTGCACTGTGTCACCTTATGATTTTTCATGTGAAATGAAAATATTTTAGACAATCAAATCCTTTTCTGAATAGTTCACAGAGAATAAAACATCAGTGTACTATAATGAAACAACTTGTAGCTAGGTGAAAATGATAAACTTGCAATCTTTAATTAAATAATACCCCGCTTCCTGTAAACTGTGATTGAGAAAAAAGATGCTGCTGTTTTCTGACCTCCTCTAACCCCACACTGCAGGGATTAGTTGCGAGAAGGGATAATGGGGGAATAATACAGGCAGTGGCCTATCTCCATGAATTACCTTTCCTGGACATGGCCCCCAGCATGGCTTCAAGGTCCCAGTGAAAGCAGAAAGGACTGACTCTTCCTCTCAATTAATTTTCCTGTGTTGCTTGTTAGGCTGCTGCTTTCCCTGTACCGGGACAGGCTGTGCACTTTATTGATTGAGATGCCTGGTTTTCTCTTTCAGTGGCATCCTTCATTTGAATGTGTATCTGTTTTGCTGAATCAGCTGTGTATTGAAATGCTGGAGGGTTCAGCTGCTCTTCTGTTCGAGCTGCATATTTGGTTTAATCCTCTTGTGATTTTTTGCTTGTTCATCTGGCTACTACTTTAGCCAAGTAATTCTGGGGGGTGGAGGGGTTGCACTGCCAATTTTATTTCTGACTGAGAAACATATTGTATAAAATGAATTCAGTCATTCACTGCTGGAGCTGTGTATTGTTGGAGTTAAATACCTTTTAAAAGAAAAACTAAAAGATTTATTTAATATCCAATGTTGGCAACCCAGTGTTGGGAATACTGGGGGAGTTCCCAACTTGGAAGCTAAACATAAGTAATCAGGAACAAAATCTGAAGCTGTCAGGGGAAGGTGGGTGGGTAGCTAGGGGCTGGGAGGGAGGGTGTCAGTTTAAATTGAGATTTAAGAAGGTCTTCTCATGCTCTCTCTTTAGCATCTGTGAAAGTTGGGAAGCCAAGAACACCACCTAGCAAAGGGAATGTGGCTGTGGATTCCATTGTGTTTCAAGCAGTGTATTTCTATGACGGTAACTTCCCTCAGAATTTAAGCTGGGGCCACAGATAGCTCTCTATATTTATCTATTTTCAATGGATAGAGATCCCAGCCTTTAAGGAATGTTTTGCAATTCAGACCCAGAAATGCTAGCTGCCCAATCAGTTCTAGCTGCAGACATCAGTTTTCTCTAGCATCATCTCTCTTTTGGCATCGAGCTCCTCTTTGAGACCTTTCAAAGGCTGCAGAAGATGCTTCTTGCTCAAATAAAAATCAGCCCATCTCTCAGGAGGAAACAGACTGCAAGTCGTAGCCCAGACCTTGGGGAGAAGAGTGAGCTGCATTTCCAGCCAAAGGTATCATGCTGCAGCTCAGCACTGGTCTTAAAGTAGTGTCCTTCCACCTTCCTCATCCTCTTCTTTTTGGACACCAGGGAATGCCTGAAGGCATCCGAAACCAGCAATGGCTTCCACGAATCTCCAATGTATTTTATGCTCCACATACCCTCCAGGGAGGGCCAGGGGTTATTCTCTTATGGAGTATAGTTACAGGGAGTAGCTCCTGGGCNTCAAGCCATTTCATGCTCCACATACCCTCCAGGTATAGTTACAGGGAGTAGCTCCTGGGCACATTAAGCTGGATATAAAGCACCATATGGATAGATTTAGCTTCCTGGCACATTAGCATTTTCATTCCTAAACTTGCTTTAATGTCTACCTTGCCTGAGTTGCTCATCCTGTGGAAATAACCCCTGACACATCTGCTCCCTCTTAACTCAGGAGAAAAGGTTCATGCAAGGGGTGCCCCTGGAGGTCAGGCATTGTGTCTAGCAGGTGTGTTCCCATATTTCAGCTCTTTTCTATGTTGGAGAAAATGGCAAGGTTGCAGTGAAGCCTAGCAAGTGAAAGACTTTCAGTGCTGCTGAGTAGAATGAGCATAAATTATTACTTCTGTGATTCTGTTCTTCAGGACCCAGTTTTCACCCAGCCCTTACCACTATAAGAATGACCCTCTGCACTTCCTTATCATGATGTCCCTTTCAAAAAAGTGTAATCTTTTGTACCCATACTTCTGTTTACTAGTTATGTTTTCTGTTATTTCAATACTGTTGCATTTTAAAAACATCCTTCCTTAATGCCTGAGGCAGACAAGGTACAGGAGTGAGCTCCCCGTGCTGAGAAGACAAAGGCTGCTGAGGAGGAGAGTGATGTGGCTGCCCCAGCGCTTGCTGTGTCCTGAGAAAGGCTTTGCCTTTTGTGAGCAGCCAGTGGAGATTAGAGCAGCCTGACTGCTGCAATCAGCCCTCTGGAGACCTCTGCTCCCTTGAGCTGAGCTGCAACCAGCATCTGGCCCCACCGTGACCTTGGTCTGCTGAAATGACATTGGACCGAAGGACTTTTTCATTTTCTCTCTCCACTTTTTTTCCCCTTCCCATTTTCCTTATTCCCTTTCCCTTCCCCCCCCCCCCCAGCCGACTACCATTGTCTTTTTTTTTTTTTAGTGTATTTCGTAGCGCTGTGGATTAGAGAGTCTCTGATGTAAAGGAGAGGGGCTCAGATGTTATCAGTGTTATCAGTTCATCTGTAAGTGATGCCTTAGAGCCAGGCAGCCAGGAGCTGAGCAACTGTGCCATCATCAGGCTCGGATCAGCAGCACAAAGTCAGGGAGACATGGCAGGATCTCTGGGAGGCCTGGAGAGCTGTGGAGAGGCACAGCAGCTCCTCGCTGCAGGCACTGTGCCACAGAGAAACTGTGAGAATTTGTAGCTATCACAGAAAGTTTCCCTGTGAGAAATTTCCAACAGAGTACTGGAATTTTATTTTTTTTTTATCAAAACTGTGGAAAAAAATAAATCTGAGGGGAAAGGCTATTATTGCAGTTCATGAGCTGACATTTTATCTCAAGGCAAGAGAGATAAAGAAAAGTATTAGGGAAAAATCACCCAGGGAAGTTTGAGCTGACCTTGGCAAACACTTTTAAATATTTACAGGAGACTTCTGCAGATCTCCTGCTGCTTAGATCTACAGTCCTCCTAGTGCAGGAATTAAAACACAGGTTGGATAATCAAGGTCACCAAACACACTTAGTTTTATTTCCTGGGCCAAACAAGCTAGCTAGGGAAAGAGATAAGACCGAGCCAAAACTGTTCATAAAACACGAACCAAACCCAAAATGATCCTTCAGAGCTTAAAAAATTCTCTCCTCTGAGGAGAGAGGGGTTCTCACTTCAAAAGTCCTGTTGTCTGTGCTCCCTCTTCACCCCTAAAATGCATTGAAGAGGCAAAACTGTCCTGCCCAGAAGCTTCCTCAGGACTTCCTGTGATCTGTTTTATGCTGTTATAAACACTTATGTAAAGAATATATTTTCCACATATTTAATAGATGGGTTCTTTCCTATCTCCTCCCTATGGAGAATCCAGGGCATGATGAAGCTGTTCCCCAGTGTCTCGCACAATTTGAGCAGGGCAGAGAAGGGTCTCCCACAGCCGTGCTGCCCAGGCCCCTCTGCCTGCTGCCAACTGAATTATTTCACGGAATTTCACAGAATGTTCTGAGTTAGAAGAGACCCACATGGATCGAGTCCAACTCTTAAGCGAATGGCTCATACAGGGATTGAACCCACAACCTTGGTGTTATTAACGTCACGTGCAAGACAAGCTTTCTCAGACCTCGAGGGCAGCGCTGAAAGCCCCTGTCATCAGGCTTGTCAAGCAGCAGTTCACCTCTGCAGGCCAGCTGTAAATGCTTGGGTTCTGCTGTTGTTCCCTCCCTTGTGCCCTTCCAGACTCACACTGAGGTGTGACTGTTCAACAACACTAAACAGAAATATGGAGCCAAGAATCAATGTCACCAGAAATGTCCCTGGCCACCATCAGCTTTGCCTTCGCTGGACAGGTGGGTTTCTGCAGGCAGTTTGGGGTTAGAGAGAAGGATTTATGATTTAGCCTGGCCATAACAAATGCAAAGACAAGAAGATGGGAAAGACAGTGATTCCTCTGAATGGTCACCTTATACCAGAGATGTATAATAGCTGAGTGGCTGAGGTAGGTGAGCTGGGTTGTCCCTCTCCCAAAGCACACGTGCATTCAAGCAGCTGAAGCTGGTGCTTTGCATGTAGGGCTTATGTGCAAGATAGGAGTGCCAGGCCTGTATGTATCCCTGTATCCACGATCAGTTCCTCATTCCCAGTTAAGCAGTTGGATGTTATTCTGAAGATATTCTTATGCAGGAATAAGTGTCACAGCGCTGTGGTGTCACATGTGTTTGGTATAGAACCATCATCTTGGCCCAACGTGAAAGAAATGGCCCAGGTTTTCACCTCTCATTGAGGTGAACGCCATGAAATGACTCGCACACCTAGATGTTTCACTCTCATGGTTATTGTTAGCCAAGATTTGTTTCTTGTTTTTGTCCAAAACCCAGACCTTCATCAGTTTAAGCTCTGCTTTTCTCTCTGTCTATGGGCATTTTTCAAGGTGCATGGTGGGTCACAAAAGGAAGAAAATCTGTTTTCAGAATAGCAAAACTCTTAAACTGGGGTTAACACCTCTGTTTCAGAATTTTCTGTCAGAGAAAGGCTGAGTTCTGCTCCTTTGGAAAAGTAATTCCTTACTGACCCAGAGCAAGACAGTAAGTTCAACTAACAAAATGAAAAGAATGAAACCTGCAACCTGACTGGGATACACAATTTCTTTTCCTCTACAAGGTTAAATGCACAAAATGTATAAAAGCTGGAAACTAGTCCCTGGTTTGCTTCTAAATCCTTCCTTCAGGGATCTTCAGCCCCCTTGAACCCACCTGAGAACCCAAGTGCCCAGAGATATTTGGAGGCAGACCTTTGCTAGGACTTCCCGAGAACTAGGGAGGGGTGGTGAGTTTCTAAACAGAGAACTTACATCAGATAAACTCATCATCACACAGACTGCAAGAATAAACTGGTAAGTTTTCAATGAAATGAGTTTATATCCTACTGATGTTAATCCGTCATGAAGTATGCATGATAATTAACATCTGTGATTACCACAAAGAAATTCTTATAAAATTTTCTGTAATATCTCCAGAGTGGAAAGGTCACAGTTGTGGCACTGAATACTAAGAGTATCATATTTGATTTACCAGTGATCATCAAGGTTTATATCAAAGGTCAGGAATAACTGTGGAATTTGTAAGCTGTGAAAAAGGTATAAACACTTTAATTTATTGCCCTGTCACTGTTAATTCATTTGGTATTCGCTGTGATAGCATTGCTGTTAATGAATGTATTTAGTAATAATGTGGATGTCACAGATATTTATGCTCTCATCTCTTTCAGTGGCTCAGCAGACAAGTTAGGAGCTTTGCCATTTTACATTTTATAAATTAAAGAGAGAAAATAATTCATATTTTATTTCAAAGCAGTACTTAACAAATGTATCTCACATTTAGCTACCCTGAATGGGGACACATCCTATCACAGAAGAGTTTGTACTGGACACAAAATGATGGCTGTCTGGAATGGATGGAAGCCAAAGGGGAAGATTCCCATGTCTTTCAGAGGCAACAGGTCAGACCCTGCTCAAAATGTGTAGATTAGCTGGCATTGGTTAAATATAGCTAATAAATAATTTTTTTAAACTATGTCTTTTTGTTTTGTATAAGAGCAAGACTTGAGTCACAAATGCAAAAATGACTCTGGGATATTTGCTTCAAATCTTGAATTAACAAGAAAAGGAATCAGTAAAGGAGGCCTAACCTTTGCATGGTGGAGCAATGTGTGCCTGTGTATGGAGCATACAAAAACCTCCTAAATGTAAGTTAACCTTGATTTTTGAATAGTCAGGTGGCACACATACATTTTGCTGACTCTGCATAACCATGATTTTCCACACATTATAAAATTAAACTCAAATACTTTGTAATCCTTTTGTACTTATTTTTAGCCTGTGCTCTGCAGATCATGCAATGGTGTCTCAAAACCCAGAGATTTTCAGTAAAGGTCAGCAGAAGCCTGACCAGAGCTTTCAAAGGCTCCAGGACCCAGATTATAACCAATTCATTAACTTTGTAATCTAATCATAAGCAATTTCTTAATATAAAGACGGATAAACAGCAAATAACTTCCTCATTGGGAAATACTGACTTGGAGCAGGAGGCCCCACACTCCTGGGCTCATGAGATCATTACCGAGCAGCTGCTGACAGTTTGTGCATGGAATCCTAAAGGAATGCCTGGAAAATGCTTCTCCACCTTGGCAATTTCTATTACTTCATTATTATGCAATAATGCGTTATTACTCATATTTGAAGAGCAAACGCTGATCAGACAGTTCTGTTGATATGAATTTTCTTATCTTTTGGTGACAAAAGTCCTGCTTCATTAATGCTTCCAGTCCAGCTCAACAGAACTGACCAGGAGGAGGAAAATTAATGACTACAAACACACTTTAGAAACCTCTGCTCTGACCTGAACCACCTTGCCCATAAATCACAATCCTGCAGTTTCTGGCATGGGATGGCACACGTGGGCTGACACAAGCACAAGTGCACCAGGCCTCCAAGGCTCCCTGAACCTGCCCTGCCTGGGGAACAGGAGGATGGACAATCATCCTCTCCACAACCCTCCCAGGCCTCTTTTCCACAGCTGCCCATGATTGCTGTAATTGCTTCATTACAGCCTCTGTGAATTGATTAGGTTTGGAAAGTGCTGCAGTGGGAAAAGGGGACTCTGGCAGGATGTGTGCCAGGCTGAGAGCTGGTGTTGCTGGGGATGTGCTGTCCTCTTGTACATCGCAAGTGGGACTGGGTTAAAAAAAAATATTTTTTAATATTTTGAATTTTTTTCAGGATCTTTCAGTGTTCTCTTCCTAAAAGATCTCCACTTTGCTACCCAGTAATATGTTCTACAGGTTAACTTAATGCTTTGATTAGGAAAACCTAAATGTTTCCTTGAAGCCTTTTACAATTTGTTGCCTTTTAATTAAGATGGGAAAATACCTAAACACCTGAGTAGTGGCTGTATTATGAAATAATTCCCTATTTTATAATTTTCCCATTGAAATTTTGCAACCTGGTGTCATACCAAATCTAATACCTTTCTTTTGTGATGCTCTGAATGCCTTTGGAGCCGTTAGCAAGCGTTGGATATACAAACAGAAATGGTAATATCCACAGCACACTTATTTGGAAGCTTATGAAACGTCGGATTTGTATTCAGTGCAGACGTGACTCTCTGTGAAGGAGTCTTCTGGCTTCCTTTGTTACTACATGAAGAATTCATTTTGGCAGCTCCCTTTAGGGCTGGTTTCTTTTAAGCCATGATTGCATTAATAATATCAGCTCATGGTGTAACTGATTGAATCCTTTTCACATTGGGGAAGAATTAAAGCCCAATCTAATTCGCTACTGACCCATAATCAGCAAAGCCATGAAGTAAAGAGCATTATTTTCTCACAACTTTCCTGAATGGATATATTAATTTTTATATTTCATGCTTCTGAGGTAATTAAATGCCCCTAAATGAGGAAATGCTTCATGTAAGTGTCATTTCAACACCAAAGTTTGTGCCTGTTCCCAGGGTACAGTGTTATTTAACTAAAAAGCTGGTTTTATTTCTTAAAAGCAAATACATTTTGAGGTCACTATTTTCATTTCATAATTCTTACTTAGCTCAAGTGCAAACACTGGTTTTCTAACTGAGGAAAAAAAGGACATCTTGATTTTTTTCAAGTGTACAGGCTGTATTGTTTTGCATGGTTCAGCTTGCTGTTTCCTTAGGTCTCTTTGCTTTAGGATTAGCAAAGTAACAAACATGTTCAGGTCCTTTGAAGTGCTCAAAAGGACAAGCTTAACCCCAGCTTTATAACAAAGGCCTCCTTACCACAGCTAAGCTAAACACAAACATGTGTGCCTTACTACTTAAGAGGAGGATGACTTCTCCCCAGTGATGTTCTCCAGGAAGCTGCCTGTTGTTCCCAGGCAGTTCTTCATGGGAATTGGGTGCACATCAGTGCCTTGATGCCTACTGAGGGCACAAATGAATTTGGCTGTGAGTTGCACTGACAAGCACAGAAACACCATCCAGGTTGTTAACATGCGGGAGCAGAGGGTTCACAGCAGCTGCTCCTGTGGTAAATGAGCAGCCAAGGCCACAGGAGCCATGGGTGCAATCCTCCTCCTGGGAGAACTCACACAGGCACATTTTCCATATCCACACCATAAAAGTAATTTACCTTATTTTTATGTTCATGTTTTCCTGGGTTTACTGATCAGGACTTGCCTGCTAGATGCCACACAGAGCTTGCAGAGGGCAGCAACACAGTTTGGGTATCAGACCCACTTCTGCTCTGCAGTCACCCATCCTGCTGAGGTAGGTAAGTGTCGCCTTTGCCTTCCTGGCAAACTTCATTTTTAGTCCCTGGTTCTTAAATGTTCATTTAAACTTGAAACTTGAGAATATTCTTTCCGTTTCTTCAGTTTGATGACGTATTTCCCCCCTTTTTAGTGGTACATATGCCCTGCCTTTTCAGAAGCTTTTAAAATTCCTGAACCCAGTGACTGTCTATGAGTCAGGGGAGGTTTAGGTTGGGTGTTTGAACACTGTAACAGTCTCCTCAGGGAAGTGGTCACAGCACCAGGCCTGCCAGTGTTCAAGAGGCATTTGGACAATGCTCTCAGGGACAGGGTTTGACTCTTGGGAACAATCTTGTGCAGGGCCAGGAGTTGGATTCAATCCTTGTGAGTCCCTTCCAAATCACCATCTTCTATGTTTCTGTAATGAGACCTTCAGGAAAATATTCTTTTGGTCACTTGTGGGGTTTTTTTTTGTCATTTTAATCCTATTAATGTTGTGGAATGAGTCACCTAAAACACAAAGCTGTGGTCATATCCCATGGGGATGGAAGACACCTCTGCAACTGGGATCTTCAGCAGATGCTGTTCTTTGCTGAGCTGTCACTGAGGACCTGCCAGCACTGAGAAGGGAGGGGAAGAAAAAGGGTTGGACCATGTTTAGAAGCAAGGACTCCTTTGGAGAAGAGTCCTGGGATGGTCCTGAGGCACCACCTTGCCCTGCTCACCGAGGAGCCACTTCCTCTCCCAGGTAAACCCTTGAAGTGAGCAGAGAGCAAGGGCTCCGACAGCCACCCATACCTGGGCCCATGCAGCTCCCACAAGACTGTTCAGAAACAAGAAGAGTCACCTATGAATGTTGAGCTTAAAAAAGCAGTAGCACTGATGAGTATTTTTGGCATGAACTGAAGAATCCTTTTGTTCCAGCTCCAGCCCACATGCTGATTCAGCTCAGCAGTTCTCCTCTTCTCTTTTCCTTTCCCGGGGCTTTCTTAAACATCTCTTCTAGGTTGCTGTTTTCTTCCAGCCTGCTTCAGTTGTGTTTGGTAATGATGGCTCATAAAAATATTGGCAAATACTCTCAACTGGTGGCAGTAGTCTGTGGGAGCATGCTACCAGGCAGGATATGACTCTCTTCTTTTTTCATGGTTTTGCTATATTTATTTGATCTCATCTACAATAAAGCCTTTTGATACTGCTGCAGTGATAGAAAGGCATCATATGGTAAATGGTAATCAGGCTTTTCAATATGAAATGGTTTGAATAAATTTGCTTTGTGGAGTCTATCCAGAGCTAAATTCTGCTGTAATTTATCAAGCCCAGACTGTTCAGCATTAGCAGGTGAGATGTGCCTGGGACAGACTGGGTGGTGTCACTCCTACACAGCACCCGGCGTGACGTGCTGACCCAGACTCCAGACTAAAGGCAATTTTAACTAGAACTGGATCTTTTCTTCATCTTTCTGACTTAACACTCATTATTTACAAAATGACAACAGAAATTATAAATTTTTCATACTGAGAATATACCAGTGTTGCATATAGAGCCAGAATGACAATCCACTGCATCCTAGGGTGTCTAATATCTTGAGTGGCTATTTTTGCCCACATAAGTGGGGCGGAAAAAGCTGACAGATTTTTTTAAAGAATGTAAGGAAAAAATAAAAGCAATAGTCTGAGCTTTCGGTAGAAAAATGAGAATAAATACTTAAGAAGAACCAGATCTTGACCAGAATTTAAATATCCTCCCAAACACTCAACATTTCCCTGCAGCAATCCTGCTTTCGTTCTCAGGAGTAATTTATTGGAATAGCACACATGAAGAAGCTGCACCTGCACAGGCTGAGCTCTCTATAGGAATTAAAGAGGGAAAAGCATCTTATTAAGAAGTCAGTGAAGTGATGAAGTGAGTTGTTTTCCCAGTGAAGGTCCAGAAGAGATGTTCCTCATAGAGGTGTCCTCAGCCACAGCGTTCAGCAGCATTCAGGTTGGTTCATATATTCATACCATCATAGCACAAAGGACTCTTTTAGTGCTAGTTTACCTCACCTGGCCTGGAGACACAAGGGAGATATTCACTCTCTGGCAGGTGGCATGAAACGAGCTCCAGGGACATTTGCTGCATTTCAAGCCCCAAGTGATAAAGATGTGATGTGTTTATTTGATTTCATCATGCAAAACCAAAATCATCTTACTCAAAATTTCAGGCAGCACAGTTTGTGCTTTTTATTTTTCCCCTTTTTCTGGCTCTAAACCTGCCAAATTTTTTCTAAGTTCCTCAAAAAGGAACTTCATTTTCTTTGTCTTCAGCTTTATTATGTTCCCTTATGTTTATACAAAAGGTGTTAAATACCACCATAAATAAAACTACGAAGGATTGATATCTCCTATTCTTATTTCTCATAGAGATTATTTGATATATTGAATGAGGAGCTCTGTTCTGTGGCTGGCAAGGCTTGTGTCCACGCACACTCAGCCCAAACCATAATGATCATCTGCACCAAAACCTTACAGGATGCTGGCAGAAGAGCTTTTTTTATTTAAGGAAAAAAAAAAAAAGAAGTAAATTCTAAGACAGCTGATGAAAAGTAAGTTAGTTTGAAAGCTTGACTGGGAAGGTTTCTATGAAGGGGCACAACAAGTGGTTGTGGAGGTGCTGGAGATCTTCACTGGTCAAGTCATGACCTCAGTTGCAGCTGCCTGGAAACCTTGGGCACCTTAAAGTGAAAATTGCCAGTAAATCTTCACCATGAATTCCCACCAACGCCCCTTGAACCCCTTTGGCCCGGGCTTTGCTGGCTGAGCTGAAGGTCTGGTCTCCAAAGGCATCCTGGAGAGGCAGGGGGAGAGGCGAGGAAGAGAAAGTACTTGTCCTGAACTTGGGAATACATCTCCTGAGGAGCTTGTCTTTTCCAGTTATGAGACCCTGAAGGACACTTGCCCACAACCTACATGAATCCATATAAAGTCAAAGCTGAGCATATGGTTTGAGTTAACACTCATTTATTTGTTGGGTTTTTTATTTTATTTTTTTCTTATTCTTATTTTCTGGAGAAATTGTGTTTTCCTTCTGAAAAATGCTGTAAGGGACTTGAAACACAGATTTCAACCAGCTGTATTGCTTATCTGATGTCCTTTCACAACACTACCGTGCCATTGTCAGAAATGTATGATCATACCTTGAGGAAAACTGATTGCCAGAGTCTGTTGATTCTGTGTAATTGCATTAAAATATTGAAAATCACCTTGGCACACTGATAACTGGTTTGGGGTTTTTTCCCTATAAAAGCTGGAGAAAGGATAAAGTCAACATTGGACTGATTATTTTCTCCTTCCATTGTTTATAATAGTGACTGACCTTTCTTTGGAATGGGAGATCTAAAAATGGCATTCCCTGCCGGTGACAGGAGGGTGTTTGAGATGCAGGCTCCAGCCCAATCCGTTACTCAGATGTAGGAGTAAGCTATTTCTATTGAACAGTAAAATGGATTAAATGCAGAATGGCATTAAAGGGAGAGAGTAATGCAGAAGCATCACTGTTGTTTCTTGAATGTAATTTTAAGTAAATGACCTTAAACTGCTCACACTCTTGAAAATAAATCTCTGTTTTGCTTGGGTAGTGTTTCTGCAGTGCTTGTTATTTGCAAGAGGATCTGAATAAGACAGACCCTGGATTTTAATTTCTCCTTTTTTTTTTCTTTTTTTTTTTTTTTTTTTTTTTTTTTTTTTTTTTGTCAAGCTAGCAATTCTTTAAAAAACAAGTCAAAAGTTGAAATAAAGACTTTTCAGGAAGGAGCCTGGAATGGAGTGACCTGCCATGAAGCAAAGGTGGGTATGATAATGCTGCCAGGCCTGGAGAAGGCACTGGAAGGGGGACGGTGGGTGCCCAGGCTGGCTGCTCCCTAGGCAATGTGTCCCCCTCTCCAGTCGGTGACACAGCAGCAGGTGTGACACATGGGATGGGTGTGACAACAGCTGGCCTTGTCCTCCTCTTTTGAACTGCAGAAAGAGGCACCTCTGCTGACTTACAAGGAGGTAATTAATTTTTCTGGCAGATGTGGCAGCTCTCAGGGATCTGGAAAGCGATGAGTGGTGAGGAGAAAGGTCAGGACATGTGGGTGTCACAGTGCCCTGCCCCTCTTTTGGAAAGGGGCAAGAGCATCAACTCCCACCCAAAGGTGTGGCGTGCCCAGTGCCTGCCCGGGCAGAGTCTCCTCATGCTCACTTCTCCTGGCTGAGACTGATCTCACATCAGGGCTGGAAATGGCCTGGCAGGGGTTGGTTTTGGTGGACAGCAGGACACGGAGCCCCCAGAGCAGCAGGAGCGAGCGGCTGGCTGGGAACCATCACAGCCCGACAGCAATCTGTGCAGCCCTCAAAGCCCAGGGACGTGTTGGCCATTGAACTATTCTCTTTCATTGTGAACTTGGACAATGTGCAGTGATAAGAGCACGGCAGACGTTTGGCAGCAGCTCAGAGAGGCACTTAAGCATGCGCTCAGTGATAAGCGTATCGACAATCAGGCTGCGCCCCGGGAAAGCTCATTCAGAAGAGCTTTGCCAGGGCAGGGGCTTAGAGGTCCATCAGACAGCAGCACTCTCAGACAGGATTATCAAAAGATCCTCTGAGTACTTTCTCCTTGGTACGTATTTGGGTTTTTAGGTAAAACTAAGAAATGCCAAAAAAAATATCAGTGTAAAAATGAATCATACATGCAGGAACAGGGAAGTGAATAACCCACCACAGGCTGAAGGACCTAGGGTGGTCCAAGGCCTGTGTTTGGGCAGAGGTAGCTTTATGCAGCGTAGCAACACAGGGCAGAGAGCACATCCATGTGCCATCCACAGTTTTTTGTGAGAAATGTAGAGATGGTGCTGTTTTTAGAAGCTGGGGGATGTTGTCAAACTTTCGAGGGGGGAGGGGAGATGTTATGCAATGAGATGTCTGGGAAGAGGATGCTTCCAGCAGCAGGCAGATGGCAACAGCGGTGAAGGCAGCGAGAGTGGCTGAGTCAGAACAGGATCCTGGATTCACCTGCTCCCTGTCTGTAACAAGGTTTTTACACTAACCAGGCAATATGGAGACTTGCATTTTTTAAAGAATCATTTAAGCTTTTCTGCCTCTAACTTTGAGAAAGGTGGTGGCTGTGGATCCCGGAGCTGTTTCTTCTATAAAAAGAGTTTGGCCACACTGATGTACCTACACTGGGTGCTGCTGCTGCACACCTGGAATGGATTTCAGGGCACACGTATCCAATCTCCTGGGGAAAAAAGGCATTCTTGAGCATGTGGTTAACCATAAACTCAGCAATGAGCTGAACCCCAAAACATTCTCTTTCATGAGAAAGAAATCATTTTAGGACTGCAACCCTCTAGCGTATCCTCCTCCATTTACACTGCACTTACAAAGCTATTTATTTTACATCACTATTACTGTTACTATTCTCCACCTCCACACAAAGCAAAATGCTGAGGGAAGGTACCTCTGAAACGGACATTCGGCAATCACCTGCTCCTGAGTGATAGTCTTGCTACTCAGCACAAAGCTTTGGCTTGCTTGCTGAACCAAATCATCCCTCCTGTCTCCTCAGGCACGTTGGAACTCTTCTACATTGTGTTTGTGTAAATTAAATTCAGAAAAATGTGTTCAAACTACATTAAGGTTTTGACACAAAGTTTCAAAAGCAGACACTAAACAAGACAGAGACACAAGCTGGTATTTCAGCACTTTCCACCTACCATAGCTACAAGAGTTGGTGATAAGTGAGACTGAAAAGGCTGACTTTCCTTACAAGTTTTCCAAAGCTGATGTGCAGTTCTCCCATCAGGATATGTAAATCTTAACAAATAGGACTGATTAAGAGTGTATTTTTGAGCAAAATAGTGCACCTATGGTGCTCTAGACCATCATAATTTGTTAGAGCCTACAGGTGAGTTATCAGTACATCAAAATCATTTGTTCTGTCAAAAAGGAAAAAAATTCTGGGTGTAGGAAATGCACTGATCAGCCAATGATCACCCTTACAACTGACCCCAGAGAAACAGGGCAGCTCTTGGCTCCCCACCCAACCTGCAGGAAAGGTGTCCTAACCCCAGAGGGGAGCTCTGCTCCAGTGCTCAGGCTGGTTTTACAGGGCAGCAGAGCCCCCTCCTACCATGCAGAGAGTATTCACTGCTCAAAACACGTCTGTGGAAGAGAGTTACAGGTAATTCCACGGATGTTTCTGCACACAGGACAAGAGCTGATGCTGTCTCTAGATGTCGCAGGTATCACTGGTGACCCTGCTTACACCGAGCATCCTGAGATGTGATCCCAGCATGGACCTGACCCCGTGCACAGCTCAGTGTCTCTAGGGACACATTTCATTCCACATTTGTAGCTAATCAGACTTTTATACAGATCCTCAGTTTACAGGAATTTTTTAATATAATTTCAAAGTTTATACTTTTTTTTCCTCTCCAAGAAACAAAACAGAAAACACTGATATTGTGGCATTTGCGATTTTCTCACAGTAGGAATTTTTACTTGCTGGTTGGCAGGTATCACCATCACGATACATTCCAATAGATTGCTTCAACTGCTCCTGTTTATCTTCTATATGTTATTTTTTGAAATGTCATTACAGGAATCAGTCACAGACCCTCAATGTTTATTTCAAGATGAATTACAATGTTTTTCTTTGGAGGATGTCCTATTTCCCTCTCATGTCAGCTTTGGTGCTTGTTCCCCCTCCTGAAAGGGAGAAAGCTGTGCTGTGAAAATGTTGGATGGAGTTAGTCATTCAAACTGACTTTGCATTTCAAAATTTGTTTCAAAAGTATGCTGTAAACCAGATTTTTTTTCCTTACTTTCAAACATTAGTGGGGTTTTTTTTCATTCATTTATTAAAATCAGGTATGAGTTTATAGTACATGCTTACTGACAGGTAAATAAATAATATGAAATTGTCAGATGTAAGAAATTAAATAAATTTGAAAAGAAAATTACAATCCTTTAAAGAGGCAACTCGTGCATTAAAAATCTGAATATTCTGAGTATATTACATGCAGAAACTTTCATCCCAATGCCTTTGACTTTGTAGGACTTTTTCCACTCTGAATTCCAAAGCAAATAAAATTCCAAAAAGAAAAATGTAATTAAAATAACAACTGCCAGTAGAAAATTCTTTCGATAGAAATATTCAGTTAATCTGAATTTTCAGTTTATAATATCAGATGGTTTATTTGTTTGCTTGCCTTTAAAGCAATTTTTCCTCAGTGAAATTCCCCATTCACAGGTAAGCCAAGGAAATCATCCCCGTAAAGAAACCTTAAATGTCATATAACTCCTTACTCCCAAAGCACCCAAAAGAAAAGAGATGCTGACCAATGGAGGGATAGAACTGCCTTGCTCTTTCCCTCACACACTCAGGAGCTCTCACAGAAGCAGGAGTGGTTCCTCTGTGTGTTACTACGTGTTTCCAAGCCAAAAATGACCATTTGTGCTCTCCAAAGTGTTGGGATGGAAAGGGGCAGGATGAGGCTGGAATGCCCCTTCCAGCCCTGCCTCTTGTGCCTTGGATGACCCAGGATGAGGTGACTGCTGCTTGAGATTGGCTCAGGGATGGTCCATCAGCAGAAACAGCTCAGTGGGAGAAAAAGCAAATGGACTGTCAAGGAGGGGGCTTTGAAGCTGGGACTGCTTTTGCAGTCTGAGTGCCCCATGGTGTGACAGCCAGGCAAGAGGGGAGCTAGCACGAAAAATGTCCATTAAGGAATCAAAAGAGTGTACAGCTCCTTGCTTCTTTGATCCTGCCTTCAAAGAGCCTCCTTCTCTTCTGCAGGGCCATGCAGAGCATCACTCAGTGTGTGTGGGCAGTTCTGGGGCTGTGGGATGAGGAAGGAGGGTGTGGGATGGGCAGAGAGGAAGGGCTCCAAATGCCCATCTGGGAGACCCTTGCAGCCTTCAGCTCATTTACAAAATGAGTGTTGAATTTTTGTTTGTTTTTTTTTTTCCTACAAACACAGAGCTAAAGCCAAAAGTGATGAACTGGAATTGCACAGAAGAAGGTCTGGAAGGAGATTAGTGGGGCTGCCACGATTTCCACATGCCACCCTTGTCAGGTAGTAGAAGTCAATGCCAGGCTGACCCAGCTTGCAGCAACCAGGGTAAACAGCACCTGGGGAACATTGCCTCATGCCATCCCTGGACTAGCAACGCCATCCAGATGCCCTGAGAACATACTTTTGGCTGGGATAGAATTAATTGTCTTTTTCAGTGAGCAGCTGTGTGATATTTAACTGCTGCATGCACTTCAGCATTGCCTTGTTCTAAGAGCTCCACCAGAAATGACAAAGCACCGCCTAAACCTATTCCCTTAACTTCCTTTCAATGCATAGTCAGAGTCTTTGAAATATTACAGTTTTACTGCTACCACCTTAATGCAATGAAGTTTTCAAGAAAAAAGGGTTACAATGCTTGACTAGCTCTGGGATTTAATACCGTGGGATTTCTGTCACTGGGAGCAGGAGGAGAGCAGTTACAGGAGCAAATAGGCTCATGGATGTGAGTGCACTTCCTCCACCTCAGTCAGAAGGAAAAAAATGTCTTTCATTCTCACAAAATAGTCTTTAATAAGATAAAAGGTCTCAGGCCCCTACAGACAAAATTCCTGCACTGGAAAAATCGTTAATGCTCTCTGCAGGTCCCATCCACCAGCCAGTGGCTCTGGGGTGCTGGATGGGGGGCACACAGCCCTTCACCACTGCTTGCTTCCAACACAAGCACAAATGCAGAAACCTCTTAGGGGGATTATATAGAACAGGCTGAACTGTTTGCCTTCGAATGATTAGTGGTCCTGAGGGAACTGCTGTGCTCGTGTTCACCATACAGGTGTTGTGGGATGGGCTGTGGATGAGGGCAGCTGCCACGTCCTGCAGGGCTGAGCTGGGAGCCGGCCTGGTACACGGTCAGCTGGGATGGGTGTTTGCACCAGGGACCCTCATGTACTCTGACGGAGAGGGTATTTATTTCACTCGTTGGGTTTTCAGAGCACCCACCTGCAGCCCCTTCACTGCAAGCTTACCCTTGTACTCACCTGGGCATCAGTCACTGCATTCATCAGGCAGGGAATGGAAGCAACCCTCCTTACCCTGCCCCAGCCAGAAAACATCAACCCTCAGTGCTGTTCAAAGCCAGAATATCAAATATCTTTGTTAACTAGCTGGGGACAAGTGAAGGTTATAAACGGACTGCAGAAAGTGCTCAGGACATTTGTATTCAGCATCTCTATGTACACACACCCCGAGAGTACTCAGCGAACATCGTTAAGGAGCTCCAAGACAACGAGGCTAAATTTAAAATGTGCATGGTTTATTGATGCACTCTTCTAGGCTTTATTGTAGCTTTCTCTGTATTTTCCCCTGACTGGTTGTGTCTCCTTACTGTCCATACACAGATTTGACCTGAGCTGGCACCAATGAGAGCCTGTGAGGGCATACATCCGTCTTTTACAGTTAATAAATATTTCCATTTTCTCCAGGCTGTTACAAAGGCACTAATGATTCATATCTTTTGAATAAAACATGCCACTACTGTCCATCTTGAATCACAGGTAATTACAGCTATCATTGTCACCATACAAATGCTTTTGTAGAGTGGTTCATGTATTGTGAAGGATGGCAGAGTTATATGAGGCTCAGCATTGATGTCAATACTTTCTCCCCAATTATAAAGCATATCAAATATTAAAATGCAATTAGAGTCATTACAAATTTTTAGAAGAATGGCTTTCCATTTCCAGTCAATCAGACATGCTTTAGAAAATGAAGAATTGCATGAGGAGGGGAAACTTGAGTTACAAATTTGGGTTTCAACAAGTATTTTCTCAGTGATAGAAATCATGTCTTTACCTGTATTTAAAAAAACCTCAACAACTAGAACCTTCACAAGACTCTTCAAACATTCTGCCATTGCCCATTTCATCAAAAAGGAATTTTTTAGAAAGGACTAAGTTCAATGTGGAGCATAAAACAGAGTTATGGCGACAGTTTTCCCATCACCTGGCTCAGCCTGGCCAAGCTCCAAATTAAATACTAATTGCACTGCAGCATCCTTGGCTTCCCTTAGCACAGCATCAGATGCCAAGGGAAAGGCTAAGGGAATAATGACCCCATGCCATACCCCTGAGTAGCCAAGTGGAGGGTGAAAGGCAGAGGGGCTCTGGCCCAGAGGCAGGTGCCCCTGTGAGTGCTCAGGCACCGCTCAGACCCATCTGCCTTTCGCATCCTGGCACTGTGCACAGCAACAGACAAAGCAGCAAGATAAATTGCTCTGAGCTGCTGCTGCAGACACAGCTCTCCCTGCTGCAGGGGCAGAGGGTGATTTTGGCATCCCAGCCAAAAGGGAGTCTAAAGTCAGGCAGAATAAATCCATGCCTGGCCGTGTTTGAGGATGCGGGTCCAATGCCTGATCTGCAGCGGCACTGCACGCGAGGCTGAGCAGGCCCTGGGGTGGCTCTGCCCTCGGAGCTGGGTGGCCCTGTCAGGGTGTCCCGGGGCACACGGGGCTCTCTCCAGTCTGGCACAGCAGACTGTGCCCATGGCTGTGTCTGGGGCTGCTTCTCGCTGACCTCGAGAGATGGGGGATCAGCCAGTCTGTGAAAACTCAGCCCCCGGGACTCACTACGATTTCTTACATTTTCATGGTTTATGAAACCTAAACTCCATCCTGAGGCAGTTCCCACGTATGACCAAGTGAAGATCCATGCTGAAGGAGACATCCAATGCTGTATGAGTCAGAAATCAAGCTAGTGCAGTCAGTGGCGGAAGAAGATAACCTTCATTGCCTGTGCCATTAGGCCACTATTGAAATTCTATTTCTGTGCTACTTTTCACCCAGCCAAGGAGCAGAAACAGGCAGAACCTGATTCCTCATGCTTTTAAAAGAATTGCAGGCCTGCAACACTTGGTTTTCAGAAGCTGCATGGGAAGGGTGGGCTAAAGGTATGATATGTATGATCTGAAATTCATTGCAAGTCCATCCAACATGTTGTGGCAGCTTTCATTAGGTTTTGCCATGAAGAAGCTTCATGGGAGACAGGAAAAGAAAGTGGGAAAATGATGAAATTTGACAGTGATTAAAAGTTTTATCTAACCCCTTCCTCTGGTACTAAGGAGCCATTAATCACAGTGTGGACATGGATTTATGTAGTGCTCAGCAGTGACCATGAAGGAAATAATGCTGACTCTCCTGGAAATAAAAAAATTGCAAGGTTAAGGATCTTCTCTGAAGTGCTCTGGCCCCATCAGTCAGAGGCAGAGTACTGCTGCTTTCCTTGGGAAGGCAGGTGAGCTGAGGCTCAGGTTGGCAACCCCCTGCCAGCTCCACTGCAGCTCCAGGGAATCCTTCCCCTGCTGCCTCATTCACCTGGGTCTCACCCAACACACAGAAAATGACCTTCATGTCCATGGCATTTTTTCTCAAGGTGTCTCTTACCTTGTGTTTATTTAATAAACATTTCTTAAACTTAGAAGGAGAAGTTTTATCAAAATTACCAAGGTCTACCTTTAACTAGACTTCATCCATGGCCTCGCACTCTGGGTCGGGGTTTTCACAAGCACACGGTGTGCAGGGCCCTGCTGCAGGCTGATCGAAGGGACCAGCCTGAGAGATAAATGAAGCCTCTCCTCAGGGATAATAATTCACATCTTTAAGAAATCCAGTGAAAGCTCAGGGCATGTGGAACCTGAGTGTGATGAACTGGGTTAAAAGTTTGTGTCAGCTAATTAAAATCAGACACCTACCCTGGTACAGGGCTGCTGTGCTGGGTTAGCAGCTGCTTTAAAACCATATCAGTGTTTATACACTGATTCTCTGGTTTTGTAGCAGAGACATCTTGGAAACCTAGTTAATTAGACTCTCTTTCTTACCTCCACCCATTTTTGCAATCAAAGGCTTCACACAGATTGGACAATCAAATTAACTATTGTTGCATAATTTCAGTAGACATTTTCATAGAAATCAAAGTATTTTCCATCTTATTCTGTCAAAGTCAAACCCAGCTAATTCTAGTAAATTAATTTCCAGGAAGCACGCAAATATGGACCACTGATAACACCTCATTGATATGCTTGTTCGGATATTTTTGAATTTTGAAGTGAACTTTAATTTAAGATAATTACATGCTGGTTAAATTTTTCATTTTTAAAATAGATTGCTACAGGGAACATAAAAATAATAAAAATTGCTATTTCTTACAGACTCATCCAGCAGCACTTTCTTTTGCGGTCTTACAAAGGGGGAGAAAAAGCCTCAGCTGCACATAATTACCTGGATAGACTTGAAGTTTGCACTGAACGAAACAGTTTGCCTGAAAGAGATCTGTGGTTCTGCAACAGCGATTATTTTACCTTGGTGTTTTTGAAAGTTGCTATGGAAAAATGTTAAGGACTTAAAGTACCACTTAAAGCTAGAATTGCCTCGTTTGGTTAACTTGAATCCTGAAATGATATTTTGCTTCTACGGTCCTCTTTCCAGTCTTTAATTCAGCTGAGACTGCTCAGACATTATGAATTCACATCAATGTATTTCATAGATTATCTTTGGGGAAACAGGCTTTAAAAGTAGCTGCCTTTTTACAACCTGTTTATGCCTCCTGTATTTAGATTTAATACGAAACATTTGGAGGGGGGAAATACTACTGCCCTTATAGCAAGGACAAAAGAGATTTCATTTCTGCTGTTTGTCCATGCTGATACTCTGCCTGCGGAAAAACACTTCCAGGCTCTCCCACAGATATGCAGAGTGTGAAACATTGGTTCTGCGAGTGCGATTAACATTTTTTATATACCTCCCTTATCTGTTCGTATAAAAAAGTTTTTCAATAGACACCAATGAAACTGTGTCATGAGAAACAAAGCCAAAAGGCTGGGAAAGGCAGCTGCTCAGCAGTACAGCGTGAAATAACTTCTGGTGAGTAGAAATTAAACTTGTAAAACCAAGCTGAAATGCAATGAGTAGAAACATCAGCTACAGCGGATCCCTCTGACCGCCACCACCCCTGCTGGGCCACTGTGCATCCAGAGGAACTAGATCCAGAGCATCCAGAGGAGCTGTGTCTGTGTGGTGTCATGTTGATCAAAAGCCTCCCCATGACCCAGCAAGAGGCCTGAGCCCCCAAACCAAGAGCTGCTCAGGCCCTCTGCCCCTCTCCTTGCTGGTGCTCACTGCAAGCACTCAGAATGAGGCCTCATTAACACACGGCTAATGATGACGGGCTCATAGGAGCAAATCTAAGTGGTCAAGTAAGAGCAAAATTAATTTGTTCCTTTATATGATTCATCAGATGAATCACTAGACCTTTCAATTTACAATTCACCTTTCTGATTTATTTTGGTTTTATCGCACCACTATTAAAGGCATTCCTGTTCCCTGCACACACCAGGCTAAAAAAAATACATTACAAAAGCCTCAGCTGCTAAGTAGTAGCGTGTTGATAAAATGACTGAACAGAGCAGATGGGTTCCCACCACTGTGCATGTTGGCCCAGGGCTCCTGGTAAATATAGAAGAGCGATTTCTGTCATCCTGTCAGGGGTATTTATATGTTGCCAGTCACCATCCTATCAAGGGCAGAGTAGTATTAGCATTCTCCCCCAGCGTGTTTTTTTTTGTTGCTCACTGAAAAGCTTTGCTCTGGCATGCCAAAAAAGTCACATAAAATGTTAGATGGTAAATAGCTTAAATAAATGTAGGGTAATGACCCACCCACACATGAAACACTGGTCCTCTCTATCTTCCTCCTGCCAAGAGGCAAAACAGAAATCTGAGCTTCTGAGGTAGTGTTTATTGGAGAGAGATGGGGAATGACAGAAGGTACTACTGTAGAGAAGATAAACTGAAAGTTCCTATTTATTCAAGGATCACAGAAACACCCTATTAAAACCAGGCAATAAGGAATACTTCTTTTCACCATAATGATTTAGATCTGTTGCCTGTGAGCAGTGAACACTGAATTCAAGAGGCCAGCAGAGTGCAAGGAGGGCTAGAGATGCTGGAGCAATGACGACTGCCCACACATTTCAAGGTCTCAAATATTCAAGGTCCCTGGAGAGAAGAATAAGGAGTGTTAGACTTTACAGGAAAAAAAAAAATAAACAAAGGCACTGCCACCCAGACACCCCACCATAGGTATTTAGGATTTAATGATTCAGAGCGTAGGGGAGGAGAAATTCTTTTCGATTGCATTTGGCATAAAGATTTTCCCAGGGTTTTGTCAGGGCAGACCTGCAGCTTGTGACCCTGAGAGGGACCTGGTGCCTGGGACAAAGGCAGTTCATAACCACCCACTGAGGGTGGGGAGGTGGGTCAGAAGCTCTGCCACTGCTCTCCCTCTCCAGGAGACATTCTTCTCTCTCAGGTCACAGACTTCCAGGCAGATTTCACTGTCTCTGAAATAGGAGAGCAAGGGATTTCTCTCTCTTTGGATGAAGAGGGTTTCCACCATTTTTCCTAAATGAGACGAGAGTGATACGTGCCTTAACAAGTCATACGTGGACTTTTATCTTTGTCCTGCTTATCTTTCCCTCCCTCAGAAGGAAGTCTCTCACCTGGCTATTGAAGTGCACTTCCCACTTCTCTCTGCAGAGCAACTTTGTCCTAATCACAGCCACCTCTAGAGGGACTTTTTATTTACTTACCCCTGAAATTTCTCAGGACTTTTATTTCCACGGTTATCTTTTGTGTTGGTGATATAATGAGCAGGAAAATAAATCCTCTTTTTGGTACAGAAAGATTTTTCAATAAAGCCCGATAACCTGCATATTTGTGAGCCTTGAGTTCTCTTTTGAACAACAAGACCTATAAGCTACGTATATTCAATTTCGATGACAGACATGTATAAAATCAGTGGCCCCTTATCATTTCAGGACTTCACTCTGCTGCACCCTCTTCCTAGGGCAAATGTTTATGAAATGAGCTTATCCTTATCTTCTGAAACAGGTTTGCTTGTTACAGGAATCTACTGCCTTTGCTTGTGATGACATCTTTCCATTGGTCTTAATGGAGAAACACAACTTCTGAAAGTTTATAACTTGCTCAGGCATGGCATCTCTGAGAATCCACTTAATCCCTTCTCTCCTTTTTTTTTTCAATTTATAACTTTCCTGTAGTCTGGACTGATATTACATAAACCTGCCTAAAAGGACAATGTGATCAGAAAACTTTCTTTACCTTCAAGCCTGAATACCAATTTTTTTTGTTTGTTTTTCCTAACTGTTGCTCAGTAAGGATGTTTTTCAGTTTGAATTTGCCACAGTGTCTTCCTTCTTCTGGGATTCAAAAGCATCTGGTAGTTTCTCCTAGTGAAGCACTGATGCATCAGTGCACCTACATCTGTGTTCCCCTGAAAAACACACTTCTCAACAAATCAAAACACCAATGAAGCAAACCCGAGCCAAATCAGGCAGGAAAACAGAGTCTTGTATGGGCAGTAGAATAATAGCAGTCTCTTCCTCCTCTTGCCTCCCATGTAACCTGAAAATAAATAAATAATACAGAAAATACAATAAAACCAGAGTATTTCTAAAGAATATGGTTGCATTTCAGTGGAAGAAGCTGTGCTGTTTTGATCCTTATGTGATGAAAAACCTTTCTCATTAGACATTTTGCTGGGAGACCAGCAAAATGCTACGAGTGGTGTGGAACACAATACAAAATTGCCAGTGACATTGAAAGACCACAGTATTTCCATGTACACCAGCAAAACTACTGCCCCTCAAAGGTGATTTCACCCAAACTCACAGCAAGAGCTGCCTGGGCATCAGTGGTGGCTGTGGGAATGATTTGGGAACAAGTGTTTTGTAACAGTCAGTGAACACCTGAAAATTGCTTTCCCCAGAGAATTGCTATCCCTCTTCACAGCTGCTACATCTTCTGGCTCCCCAGAGGGAAATGCTTATGGTCCCAAATGGCAAAGGACTGTTGAATATCATCTATCTATCTGTCTTTTTATCTACCTGTCAAGGACAGATAAAGGAGCAGGCATGGCTATTTTTTACAGAAGCACTAGAATCCACATTTCTTCTGTGTAAAAATGACAGATTTTCATTCAAAGGGAGAGTGTGTTGTCATCCAGCACAACTCTCAGCTCATCAGAAAAGTGAAATATTTTAGTGAGGGATCCAGCATAGAAAGACACCCCGGGTTGTGCATGGCAACACTGAAAGGCAGCAGTGAGGTGGCCCATGCCTGTGAGCAGAGAGCACGGGGAGCTGAACTGGCTGCAAGTGCAGATGTGCAGTCCACATCTGGCTCTGTGCAGCCCACAGCACTGCAGGGGTTCCTGAGCCTCTGAACTCCTGACTCCTCTCAAGACTTGCTGCTCTAACACAAGGACATCACTTGTGCTGCAGCAGAGGAATTTATTTAACCTAAAGATACATCAATGCCAGCAGCCCTAACTGGAAGCAGAGATCCTTTGCAGGCCCCCAGGTGTCTGCTTGCTCTTGCTCAAATCTGGGACTGATCAAACACTCCTGGCATTTCGGAAAAATCATGTTCCAGTCTGGATCAGGACTTGGCAAATAAATCTGTAAAGTGCACAGAAGAGGACATGGGCTGATAACAGGAATGGTGCAAGGCCTGATGCTTCATCCCTGTTCCTGTGCCAGGCTATCACAGCACCACGACGCTGTAAGAGCAGTGCTTGTGATGGGGATCAGGGCTGAAACTCTGAGCTGGCAGAGCTCAGAAATATCTGTTAGTCCTTAATGAAGACTAACTGGTTCCTAAAAGACACGTTAGCAATTTTCTTTAAAAATACTCAAGCTCAAAGCTGAATTCAGTATTTCTTCATCCACTATAATTGAATCAGCCCAGACACAGAAGTTTTATGAGACTAATTACCTACTGTCTCTACTGGAAGTAAATATAAAAGGCAAGAACGATAAACATGGGCTGAAGAATGCTATGCAAATAATATTTATAATTACCAGTTAAACCCATGCATTAATGACTAAGTAGGTTTAGATGGTATTCACAGCAAAGAAAAGGCAATATGACAGGAGAAGACTGTGGTTTTGTTTCTCATTGCAAATGACAATTTGGGAAGAAATACATTAACCTGTCTGTATCCTATGTCTCATCGTTGCAACACAAATGATAAGAAAATTCTTCCTTTGCCAAATCCCAGCTGCTTTACTCTTCCCAGGGACTGCTTTGCTAAGAGTGAGGAGTGAGGCTTGGGTCACTAGTACAAATGCATAAAGCAGAGGGAAATTTTTCAGATGCAGAGGGCTTCAAAGCAAATCTAATCCTACCAAGGGTAACAAAAATGAAGCCAATTCTGAGCACTTCTTAAAACCCCAAAGGGTTTACTATTTGTTTTCCCACATAAAAAGATGATGAAGAATATAGCTGAAGGAAAAAATACTATAAAAGTGAATATAGAAATACCTTCATAACAGCATTGCCCAAGAGAAAAGACAAACTCAAAGTATCCCTGATCCATTAGAGTTAAATCCAGAAAGGGATCTGTGGTGAATGGGGAGAAACCACAAAGGGAAAGCCAGAGAGTGCAAGGTCTGTGTGGGCTGAGCTCGGGCAGCTCTGAGCCATGAAAGGTAAGAAGTGCCCAAAGTGTTTGAGGGTTCTTTCTCGGAGAGAATATTTGGAAAAGGTGGTTTAAATAGTACTTTCCCTTTTCTTTTCTTTCTCTCTCCTTTTCATGTGGGGAAATGTTTATACAGCTGCTTGAGGTCCTGGCCTATATATCCAACCTCCTCTTGCTACAGGAGGTTTGGCTCAGCTCTTGACCTCTTCTCAGATGGGCTGTGATTTCAGTTTCTCTCTTGACAATAGTAGTTTTAAATAAGAAAAACTTCCTTCCTGGCCAGTGTCCTACATTTCGGACTCCAGCACTGTCTCTTCATGGCCAACCTCGTGTAGCCAGCAGCAGCTCCTCAGCAACCAGCACAGATTTGCTATTTTTGGCGGCCCAGGGTTCTTGCCTGCAGGACTGGGGTCCCTTCCCCAGTGCAGAGCAGAGCTGGGCTGCTGGGCCTGCAGCCCATTTGGCTGGAGCACAGCATTGCCTTCAGCCCCTCTGTAAAAGGGGGCTGAGAGCACTAGCTCCTAAAAATATCTGAAAGGAATCAAGGGGCTAATGCTGCTGGCTGGTGCTCTGTAAAGATGCATTATTCATAGTGTAGAGAGACAGGAGAGGCAGAGAAGATGCCTGGCAAAGCCCCCAGAATGGCTTATTTACCCCTGAGTAAAAACCTGAGTTTGTTGAGTAGACTCCTTAAATTTAGGAGGACTCCTGAAACACCCAGATGTTTCTGAGCAGATGAATAATGCTCTGTTCCGGAAAGCTTGCTGAATCTTTTATCATTTTATGCACTATTTGCATGGGCAGGTCTTCTGAATGGTAAATAGCAACCTCTGGTGCTGCTACAGGTATCCAGCAAGGGAGGAGAGCCAGGAAGCTTCCAGATTACCTGGAGTCCTAAGGATGTCCTAAAGGTGCCTGTAATGGAGATCACTGTTAAATAGCCAGAAAATAAACACTGAATTAATGAGCTAAACCTCTCTTAGTAGTCTGAATGTAGCTGTGCTTTAAAGGAGAGGATGGTTGAGCATCACCAGGCTTGCCCTCAGACTCAGGTGCAGCAGAGCAAGGTGTTGTCCCCTTGGGCAGCCAGACCTCCAAGAAGGATTTTGGAGCCAAAGCAGAAATTGGATTAGCTCTCTCTGTTGAACCAATGATGCATTTTTTCAAATTGAAAATAATTTCTTCTCCATGGTGATTCTTTAACAGTGTTGCTCCACTTCAACCAATTTAAACTGGAAGAAAAAGATTTCCCAATGAGATCTCTGCCTCAATAGGACAGCAGGACCAAATTTATACCTTTACCTTGCTTATTTTCTGGAGGGTTTACACTTTTATCTGATTATGCTCTCTCCTCTGAGATTCTCTCAATGCTTAAAACAGAAAATGTTACTAACCTTGGGACTGCTGACAGGACTAGGGTGCCTCTTGGACAGGGGTTTTCTGTGTTTACTGTCTCTGCTTAAACCGACTGTGCATCTCTTCTGTCTATGCCTGTGCTGCTGGATTGGTGCCAGTCATATGTATTTAATGAATAGAGCCTCCATGAATTCATAATGGATGTTTAATTATTTTGTGTTTTTCCTTCCAGATTCTGGTTTCTCCTCTTCTTTCTTTTATTGCATACTGCCTAAAGACTTAATTTGCTTAAATTTTCAGTCTTTGTATGTGTCCTTTCTTTACTGATCAAAAAGGAGACTATAATGACTCTGAGTGTGCGTGTGTATATATATATATATATGTATATACATGACTTTTCTCTTCGTATGTTCATGCTTTTCTACAGCTACACCCACATGCACATAATATGCATACATATAGCTGCGTGCAGGCAAAATGAGAGTCATCTCACTTGTGAAAACCACTGACATGCATTATAGTCCTGCAGTCTTGATCCAGTGACTGAGTCCAGCCAAGACTGAGCTGACTGCTCAGGACTGATGCCCAGTAGTTGGGTATGGCAGAGCCTCTCTCCCCATACCCCCAGCTCTCCCTTTGCTCTCACACTGCATGTCAGTTTGAGCCTGGCTGCAACTTAACCCCAGTTCAAATCATGCCCAAGATGCAACAACAGCATTTGCTGCAAGAGCAGGAGATGGCATCAGCATCCATCCTTAGTCACTCACATGGCGCAGTGGCATGGCAAGAGGCACAGCTCCTTCACAGCTCCTCCTCCCCAGGCTTCAACCCAAATCCTACCTCCCAAGCCAGACAGTAATCCCTTTGGAAGCAGGAAGTTCATCACATCACCACTTTGCTGCCATGTCCCAAAGGAAATGAACACTCATAGGACATAAAGAGAAAGTCATGGACTCAAAGGGCATTAGAGATTCCCAGGGCAGATTTTTGAGGAGGCACAGCTGGGTGGCTTAGCAGTCAGTACAGGACTCGGGGAAAAGTGCACTTGGGGCTGGACACGCACTTTACACATTGTTTACACACGTCACATTAACGAGTTGCCGGGTAAAACCCAGAAAGCAGCCTGGGATCAGAGGCAGGACCTGAAGCCTCTCTTGCCAGCTCAGCTTCATCTTCACTGCATCACACTGACACCTCTCCCCACTTCATGCAATAACGTATCATAGCCAGGATATCTGTCATTTTTATCGGTTCCTATAGCTCAGCTGCTCAAAACTTCCTGCTAGTGTCATTTAGCCTCTCTCGTCTCATAGATAGCTCCTAGCTGTTAATATATACTAACAATTTTCACAGTCGCCTGCTTTCCATCTGTTACAGCTTCACTGCTGCCTTTTTTCTAACTTCCTCTATGATCTCAGCTTGCTTTTGTTGAATTTACACACTTTTTCATCCTTACTGTGAATTTTTAGCTTTTTGGACATCAAATAAAATGTCTCTAAACAGTTTTCAGTTCTCAATCACATTTCCCTCAATTTCAGTTCCTTCTTGCAGATGATTTGATTCACAACAGCTTTCAGGCTTGTGCCACTGGTGTTTCAGAGGTACAGAAACTGGGCTTCAGAGGCTGGCTGGGATTTTTTTTTCATGGTATAAAATGGATGTAATGGAGTCATGCTGTCTTGAACCTGAGTTTATTTTAACTTCCAACCCTGTGGTCAATCCTTTATCTGCCAATGGAGCACTCCCAGGACATTGAGAGCAATATCTTTGGAGTTACGAAATGTCATTTAGGATTTCCAAAAGTTCTGACATTTACATGTTATGATGTGAATCACCCACTTGACAGCCTGCCTGAGAACTCCTGGTACACACAGGTGGGGAAGGAGCTGATGTCCTCAGTTTCTTGTATGACCTGCCTGTCCTTAACAGGTACCAGGTAATACCTGATCTTGCGCATTATTCCTTAGGCCATGAACCCTGTGCTTCAGTGTTGTCTCACTCACATCTGGGTAATGCAACATTTGCTCAAGCATGTACTGTTCTCGTGTTTTTATCCATCTGGTGCTCCCCAGATCATCAGAACCACTTTGCATGTTCAAGTCACATGAACCTTTTGGATTTCAGCAGGAATTCCACGCTTGTGGGTCTGGCAGTTGGGCTAGATGATCCTGTGGGTCCCTTCCAACTCAGAATAACCTGTGAAACCTGTGAATTACCAGCTCCAATTCTTTGTGTTCAATCATCAGACGTGTAGCACCTGTGACTCATAATAAAAACAATTCTTCTCTTTCACCCCTTCAGTTGCTTGACCTCAAGTGGGGTCAATTCAAACTTTTAATTCATCCCATGTCTAAAATCTTCCCACCCTCAGGGGCAGAAGGTATTTCAGACTTGCCTCAGGATATTTTGCATTCGGAATTTGGTTCTCAAGTGGAGCATCCCCAGGTGGCCCAGTCTTCAGAGTGCATGCACCTGATGTGCTTTATGCCTGAGTGAGGAGCTGCAGACCCTGGGGATTTTCTTTCATTGTTAACTAGGAAGGCAAGTGATGCCACACAGACCAGAAGAGCCAATTATAGTGTTGTGATCAATGGCAGGTCACCTAACACCTTGGGTTAAAGCAGAGGTACAGATACAGGAATAGATAGAAGAGAAGCACTGAGGACTTGGTAGCACTTGGTCGAAATCCTGCACATCTCTTATTAGGATGATAAAAGAAATTAAATGTAAAGTGGGAAGGTTGGGTACTGAAGGCAACAAGAAAAGCATCAACTACTTCACCAGTAGCGATAGTTCTGAGTTGTGGGTTTGGGTGTTTAGAAAGAAAGACTAAGAGATCAGGCCTATAATGGCACTGAGTAGCCTTCAAAGATAAATGGCAAATAGCTGATTTACTGCAGATTGCTGCTGATTTTCCTAAGACAGATTTCATTCTGAGGCAGTGAAAACAAAATTTTCATAGTCAGAGAATTTTTTACTGAAGTGCAAATTGAAACAGCTAAATGGTGTTTATGCATGTGTATGCATATAAATATGTATCAACTTCCCTTCCTCACTTGACATGATTGCAAAAGAAATTCCCATTCTGACTTTTCACACCCACATGAGTACAGGAAGAAGGAATTTAAAGGTTGCTTAAATTTATGTATCCACTGTGAAATTCCTGAGTACTGGAAAGTACATTTTGTTGAAGAGATATGAGTGGTATGCAATTTACTGTTTGAGGGCTTCCTACTGAAATGTTACTGTACATCGTGTAACACTTTTCATTGAGTGGGTGTTCACCTTGCTTATCTCTGGCCAAAAGTTTGCAGTGTTCTTCACTGTGCAACAGCTACCCTTTCCAATGGAATCTGGAGCATTTAACTGGTATTACATAAAAGCTAATTAGTGCTCAGCAACCCCTAAAAAAAGCATGGAGGAACTTCCTGCTTTTAACAGACAAGAATGTGATTGTTTGCTATTAATATTGATAGTATTGCTGTGGGCAATAGATCTTTGGGGGTCTAAGAAGTGTAACATGCAAAATATTGAAGTATAAATCACAGAATCACAGAATCACAGAATCAGTAAGGTTGGAAAACACCATATAGAACAAGTCCAACCTATCACCAATTACCTAGTCTAATCTAGTCAAACCTGTTACCTAACCTAACCTAACCTGTTGCCATCCTGCTACCAACACACCATCCTACCTATAACACACTACCCTAATATCTAGGTCATGTCACCAAGTACATCATCCAACCTTTTCTTAAAGACCTCTAGGGACGGTGACTCCACCACCTCCTTGGGCAGCCCATTCCACTGAGAGATCACCCTCTCTGTGAAAAAGTTCCTTCTAATCTAAAAGTTCCAGTCCAATCCAACAGCTTCGTAATACATAATGGAAAGGAACAGAAAATACACAGCTGTGATAAAACTTTTCTCATCAGCACCAACAGCCTCTTTTCAGAGAAGAGTGTGGTGGCTGAGAGGACACAGCTCCATCCCTCTGCCTGCCAAGTCAAATCCTTCCCTGTTTTGGCCCTGAATTCAATCCCTCGGTAGTCAAAGTGCTGCACTGACCTGCAGGGGATATTCCTGTTTCACGGACAACCAGGCTTTGTGCTGGGCTCACCAGAGCTGCTCCTGCTTCATCCTCAGCCTCTGCCAGTGTTGCTCTTAGACACAGCAGGGATGGATGAAACCCTGGGAGTTAAAAGCAGGGCCTCTATTGAGCAGCCTTGTGCCTTTCACAGAAACAGGCTTGAAAAACTGAATTAACCTTGTTCTGATTTCTCTGGGCTCCTGCCTGGGCCAGCCCTGCCTGCAGGAATGCTGGGACTAATGGAAGAGATATTGAAGGCTGAGCCTGAATTCAAGACCAAGGATACTCCCAAAGGTTTTCCACGTCGTGCAGATTACACATATCAAATTGAATTCGATTTCCCTTGCTGGTTGGCACAATTGTCTCATCATCGTGAATGTGTAACTGTAAATAAATGAACACATTTTCCTTATGCTTTGTGGATAAATGTCATAAATTTGACTTTCCTGTCTTGGAGAGCAAGTCCCCAGATGATTACACAGTAAAAAAACATATGTAGAAAAAATTTCATAGCTCCAGTCCCCATGAATTAATAGGTAATTCAAAAGTCTGCAGTCACTGTTTGAATTGCTTTCATGCTACCAGCTTTTTTAAGAAAACTTTCTGACAGCAAAACAACAGACTTCATTTGCCACAAGCCTGGTAAACAGAATGAAAGGACTAAGAATAAAGAGAAAACATCAAGGATGACAGTGCAACAGGTCTGGTCCTCCTGAATTCACCAGTGCCAGTCATGTTAGGCCAGCTCTTTAAATTAAAACTATGTTTGGTCTCAGAATAATTCAATTTCTGAAAATACATGCACTAGAATATCAAAGCTGGATTTTTTCAAAAGGATAAGGGTCAGAGATTCAAAGCAAAGAATAAGAAAGGAGTCATATTGAGGCAACCTAAAATCTGCCAACTCACCATGTCCCGGGCTGCTTATTGACCAGCTCTTAGTCTGGAGAGCATAGACAATATTAAGCTCTGGGGCCTCAGTGGAATTTATTTCAACCCTAAGTAAAAATGCTGTCATTAGTGGGACTGCCAAAGTTTAGATTAATGGATACCTATTTCCCAAATACTCTCATGTTTAAACAGTGTCAACCAGGAGTCTCCTCCTTCTTTTGGCACTGAGGGAATTGGGCACTCAAACAAGCCAGGAACAGGTGTCCTGGTGACTCTTGGTGTGGGTCAGCCTCAGCAGCGCTGTTCCCTTCCCAGCCTGATCCTGAAAAAAATTGACCTTCATGGGTATGAGGGAACGCTCTTTGATTCAGAAAATGTGCAGTGCTGTAATAAACTTAATCTTTATTAGCTAGTGCACATTGAGCAAAGTTTGCAGTAATTGTACCTTGACACTATCGATTAAAAAAGGAATAAAATAATTTTACATTACTTTATATTTGCCCTTGATATGGGGCTTAAGGAAACAGGAAGAATCTACATATAAAGAATGTAGTACTGTTTATGAGACTTAAGTTAACTTCAGGAAAAAGTGTGCTGGAACATCCAGATGTGTCCTCAGGTATTCTGTAGCTGACACCAAAAAGGACTTAAATGTATGAACTCAACAACCATCACGAGAGTAGTCCAGAATCACTGGTTTTGATGAGTCACCTTAGAAACTGGAGTGCAAAATTGCAAGTGTAGAAAGTCCCACTGTACACAGTACTGCACAGCAGCCTGGAAAAAGGAGTGGAAGTGGCTTGTCTCTGCACCAGTGACGTTGTCAGCCCAGGCCTCTGTGATTAGTGGCAGGGCAGTCAGCTCCTGCTTCTGTCATAGATGGGGAGGTTTTGTTCAAAGAATTGTTCCTCATTTCTGTGAGTAATGTTTTTTTTCCAGGCTTCATTTTGCAACGACTGTCCCATAAATCATGTTCAAGAGAAAATGTTTAGAAAAGCAACCAAAAGCTGTGCCACTCAGCTTTTTCTTAACCATTGACAAAGATCTGTAAATGTGCAGCACATACACAAATGCTGCATCTTCAATTCATTTCATTTTCAGGAGTGGTCACTAGTTTTGGTAAATGTAGCCAGCAAAGGTGAACTAGCCAACTCTTTTTATTTCGTTTACATCAAAACACATCCTGTTGCAACTGCTCATGTATCTGTCTATAAATACATGATGAATTCACAGCGGTCAATATAACAGAGGAGAGCAGTAAAATACAGAGCAGGAGTCAAGAAGTTCATGTTCTGGAGAAACCAAATGGCTTAAGGATCAGTGACAACAAACTGGGTTATTTATATTGGAACAACATTGCTGCATAACATTCCTCAGCTTAACCCAACGGATTTTTTTTTGTTTGTGTTTTCCCTACTCTCCTCCCTGTTCCACTGGCGGGGAGGGTGTGAGCAAGTGGCACTTGGTTCCCAGGTGAGATTAAACCATAACAAGAGAATTTTGAAATAACCTGTGGCATTCACATCTTGCTCTGCTTTGCTTTTCTCTGCAGTGACATAATTCTGAAGTAACTTTTCTTTTGGAAATACGAACAGGGGTTAAATTTCATTATCAATTTATCTTCAAACATGTTAACTTTCTTTATAAATCCTGGCTTTTCAACAAACCTTTCCTAGTCCTTCATGTTAGAATCAAGCATCTGACCATAACAAGGCTTGATAAACATTGACATTGGCCTTTTTTATATGATGGACAATCCTCAATTGTCAGGGATTCTCACTAGTCTTTCAAGGACACAAAAGTCATTTTCTTTGTTGAAAGTGTAACTCCTGGACTCACACACTAAAACATCATTATCAGAAAGGTGTATTTCCTTCACGTTTGTAATGAGCGTATCAGAGGCCTAATTGCTTCAAGACAGGGAAAGTAACCACTTCTGCACTGTCAGAATGTTGGTCTTTTTAATAGTAACAGATCATATCAGAAAAAGACTCATTTTGCCTGTTCCCAAAACCCCCCAAACAATCACACCAATAAACAAGGGGAAAAAAACCACTAATTAACAAAAATTCTAAAAAAACCCCATCCGTTCAGCTTCTTTCTGTACTTCAAATGATCAGGAACAACAACATCACACATCTTCTGGTCTATACCTCCCTGGCTGTTCTAATTAATAGTGGCCTGAGGCAGTATTTATTTCTTAGCTCATGAGATAATAGGTTATTGATTGATCTGGGAGCTAATAGCCAAGGTTATGTCTCACAGAAGAAATGATTGTGTGGATTGAAGTTCATCATTGATCCTGTTTCCACACACTCAGGGGGATCATACATTCAACTGTCACACAAATAAGAACAAAAGACCCTTAATGACATTTATTGACTTCTAAAGATGTGATTCCTTGCTTGGACCCACCACCAGTTACTGTGGTCAGCCCACAGCTCCCTCTGACTCAGGTTTGGTATTTTCAGTTCCATGGGTCTTCTCTGCCATAAGCAGGAAAATAGGAAGAGTTGACATCAGCTCTCGCAAGGATAAAGACGTTCTGGATTTCACTGTCTACACATTTTGTGACATTGCCACCTCACCAGGGCACAGACACTCAGTGACCATGAGACGAATTAAATATCCAAAGGAGCATTTTGAAGGACTAGAAAAGTTTTGGAAGAAATTAAAACCAGAAACTAATGGAGCCAGAAATATAACATAGAATTGAATGCTAATATTCAACAGCAAGCACGTGATTGGAACTGCAGAAAGGGAGCAACAGAGAGCATCCATCTAGTGAAAGCATCAGGATTGTAAAATCTGGACTCATTGCAGAATATTTGGTGAAAAACATTAGTTTCAGTTATATCATTTAAGTTGTTCCCAGTCTTAACATCCAGAAAAAAAAACCTTATTAAAACTTATTTCTGAAATGTGTTTCACAAACATGGAAATTTCAATTATTTTATATAGTTCTGTAAGATGGTTTGAGTTGCTATGAATTGGGATATTCTGAAATGAAAATGATCTGGCAAAAAACCCAAACAAACACCAAAATAAAAGGAAATGGAATAAATTTAAATATCTGCTTTTTTTTTTTTCAGATGGATTCCAATGTTAAAATTTTTATTTCATATCAAAACACTTTGAACTGTTCTGATAGCTGACAAAACCAGTTCCTTTGTTATGCATTCCCCTTCCCATTCTGACCTGTATCTGTATATTGCACTAGTTTACTGGGAGTCATCTGGAGACAAATCCTGAAAACCAAATGCAGAAAATCACCCAACTCTCTCTTGCAATCTTCTGTTAGTGTTACTGAGAAATGTGATCCATTTTTTTTTTCTGGTCAGTGATTTTTGCGGTTATTTTTACGTAGTTCTGCCTGGCCCCACGTGTGGAGCCACTGCTATCACAGGCACTTTGGAAAACCTTTTTGAGACTGCTCTCAGTAATTGTTTCCAAACTGCCACAGCAGTTTGGGAATTAATTTCACATTCTGATTTCCCTGAGCCTTTGGCTTTTTCTAAGCTTTAAATGAACTTCTATTTTGCAGGTGCTTGCCCAACTCAGTCAGGATTTCCTAGTTTGGTGGTTTAATTTTCAAGGAAGACACTGCTTACAAAGGTACAAGATGGGAACCTAAAAAAGCTATTAATTTATTTGACACAAAAGCATCTCGGAACAGTGCTGCTCAATGGCACATGCACCTTGTTTTTATTAAGCCATGTAATGGGGGAAAAACTAATATCAAATCCGAGGAAGACCATTAAAAAGATGATTTGCCTTAAGGTACAGAAGCTCTTGCAAAACCCTGGCATTTTCTCCTCTTTCAACTATTACAGAGAAATAGCATTTTTATTCTCTCATTTATGTCAGTTAGGATGGCTAATGATATATTATTACGTGACCCAGAGCCAACCTCATCTCACGTTAACATTACCTTCCCTTCTTTATGTCTATTACTGCTTTTCCAACTGTTTTGTGCCACCCAAACCATTTCAGATACAGTTTCAATGACAGAAAATAATAGGATTCTTGTGGAAGTGTAAATGCATCAAATATTTTAGCATGCCTGTCCTGCTCAGCAGTAGCTGAAGGAACTGTCTGCATTTCCAGGGAAGCAGCTGGAGCTGCACATCTGCCTTCCACTGTGCAGCCTTCAAGGCTTTTGTGTGATGTCAACAGGCTAAATATTGTCTACATGCGTGGGAGAGAGTCTGTCTTGCTGTTTAACTGTGCACGTTCACCATAAGTGCCCATTAAGGGACAATGTCTGCTTTCATTTCCTCTAAACTCAATACTAATCCAATAGCAGCTGCAAGATCAAGTCCCAAGCCCAGGTATGGAATATTTGTTATACTATATTGTATTTTTCAGCTCAGGCTAGAGCAGATCATGCTAATTAATAAAGAATTTCCAAATGGATGACAATGATTTCAGCAAAGCTCATGCTTTGGGGGAAAACAGTGTAGAAAGAAATTATATGTTGTCCAAGTACTTAATTGAACTGGAATACCTGAGTATTTCAGTTGCTCATTCATGCTGCAGCCTGCCTATTGACTCTTTCTGCAGACCTTTAAAACTACAATTTTTAACACTGAGGATCTTCTTGAGCCTCCTCCTGAGTTTCTAATAATAAATCAAAAAAATCCTTTTTTGCTTTGGGATCTGGACTCAAACAAACATCATAAAAGAAACCTGCTCTGAAACAGATGAGCTTAATTTAATTCAAGATTAAAAAATCCCTGCACTGAATTTCACAATTGGGTGCAAAGACACGTGTCAGCACAAAGTCACTGGGATCTATTCAGGGACACATGCAAAATGTACGACTATTTCCATGAGTGCTTACGTTGCTAGTAGACCTCTTAAAAATAGTATAATTGAGATTGAGGTTTGTATCTGAACATATTGTACTATTTATCACTGGCAGCTGCACCTGTTTTTTTACATTAATCTTCTCTGAGAACACGCACCAGAGAACTGGAGGTTCGGAGCTGAAGTTGATGCTTGTCCCAGAATCTGTAGGAGAGCCCTGGAAACCTTCGGACAGCTGGTTCGCTGTCCCACTGGGGGGCCCACAGGGACACCACAGGGTCTGTGGCATGTAGAGAAGGGGGTTTTACTCCCTTTTTTCCCAAGGATTGTATCTGGTACATGCTGAGCAAAGTAATCACTGAGGTGATGGTGGACGTGAGACTCCCAGGAAGTTCCATTCTTTCCCCTGCTCCTTGGAGTGAGAATAACAGCCGCGCCAGGCATTTTGTTGGTGTTGGTAATTACTGATGCTGGAGCAGCTCTGATGTGCCAGTCAAGCTGACATTGAAGGAGATGAGATTTCCCACCTCTTTCCTCGCCGATCTGCCTGAAAAGAAGAAAAGCAGAGCTCTGGCTTTGCCTGGAAGAGCTATGAAAGAAGAATGTAGAAGCTGGCATTTACATTCTTAAAAAGCGAATAAAAAAACAAACAAAGAACTACTACCTTAACTTGTTCTTCCTACTTATTTTACACTATTGCAACAAATTTCCATGCAACCACTATGACTTGTGATCAGCTCCTCTTGCCTTCATGCCTGCATTTATTTGGGGTTTAAAAGCATCCAAGAACGAGGGAGGTCAGTGATGTGCCAAACATCTCCTTAAATCCAGCCTTATCCTCCCAAACTGGACAAGCACTGTAGGGAACCTGCACACTGCAGAAAGTGCCAAGCCTTGTCAGGATGTTATAAAGGTTTTTCTAAGAAAATAGAAATTGCCCAAATACAAAGAACATCAGTCTTTTCACAGAGCAGAACAGCCAGGCTGAGCGATGTGATTTAGTACCAGCCAGCTGCATCAGCAGGCACGATCCTCATTTCAATTTCATGTTTTTCTAAATGAAAGGCCCATCTTTTGATGCTTTAAATTGTTGAAAAAAAAAAAAATCTGTGTTTATAGAGGTAAAATGTACCATGCAGAGGTAAAATATATCAGATAATAAAACAGAAAAAAACCAGATTCTGCTATAAAAGAAAACAAATTTTTATTTTTTTAATAAGCAGCCTGTTTCTCTAAATAGTGCATTAGCTGCTTTTCATTTTTCCAATTAGAGTCTATTATTTTCACCTTGATACCAGTCAGTACATCTTGGATATTTTTAAATACTTATAACCACGAGCCTAAAAGCTGTTGGCATGGTAAGAAGCTTAACGGCAATGAAAAGAATGTAAGTGGAAAGGTAGAACAGATGAGAAGCAGCAATAATGCTTTTTTATGATACCAATCTAATTTTAAAATAGCTTCTCATTTCTATGCAAAAAGGAATTTGCAGTGGTGCTTCCCACATACCTGCACAGCCACGGGGGAGTCTGAGCACTGTGGGAAGGACAGGGGGGCCCTTGACTTCTGCAGCAGCCTGAGGGCACCCTGGGCTTCTCATCTAAAATATGCTGATAAAATGGTATTTTCATATGGAGAGAGTTGAAATCTAATTCTGCCAAAGTTCAGGAGAGTAAGACTGTTCAGACACAAATTTGGTTGGACTTGATGGTCTCAATGGCCTTTTCCAACCTTTTTAATTCTGTGATTGTGTGAAACGAAAAGCCACAGTTCTGGAGAAGAGCACAAGAACCACAGCTGCTGCACACCCCAGCACCTCACTGACTTTGCTGCCTCCTCTCAGGTGTCTCTTCCTGTCCCCATCCAAGGTTCACAGGTTCACAGGTTATTCTGAGTTGGAAGGGACCCACAGCATCATCTAATCCAACTCCCAAGCGAATGCCCACCCAGGGATCAGGCCCACAAGCGTGGAACCACGGGCACCACGCTCCATCCATCCAAGCCTCCTAGACCATCTAGACCATGTCACTGAGCTCCTCATCGAGTCTTCTCTTAAACACCTCCAGGGATGGCAACTCCACCACCTCCCTGGGCAGACCATTCCACTGAGAGATCACTCTCTCTGTGAAAAACCTCTTCCTAACATCCAGTCTAAACCTCCCCTGGCGTAGTTTAAGGCCGTGTCCTCTTGTTCTGGTGTCGTCAGCCTGAGAGAAGAGATTCACACCCACCTGACTGCAACCTCCCCTCAGGTAGTTGTAAACAACAGTCAGGTCACCTGTCATTCTTTGTGTTTGAACACCCAGCACAAGGCAGCCATGACCTCAGCTGGAGAGTGCCCACACCCCAAACAGATAAATGGACATAGAGTCACTCTGCTTTGGTTTTGTAACACAAAAAGGAGAGTTATTCTTCCTCTGCCATATCACAAGGATTTTCACTATATTGTATTTTTTTGTAATTAGTGATAGCACATAATTTATTTACCTCACATGAATATGCAATTACTGTCTACCAAGAATGATTCAATAAAATTATTAAATAATCCCCTTACAGGAAAACCACATCTATACATTTATTGTAACATTGTTGCAGCAACTGCTGAATTAATACATAGAAGCAGAAAGTAAAAATTGTCAAGTGCATTGGTATAAACTCTAAAATTTTTTTTTAAAGAGTCTTTAATAGTTTGGATTCAACTTTGTAAAGCTGGAGAAAATCCTTGGGATATAATTTAAGAAAGGGAGAATGATAATAAAACATAATTGATTTTGTTAAGGATTAGGGAATTTTACAGCCTAAGAGACACTCAGGTAACTATGATGACAGGCAGAAATATTTTTCTACAATCTTTTCTAAGAAAATACCCACAGAGGTGAGCTCTCTGTCAGACTAAGGGCAGTTTCCCATCCTGCAATATGATTTTTTTTTCAGAAAGACTGACATTCTCCGAGCAGTGCTTGTGTCCCACTGTGCAGAATAGATCATTTTGACCACAGTAATCTTTTCATGAAGGAAAGTACTCCATTTGCAAAGGAATGTTTATGAGTGATGTTCTTCCTTCTATCATTTATTACTAAAGGGTTCACTGTAGTAAATACCTTTCCAATCATATTTCACACCTTGCAAGTAAAAGACTTCACTGTATGATTTCACCATTTGTAGCAAAAATAAATGTATATGTAAATTTTTTAATATCTTTAATATTGAATGCTTATTTTGCCATTGCATTGGCACATAGCTTATCAGGTTTTACACAGCTACCTTTTTTATTTAAGTCTTTCTCTGAAATATCACATATCCTGAATTTCGATGCTGTCTCTGTTCACTAACTCGATGGGCAATGCTGTACATGTTCAAAGTTCATTCCAAGTTCCTCGATGTCTGCAATCCTTTGTGCCTATAGAGCAAGACCAATGTGATCTATGGGCTTTTGTGGACTTCTTTTGATGAATAATTTTTTCCTGAGTCACTAGAAAAATCTCCTACACTGGGCTCCCTTGCTCCAGGGCAAGGAGGGCTGCAGAAGTGCTGCCAGGAGTTACCAAGTCTGCCACTCACAGGCCCCTCCCATACCTCTGTTTCTCGGGATTGGTCACCCCTCTCACAATGCACAGGGCTCAGTCATAATGGGCCCAGAACACTTCTGTCCCCACAGTGTCACCCAGGGCTCATTTGGGGGACCAGGATTTGTCACCCAGGCCCTACCAGGGCATCAGTCAGACCAAAGAGAGCTCCTGTGGAGGGAGGAATGAATCTTGCTTTGCCCATGGGACTAAGCAGAAGACTTCATTGTCACAGGTTTATTTGTCAGTACCTGTGACAGCCTTTTTGAGAACATTCATGGCATAAACACACCGAATAAAAGCTTATGTTAGGTAAAGAAAACAAAATTTTAGTTTTGATACTCGCTGTAGTAAAATCTAGAAATAGCAGTACATTTCTGTGGTCTGCTCCTGCCCCGGGCAGAGCTCTGGCAGCTGAGCTGGGCTGGCTCTGTGCTCCTGGAATGGTCCAGGCTCAGACAGCCTGGTCCCAGTCCACTACAAACATATTTCTCCAGCTAAATTCTCTACTCCACAGACTACGTCAAGAGCAAAACTGGAGTCACCATTTCCATTCAAGTACTGTACTTGCTTAAAGGCACAACACAATTAGTTCACTGTCACATACAATTACCTACCACCATCTTGGCACATATTGTAAGGCTTTTTTTTTTCCTTTAGCTTAAGTGCAGCTAATTGGACCTTGATTCTGGAGAGCTGTTCCAGGGGCATTTCTGCTGCAAGAAGATAGTCCTTTCTGCCTCCACTGATGGTAGAAGGAGGGGAGGGCATTTTCAACAGAAACTCTGAGGACGGTTGTGACATCTCAACTTAAGAATGGATTATCTGATCAGGACTGAAAAAAGTATCAGCGTGCAATTTCTTGCGTCTTTCTTAATGACTTTGAAGCACTTTTTCTTTCTTACCTGCAACAAGATTCCACCCTCTCCATGGCCTCACAGGACCAAAAGAAAACTGCATGGATTGCATCCAGCATTAAACCAATAGCTTTTCCTAGGAATCAATTTGTGCCCATGCCAAGGAGTTGAGGTTTTCTTTCAGCTGTTGCAAATGTTTGTCACATGTGAGCACTCATAAACTTCTCTCAGGATTGCCTTTGATGCAAAATCCCCATGGCATTGCCTCCCAATAAAATTCATATGACTAAATTACCTATAAAGTAGGGTAATACAGACCTTATTTGACCTGACTGTATTAAGATAATGTTGTGATGCTATTACCATAATAATACTATGGTCACATTGTTATCACCGTGTAACAGCAGACAATTACTACCTGTTATAAGCTGCCAAGTTAACCTTAGAGTGCTCATTAAAATAACCATGAAACATTCATTTCTCTGCTGAGGTAGCTTCATATGACTACAGAGCAGGGCACGCAGGCATTTCACTATATTCACTACAAAATTGTGAATTCAGCTTTCTGTACAAGATGAAAGAGTGGGAACTGTAAGCTAATGGGATGGTGCAGCAGTGTCAAGGGACAGAGGGATCAGACATATATCATAAACCAGTGAGTCCATCAGTAACAGCAGTGCAAGGTTAGGCTCAGTGATGTGTCAAAGCACAGACTGTTTTAGAAATAAAGGATGAGGATGACTGCCTGGCTGTGGGAGAGGTCCCTGCAGATGTGCTCATCATGCATACAGCTGCAAATTCTAAGAAAAATGTAGGGTATGGTTTAACAAATGCATGATTAAACACCAATTTAATATTCAAAAAGTATGTGTGTTACTTTACAAGGTGTACTGTCTGCTCAGCAGGGCTGGATTACATTGCTCACCCTGAACAGCACAGCACAGAAGGGCTCCTGATGGAAATGCACTGAGCATTCATTTCCCTTGCAGTGAAAAAAAAACTCCTGAATTCGTTTTGTTCTTTCCTAAAATGCTCTTGTCCCATTTCTTGACAGACCCTAACCTATGTTCTTTGTCTTCTGCACCACAGGCAATAAAAAGTTTTGCCAGGATTCTAATGGAAAAACAGGAGTTTCTGTTTCTCATTATTCTCATCTCTGCTATACAACTCCTACTGCAAGTGGCCACTTTAAAACTGTCCTGAAAGCAGTTTGTCACAGGCTGGCAACGGTGCAGCAATGCAGGTAGGTGCCACAGGCAGAACTCATCGTGCTTTGCTGCTGGCAAGGAGTCAATACAACATGACAGCAGGGAGGAAAAACTGATTAGAAACAGTATCACTGGATAAAAGCCTTTTTTCCCAGGATTAACAGCCCCTTTTTGACTTGCAATGGGCTCTGTCAGTGTTGGGAGGGTGCAGATGTCGGGTGTCTCTCTCCTGAAACATACCACAGTCAATTTTTTGTCTTTCAACACTTCATCACAAGCAAGGACTGACAGTGCCTTGCTGATGCTGGGGAGGTCCTCTCTCCAGCACCTCTCTGCCTAAATGCAGACATGGGTATGTCATGGTGGATAAAAGCTGCTGAGCCTTCCTAAGGAGTCCCAGGTTGGGGGATGTGACCCAAATAAATGTTCTCTGGAAAATGTATTCTGGCAGAAGACTCAGCACATTGTGCAGATTACAAATTGCACACAATTTTCCGTTTTAACTGCCTGATTTTCAGTGCTAAAACTGTTGATTGCTTCAACTGTCGCAAATCAGAGAAACATTTTCCTTGCAAAAAGAAAAGAAACAGTTGCAAGCATTTAAAGACTCCTGCAACATAATGGTGGTTGTTCCATGCTCCACTGCTCAGTTTCCTACTGATATTAGTGACATGAACCCTGAATGTTACTAATATCACAAGAGCTTATGTGTGAAAACAGCTCAGAAGTTTTGGTGCAGCTTCAATTCTGAGTCGGGCAAATGCAATAAACTCAAAGGTGGTTATGACACAAATCTGTGAGGATAGTGCCTCTTTGCTCAAGATACCTATGGGGTCATGACCCACTTGTATCTCCTCTCTAGTTGACCCTGTCACTGCTTAAAATTTCTCTAGGGTTTCAGAAATTGTATTTTCTGTAGTGGGTTTTTTTCAGAATCCACTTTTACTCAAGTGGTCAGAAGACTGGTGGTTGGAGGGCCAGAGCACAGACACATACTTATTGCATTGTGGTCCTGATGTGTTGAGCCCAGAGCTGTCCCATAGCCTTGCACAATACTGATTTTAACAAAAATTAAACACCTGGGAAACTAGGAAAGAAAAAAATTAAATCCTTTCAAATTTAAGCCTCTAAATATTGGGAACCATAACTCAAGGATGCCATGGCCAGCGTTTATTCCTCTCCCAGTGATACCCGGCACAGGGCCACCCTGGTTCCTTGCCCCTGTGGGCTGCTTTTGGCAGGAGCAATGTAAGCCAACAACCAGGGTACACATGAGCCCAGGAGGCACCACCCAGCTCTTCTGAACACCACAGGAAGATACATCAAAGTTCCCAGTGCTCCATGGCACCTCTAGCAAGGTCTTGCACTCTCCCTTATCACTCAATGTAGCTGATCCAAATCTGAGAGACAGGAACCTACTGGCTCAGAAAGACCTTGCATGCTTAATTCTTTTCTAGTTCACAGGTTATTCTGAGTGAGGAAAGATCCATAGGGTCAGTTTTTTCAGTTTTTACCGTCACTTTGCGGGACCTGTCTCCAGACCTATTTCCAATTCAGGAAAAAAAAATCTTGTCTAATGGAAGTTTGGCTATCAGGTTTCAGACCTATTTAGGTTCCTCTTAATTTACACAAACTCCTGGGACCACGTTCCTAACCTGGATGCACCACACCGATGAGGAGAAAGGCAGGTGACACTGAGTTTCACAGACATTCTGAGGGAGGGGAATACAGCTCAATGATCTGACAATGTCTATCAACACAGTGGTAAGCAGATGGTTACTGTCTGTCCTGTCTATCTCTTGGCTAAAACACTGGCTGGCTCAAAAAATTTGAAGATATTTCCCTGAAATCCTGCAGTTCTGATCAAAGGGATTTGGTGAGGAAAAAAAGTAAGCTGCCTTCTTTTTATGCCTAACATTAAACTGCTGCCTTTTTTTACAATAATGTTTTAAACTCTGAATATCTGGTCATATTTAATCTTTTTCTAGCTCCCACCTGTCACTTCACTACTTAGACAGAAAGACAGATCATACAAGACTCTGAGGCAGCAAGAAATTAAGCCCAGGCAATCAGACAACTTCTATTCAAGACATACCTGTGGTGCTCCCTCTTTTTCTTTTCAGGAGGTTGTTGGGACACTTCTCGCATCCTCTTCAGCCTTAGGAACATCAAGTGGATTGTAAGCACAATGAATTTTGTCTTTTCAACATGAGTGAGAAAATCTCCATAGGAATATATTTTAAATGCCTGACATCTAGCTTCAATTAAGTTTATCTGCATTAATAAAATACATTTCTCACTCAGTGGGTAAGGATATTTTTAATCTTTTATACCGTCATCCAATAAGCCTGAAAACTGATAAAAAATACATTCATGTGCAAATCAGTCCCTTTTCATTTCCTTTTACTTTTTTTTTTATCCTACTTCAATATTTTAAAACCCAACCTCTTTGTGATTTATGTAAATAATTCCTTTTGGCATGGCTAACAAAAAATGTACAGAAGTAAACTGTTGGTCAGTGCAGAGGAAACGTGCATTGATGAACTGTGCTGAGATCCGGAGGGCTGATAATGACACACAGGGCCTTTCACTCTTTGATCATCAGTTTGAACCTGCAATAGCCAAAATTGACCTACAGTTATAATCATGTGACAATTACCTGGTTGTCTATATATGATTGCTGGTCTCTTTTCATCCCCTGCAGTGGACAGGTATTCTGCTTGCTGACAGTAAGTATCTTTTCTTTTGCTATCAATCCCAACCATTCATTTGAAAGTAAAGAAATTATTCTCCTCTCTCTCCTGTCCTAGGAGGGTTACATGACTCTCAGAGGGTAGCACTTTACAGTGATAGCTATCCATCTTCCCACTCACTTCTACTGTTGTCTTTTTTCATCCACTGTAACCTTGAAGGAGAAGGAATTCCTTTAGCAGGAACCAAAAGGAAAGAAAAATCTTTCTGATTATAGGTTATTTGTGCCCCCAGGCTCTTGCGGTAGCCTGGTGACAAAAATACAAATGAATGGGAGACAGAGGCTTCCCAAGTCCTTTACAAACATCAGTTCCTAAGAGCTCACAAAAACTCAGTGAAGTCCTCATGTTGCTTGTTTATATGGACATGCCAAAAATCAGTTCTGGTCCAGCTCGTGTCTGCTAAGTTGGTTCAGACGAGGGGTTGTGTCATTCCTCTCTAAAAACACCACCTTTGAAGGCAACCTTGTCCCTCAGGATCCCTCTTTGTTTCCTTCGTTCCACGGGGAGTGTATTTAGCTGACTCCTCATTCCTCTGCCCATATACTCTGAAGATTTTCATCACACAACTGAAGCCAGGCAGTAGTTCTGAGTGATTTCCTCCATTCTGACAGTTCAAATAGGAGAAGTTACAAAGGATACTTGGATCATTTCACTCTCATTACCTTTGACCTTTCCGTGGGAAACAAAACTCTTGAAGAACATGCAACCTGTTCCTTCAGATTTCACAGAATCACAGAATCAGTAAGGTTGGAAAAGACCTTAGAGATCATCAAGTCCAACCTATCCCCTATTACCAATCTAATCCAGTCAAACCTATTACCTAACCTAACCTAACCTGTTGCCATCCTACTACCAACACACCATCCTACCTGTGACACATTACCCTAATATCTAGGTCATGTCACCAAGTATTTCCTGCTAATAGCAAATATATTTCCCTTAATTACTTTATTTCCCTGACCTTTGCTCAAGGAAACAAACAAATACAGCAAAGTGTTACCTGTCAATCAGGTCATCAGCTCAGCAAAGGTCTGGCAGCAAAGAAATATGAAACGAAGCAGCTACAGTGTAATTTTCTGATCAGTCTATTCGAGGTTTGTTTATTTGAACAGTTAGTGCCTCTGTTCTACTATGTCACCTGGATACAGTAGACATCTGAAAGTAATATTAGTTCACCAGATAGAAAGTCTGTAGCTCTCTCATTTTGACATGAGTGACAATCACTGCCATGCACACCCTATATATCCCATTCCCACCTGAAGAACTGCCCACAGAGCGCTAACTAATGCAGCCACTCTCTTAAAAGAACCATCAATCTGACTTTCCCACTTAAAATAAAGATTTTCTTGACTAGAGACAGCATGTTCTGGAGTAGGAATGTCCTTCAAATATATTTGAGGACATAAAAGAAAGGTAACTTTTCCATGAAGGCCACTTCAACAACTGCATTTTGTTATCTCTGTATTATCGGCTACAAGAGTCACCCGAATTAAAGCCATTAAAACATGAATGAACCCAATTCCTGGGGTTGACCCAAACCTCAATGAATTCTGTAAATTCCCTTCATTGGCTCCTGATGTTCAGCTCAGCCTTTTGGCAAGGCTGGCACTAGGATATGCTAAAAGACGAAGGAACACTCAAAACCCCCTCCTCAAAAAACAAACCCCCATATGGAATTATTTTCCATTACAGTTTTCCATCAGAGTACAAATGCCTTTACAAACAGGTTCTTTTTACATTTTTACCTAATGTGTAGTTATCAATATCTTAAATAGTAGTTTAAAAATCCCACAAGTTTTTCTGGCTTATCTATTCACCACATCATAATGATTATAGATCATCTCTGTTCTCAAATTAACCTTAGATACTCTTTGGAAATGCTCAGATGACTACAAAAATCTCTAATTTCTGTATCAACAAAGGGCTTTGCATGCTTGGTTAAGTCTGGAACTGCCTGTTCCTAATTTGTTTCTCCAGCTGAATATCTATTTGATTCACAGCCTGTTTCACAGATGCTTTTAAACATATTGTCATCAAGGAACTGGGATGCAAAATGAGAAATTACTGTTTTGTCTTCCTGTGTGTTACTAGCAAACCACTCAGCTACTTCACCTTCCAGTTCTGCTCTAAAGAACAGAGGGGGCCTAACCTTAGAAAAGCCCATCTATTCATTCTGAGTGGGTATTTAGTTGCTAAAGAGCAACTGCTGAGGCAGCATTTACATGGATTTTGCTGGTAAATCCATTTCTTGTGTCCTTTTTCATGTTGAGTGGCAAGTTCCTGACTCTGAACACGGCCAGGTTATTGTAGCAGAAGAGTTGGCAATTCTAGGAGGAAGGCTGAGTAATAAAACTAAAAAGATCACCAGAGTTGGAAAGAGAAGTGATAAGGCAGAAAATGGAAATAAAATGGAATAGAGACGTTAAAGAGAGATGGTTGTGGATTATCAGTGGCAGAGTCAGTGTGAACACCCTGCCTGCATGGGCTGGGTCTGCCCGTCCCTGTGGGTCTGTACACAAAGCAGCTGATTAATGCAGCTACTGCTATAAACTAGGAAATAAATCGTTCTATTAAAGAGAGATACGTTAGCATCAGCTATGAGCAGTGAATCTCCTGCTCTGGTTTTTCTCTGCTTTCCATTTGCCACGCATCCTTCTCCAGCTCCTTCCAGGACATCTTAATTACCCTCAGTGAGCGATTGCCACAGAGCTGCAGGCAATGTCATGAATCAGTTTAAAAGTACAGTGGCTCATGTGCAACTTCTGCTGCTACAGATTACTGCATTAAAGATTACAAGTCACCCAGAAAATCCCAGAAGAGAACATCATCAGGGTTTAAACAGGGTATGAAATCTGGAGGTTCAAATTTTAACGTGTTTCTTATTGGATTTGATTTGCCACAAGAGATCCAGCATCACTTGGGTCTTACATGTTATGGCACACACAGCTGTGTAGAAATCTTGGAGGCTGTTTGGAGAACAATTATAAATAAAACTGTCAGAAGCCTGTCCCCACAGGGCCTTTCTTTTGTCCATACAATGACAATGTTAATACTCTATTTTCAACAGCTTCTTTCCATAAATCAGGACATGATTTTGAGCTCATATGAAGTCCAGCCAGTCAAAAACTGCAGTCAGGTCCTGTGGTGCCATTTATCCTTGTCATTACATCCTCAGCAGTCCAGAAGTAAAGATCCAGCTTCCAATTAAAGCAAGAGTAACCCTTCAAAGAGATTAACACGTGCCTCAAGTTATCTCTGCTTGATGGCCTAATCCTGCTCCCTGGGAATTCTGTGAAAGCTGCCTGACTCCACTGAAATCCTCTCCTGCCCAAACCAACACAGCTGAGGCCAGAATGTGGCAGGAGAAAAATCAACGTTATTCTTATCAAGTGGCTTGAAAGAGGTACCCAAGTACCATAAACTACATACTGGGATGTACCCAGGAGTGGCAAATAAGGATCTGGCCCTATTTGAGTAGGTATAAATGCACTTTTGTGTTTGTATTTCCAGTCAAATATAATGAAAGTCGATGAAAGGAAAAGCAATGCCTGTTTCCATTTGAAATAGCTGTTATTCATTTTGACTGTCTGGATTTGTAATCAGCTTTATCAATTTAATTTCGTTTATAGTATGGTTTGTGGCAGTACCCTTCTCAAGTTCAGAGACAGCTGAACTCAGTTTATTAAGGCCCTGGTTGTTCCTCAGGCTTGATTAATGAAAGTAGGAATATATTATATGGAATTGAGCAAAAGCAGGAAATTGAGATTTTTGGGAAAGCATATAGTTGTTAGAGCATGTAGAGAGGGCTACTGAAAATGCCAGGAGAATATCCAGACCAAACAAAGCTGAACTTGCCAAAAGAGATCAGTGAAGAATAAACACTGTGTGCCTGATAAGTTGGAAAATGAAGTCAGACAACACAGCAGGCTATCTCCAGCAGCACGCTTTCACCAAAAGCTTTACAAAGAACTGGCAGAGTTTCAGGATTCCCAGAATATATATCCACAAATAAGTAGGTCGTCAACATATTAGAATCAGCTTATCTGTGCAAGTCCTGTCTGGAGAGTGTCTCTGTTTAAGCAGTGGGACTCCACTGGCTGGCTCATGTGGATTGATGGATGAAGAGAAGCTCCTCCATGTCAGGAGTCAAGTCACAGCTGCTCTTTGGTGTCATTATACCCACACATTCCTTCCAGCCACTGTTGCAGTCTCATCTGGGGCTTTTTGAGCTATTTGTGGTGAAAGAACTTAGAGAAGTCAAGTCCTGCTGGTTGCAGTCACAGTCATCTTCTACCCAGTCTGTTTCAAAACTAAGAACCATGACTTAAGGACAAGGAACTCCGGCATGATGGTTCCTTGCAGACATTCAGTGTGGGTGGCACTCATCGACATGCCAAGCATTGACACGACTTTGATCCATCACCCTACTCACTCCTGACGTCCTCACATAATCACTGGGGATTGCCTAAATGTCTCTGAGCAGATTTTAAGAACTTCTAACATCACACACTGCCCCAGTCCCCCAGTTTCTCACTGCAAGACAATCTGGGATTGCCTCTTGGTGGTCACAGGATTTCCAAGGCAGAGGTGACAGGGAGAATAAAATCTCCAGGTATTTTGTGGCTCCTGGGATGGCAGAGTGGGCTGGGGAATGCTGTTTTAGGATTGCTGGCAAACCATAGGATTTTAGGATTGTGGCAAACCCATATGCCACAAAGTGAGTGTGGCAGCTTTGTTTTCTTGTTCTGTGTCTGTCTCTAATGTCCCTAATCTACTCCATCTTTCACTACATCCTTCAAGTAGGAAATCATACTACCCTAAGTGACTTCAGGTCTTTAGGTTCAGCTACAGGGATATTGACAGATACATTTTTTAAGTGTTGCTATTATAAAATAAGGTCAGGGAATATGTTTATAGATGAAAAGGAAATCACCGCTGAAATGCAAAGCCAAAAAAATTCCCACAGTTAAGCCAAACGTTCTCATTAACATTTATGGATTCAAAATTAATCATACACCCTTGAAGCCAAAAATTCTCCTCAATATTTGTGGATTCAAAACAAACCATACGCCCCATTTATTTGATACATTTACTTACAGGGAAATCCAATCTCAAGGGCATGTTGTGATTCTTAGGACACTGCACTTTCCTTCTTCTCCAAGTTCACACATTCGACCTTCCCTTGCAGCATATGAAATCAATGCATGCAAATCCTTTTTCACAGCTCTATTCCCATTTAAATCAATGGCAAAACTCCCACTGAATCGAAAGAGGGTATAATTAAGCCCTTTACGTTTTAGTAAACTCCACACCAGTAGCTGCAAATCTACAGACTGAGTAAAAACTTGGTATGTGTATGGCACAAAACACACAGAAGAATGTGCCAAATACGAGGGGGTGGGGGGGGGAAAGAAAAGGCAAATCACCACATATTCAGACCTGCCTAGGAACAAATAGGCTGCCTGCATCTTTTAAATTCAGGGTGACTGATCTGCACAAGATCAGATTCTGTCCCTTTTCTTCATGCTGATGCTATCTACCTCAACAACGGATTGCTGATTTGGGGATACAAATACTTGCTGAAGGCATGCTGCACTAGGTCCAAAGATGAGAGATAACCCCAGGATTACTTCTGCAGAGTCATCGTGCAAAGTGGCTGTCTCTAGCAGTGGGAAAAGTTAAATTTAGTGGATGCTGACACTGAAGATTCAGACTTTACGTAAAGCTATGTGTAGTATACTGAAGAGGAAAATAACTGGTCCTGGTTTAACATATACGGGCAGTGAAAAACAGAACTGGAGGTTTTCCCTATAGGTTATGATTGGCAGTGCATGTGAAGTGCAGGAACCCAGCAGTGGTGGCATTTGTCAGTCACAAGAGAAATCATTTTTCCATTGCTCCATGGCTGAAAGTGGCAATTCAGGGGGAAAAATTGGCTTGCTGTGACTTGGAAACCACGACAAAACTATTGCTTGCCAGAAGCACACACAGGCTTGTAGTCCTTTTGTAAGTACACATTAGTTTTGGAAAATTACTTTAGAACTTCCTTCAAATCTTTGCACCCCAAGCTTGAGCTCTACAGGACAGTGCCCTGAATGGCCTGTTAGCATCCTCTACATTTCACTTCACAAGTTTGTCCCTCCCCTGCTGCAGTGCCCAGACTTCCCCTATCAATGCTACCACACCAAGTGGTGCCACGTCCAGGAGGCAGTGCCATGTCACTCATGGTGAGCTGCCTTCTCCCAGGCAGTCCCACGGCTGCTGCTGAGCCTGGTACTGCAGAGATGGGATGCAAGTCTCTCCTCAAAGCAAGCACAAGGCAATAAACAGGAACAGGAATTAATAACGCTGCTAAAACAAAGACTAAAAATAAGAGAGTAAGTTTATATTAGATATAAGGAATAAATTCTTTACCCTGAGGGTGGTGAGGCACTGGAACAGGATGCCCAGAAGATGTGGATGCTCCATGTTTTGAAGTGTTCAAGGCCAGGTTGGATGGGGTTTGGAGCAGCCTGGTCTAGTGGAAGGTGTTCCCGTTTATGGCAGAGGGGTTGGTATGAAGTGGTCTTTAAGGTCCCTTCCACCCCAAACTGTTCTATGTTTCCAGCATTCAGATTTTGGGTCTAGATGAACCTGAATGTTCACTGGCATAAAACTTCTGTCATGTGTTTAGCAGCACAGAGGGGCACAGACAGTCAAGGCCTGTCGTTGTTCAATGTATGGCACTACAATCCCTGCCCTCATTACACACAGATCTAGTAACCTACTTTGCCCAAAAAAGCCCGGAATCAGATGGAGTGGCTGGGGACCACAGCAGCAGCTCTCTGTCTCATACATCTTTGTACTGTCACTTCACCCCACAAAGATTCAGTGTAAGAAGCAAGGCAGGGAGAAATTCTTCCTCTGCCTGGCACAGAGAGACCTTACTGCTGCTAAAGCCTTTTTTTTTTTCTTATTCCCTGCATGGGAAATAAAAAAATAAAGAAGTAATATTCTTTTGCCATTGCAGAACAGTCTCTGAGCAAAGCTCTGGTCTCCTAAGTGCTGTCACCTTTGCACAGCCTGCTGTCATCACACCCGAAACCAAGGCAGAGAGGGGCAGAACACAGGGATGCTCTTCTGAACTGGGCTGTCAGAGAACTCATGAGTTTGACCTTGTGGGTCTTTTCCAACTCAGAATATTTTGTGATTCCATGATTTGATTCTGAGTTTAAGCATTTCACAGCCAGACCCATGTCTCAGGTTTTGGTGGAAATCACTGATGCTGTGCTGATTTATATCAGCTACAGTTTAGGGCTACTTTATTGTTGGAGAGCTGGACAAGATGCTGGGAACAAAAGGAGGACCAAAGGCTAGTACAGGGATTATCAAGGAAGGGACCTTGGCATTGCTGGTGACCCTCAAGTATCTGTTTCCAGGTGTCACCTCCCTTCCTTTTAAATGACCGAAATACAGGCATGTACATGTAATTTGTTTGAAGCTCTGCTACCTCAAGCCAAAGAAAAGAAACCAGACTTCACATTTAAGTCTTTTCTCTGGGATGAAATGACTTGCAACCTGAAAATGACTTTTAGAACTACTTCAATGTAGCTTGAATATGAAGTATTCAAACTTAATTATACGCACTGAAGAGCAAACAAGACTGTCTAAACACAGACACAAGCTTACCCTCACAGTTTTATTTCCCAATGACTCACATTGAAAGGATATTGTTTTCTTTCAGGCATTAACTGTTGAGATAGAAATAAGAAATAAAATTTCTGGACCAAAGCATCCATGCCAGGGAGTGGATATCATCTGTCAGCCAGACCTTTCCTATTACAAAAACACATTATGATAGCTGATGCATTGGCAAGTCATACAGCTCCCATTCTTTTCTGCTTGCATGTGAACTCTGGTTCAGCTTCCTATCGAGGTGCTTTGCAGTCTCGCAAACCCTACACAGACAGTGCTGCTGCAATAAACACAGTCACACACACACAGATACTCATTTAGGAGTGCTAAGTCCACAGAGAAACCTCTCATTTCCAATACAGCCATGCCACTGATTTAGCAAAGAAAAAAAGCCTTGCAGAGGGCCCTACCAGGTCAGGGGCCTTGGCAGCTGTGGATCTTTCCCCTGCCTGCAGACAACTTGGCAAAGTTGGCAGAGTGTTCCTTCACCTGGGGCCTGCTTTCATTTTCCTTCAGTCTGGAGGTACCTATTTGAGTTTGCAAACAGCTCGTGTAAATGCTAAACATTTAATACATTCATTATTTGAAAACTTTTTTCACCCGGTTCTACTGTCCACATCTCGTGTGATCCATACAGTCAGAAACCTGTTTTATAATAAACAAGCATTTCCATGTAAAAAGAACTCTATAAAATGCATTCTATTAGATGCATCCCACTGAACATGGTAGTCCCTTTTTGTTGTAATCAAGCATAATTTCTAGCATTCCTAACACCACAAATGATATATTCAGAAGCTGTTTGTCCTCATGGTTGTGACCTAGAATACAACCCGAAAAAACCTGTATGGTTTCATGTATATATTCTTTAATTTATACTGATGATGCAGGAAGTCAGAAGAATCCCATTCCATGCCTCAAAGTCGTGCACCAAGTTTGTTTTTTCCACATCTCTGCCTGTTCCATATACAAGGAAAGGTATCAGAAATGCATACTAATCAGTTTTTCTTGCAGTGCTTTTCCAAGACAAGTGATCCAGGACAGTTTTTGCCCATCTGGCTTCCTGCTTGTGGAAATGCCCTTCCTGGGTGGTGGTTAATTAGGCAACATAATAGTTTATCCTTCTAATGTACTGATTTACTTAGTGAAGCAAACAGTGTGCTGGTGTATTTATTCATGGCATTTATGAACTGTTTGCACATAGGTTTTTCAGTGACTGTGAAATAATTATAATTATACTGAATTAGCATAAATGTTGCATTTTGCAGCTCAGGAAGCATTCCCTTTTGATTTGGGGGGCAAAAAGAAGTGGGAAGATGCTTAAACATTTGAGAATGAAACACACTCATTAACTGTAGCTCAGTTTATGAACTTCAGAGGTTAAGCATTATCTGCGAAAAAATCTTTTAATCAAGACGGATCAAGCTTCTCCACTTAAACGCATTATCCAAATTTGCAGTCATCTCTAGTTAATGAGTCAGTCTGAATTAGCCTTTCAAAAGAATTAAGGGAAAAGAATCAACACTTTGATGGTGTTTGAAGCACAAGTTGAAGTAATTGAATCAATGTGTTAAATCTTAGATGAGATCTTTTAATCTGTAAAACAGTGATCGAGAGCTATGTGACTGAAACCAGATGCAGTGGTTAATTTGGATGAATTATTCTGTACAGGGAGGTCCCTCTCAGTAACAGCCTGTCTGAAAACAGAATTTGCTTATACTCACCTCACTAGAAAACAATTAGGGTTGTGTCAATTCTTCCTGTTAAATTCCCCTGTGAATTCAAGATAGATTTTTACCCTTTAGGTCAAGGCTCATACCTGAGTGTGTTGTGAAAACAAGACTTTGAGCAAGACTCTTGAGAGTCCACCAGGAAGGGATAATAAAACTTTTATCTTCCCAGATCTCTGGGATGAGGTCAGTTAACAGGCTTTCTACACTCACAGTGTAAACCTACTTTGATTTTCACAGGTTATTCTGAGTTGGAAGGGACCCACAGGATCATCTAGTCCAACTCCCAAGAAAACACCCACTCAAGGATCAGGCCCAAAAGTGTGCAACCATGGGTTTAATCAGGTCATTAATTTATGGAATTCTTATAAGTAGCACATTGAAAAATAGCCTGCCTCCTCAAGGAGTAGTTTAACTGGACTTATTTTACCATATAATGAACCAAATCCTTCAAGATTCTGATGAGATCCTGAAAGTGTAGGCAAGGGCTGGTACACAGGCACTCTTTGAGCACTTTTCCTACCAGAGTAAGTTGCTAAAAGAAGTCAGTCTCTCTGGGTCCTTGTATTAGTCCTTGTCCCCCGGCTGCCCACTCTCTGTGTGAAACTCACTTTGAAGCAAAGATCTCACTACTTTTGTTAAAAATTTCATTAGTGGTCACAGTTAATTTCTGTAATTAAGAAGTGGTGAAGCAACAACTAACCAAGGATATTTTTTTCAATAAAGTATTAACTTCAAAGCTATCCATATGCTTAGATGTGACCCGTAAAATCACCCATGCTTTGATGTTTTCCAACTGCAAGGGACTCTACTCAGTGACAAAGCTCAAAGGACAAATAAAAGTGGGCATCAAAACCCAGCTCTGAAAAAAACATACGACTGTGTCCAAGAAGGGATAACTGTTCTCTTTTATGGCTCCTGAACGCTGCAGAAATGCACAAAGCACTTCTGAATTAGGAGGTTTTTAAAAACAGTGTGTTAAACCTGCCAAGCTAGGCTCTTACCCAAAATGAAATATGTACAGAAAACAGTCCAGTACAAGGCTGGCCAGGGTTGTTTCAACCACGGTAGGGATGGGGGTGCAGCAATGCCCCATGTCCTGTCTCTGCACACCTGGGATCAAAAGCAGGAGCTGAGGGATGACCCCGAGCTGTGTGTGAGATGAACACACTGACCTTGTTTAGGATCTCATTCAGTCAACAGGTTGCATGAGTTACCTCACTTTTCTCTACCTTTTTGTTTTTCTCTCCTCCTTCTGTAAGTTGTCCCTAACCAGAATTCTGACAAAACCTCCCCATCTCCTCTGGACAGAAAAACATTCAAAAACCAGAAAAAGGGGGTGGGGGGTGGGGAAATGAACCAAATAGTAATTCTAATCATGTTAGTGAAGCAAACACAAAGCCCCAGCAAGCAGCTGAGTGTCCTGGGGTTCAGGGGGCCCCTGGAAAATGGGAAAAGCTCCACTTGCAATGGAAACAATGCTCTGCTGTGTCAGGGACCTCCTCTCATGGGGAGCAGAGGGGTTCGACAGGATCCTTGCTGTGCAGACAGGGACTGGCTGTCCAAGAGACATGGGTGAAGGACAAAAGACAAAGCTACAGGCACAGATGAAAACAGTTTTTCCTTCCAGAAGAAGGAAGGAAAAAATAAAAAAGAGGGTGGGAAATGCCATGCAGACTAGTGAAGATCTGAAGAAAACATCACATAAAAAAACCAGATTTTTGTGTGGGAGCAAGAAGTATTGGCAACATTCGCATGTCTGAAGGGAATTTAATGGAGAAACCAAACATAAGTCTAGACTCAGGGGCCCAACAGCAAAAGATATCATGCATTAAAAGTAGCAAGTCATGCCCTTGCTTAGAAGAGACTGTGTTTAACATTGTGCCTTGTACAATCACAGCCTGATTAAACAGCTTATAAAAAACTGGGACCTCTTATTAACTAAGAATTTTTAAAGTTTGTTTTTTATACGAAGACAAAGTACATGTCAAAGCAAGTACAAGATGGTTATAGCCAATCTCTTTTCCAGCACACGCAGATATGCTCCACTGATCACCGACATAAAAAATATTAAAAAAAAAAATAGACTGCACTTGGTTTTTGAGGTGAGAAATGGAAAAGATCTATTAGGTCGGCTTGCCCAGCTCCCAGCTGCGGATTGTTTATCCAAGTTCTCTAGAAAACTTCCCCTTTGACTAAATAAAGTGTTGTATAATGTTCATAGTGATTTCAATATTTTTTATATCCTGAAATAGCTGGATGCATTAAAATATTATTTCCCTGGTAGATATGGGTATAAGGTTCCTACAGCTTAAGAGCTCAAGACCAGTGCACGTAGCTTCCTCTGGAAACTCAGCTGGCATTGACAGCCCGCTTTCCTCATCTCCTAGAGGAGAGGATTTCGGGGCTGTTGAGAGCTTGGCAGCTCAGAGAGCCCTGAGCGAGGGAATAGACCATGGCTGTAGATGGGCAGCTGCAGCAGAGGTGGACTTGCCCTGGGACAGTCCTTTGCCCCCTCTGGGCATAGACAGGGACATGCCCAGGCTCCTGGGCACTGCTGCAGTGTGAAAACAACCCTGGGCCAGACAAGGAGGAAATAAGACGATTAAACCTTCACAAGCATATCCATGAGCATTAGTGGGAGCTTTGCTGAGCACAGCAAGGTGCTGTTGAGAGAGAAAAAGACTGTCAATATTAATATTAAACATTATGGGCTTTTCTTGAAAGAAGCATTTTAATATTGTGTTTTTATATATTTATTGGCAGAGGTGTACCAGCGTGCGATGTGGACCTTCATTCCAGCTCAACAGCTCGATGGAGCAGCATGAGGTAGATGGAGAGGGACTGTAGGCATTCCCAGTACAGCACAATCCAGGCAGTAGGGAATGTTAAAACTATCAATGGTATATAAGTCTATCTGCTTTTTTCACATTTCCTTTTTAATAAGGACAAGGAAAGAGATAGAAGTTGAGAGGGTAAAGAGATGAACTCTTAGCACATGATTTCTGTAATTAGATTAATGAAATGCCAGCAGAGCCAGGTCTGGATATAATACCATAGAAGTTTCTACAGTGTCTAATGCTGTGAGAGAAACTAGAAAGGCAACGACATATTATAGCAAATACCCATGGGGAGCACAGCACTGTGTTGCCAGAGGGTGGATTGTTGGGATCCAGTACTCTAGGAAGCTTGTCATCAGGGTTCTGGGAAGTTTTCCTTCTTAATCATCCCAGTATCTATTAAAATGAGAATTGTCACAGCAATTAACACTAATTAAAATAAATGATAATAAGAGACCAAAAGTGATTTATGTCAATGCAATGAAATAGAAGTTTTACCTTAATACTCACCATGACCTAGTTAAATATATTCATTTATCTAGAAATGCAAGAGCCCATATTCCAGGAGGATAAGTACCCAACAATTTTTTCTTCCTTTCTCCCTATCTTGAAAGATAAATGCTGTTATACTCAATCTCTTAAAAAAAAAAAAACAAAAAAAACCCAAACAAACAAAAAAAAAAACACCTGCTGAAGAAATAGCCAGGAATAATTAGATCTGATCGGGCTGTAGACATTTTTAGAGAAAAATAGGATCTCCCTCAGAAATCATCAAAGTAATTATTACACTATAGGAGCTCTGAGCTGGAGAACAAAGTAAGAGAAGAGTATTTGTTTTGGAGGTTATTCTATTTTGGTCAGAAATTGCTGCATAGTCTGCCTCTTATTTTCCTTTATTAATGTTCTTTGCAGCATGGTATTAACCTCCACTAAACTGTTCCTTTTTCAGTCTGGTCTTTGCTGTTCAAAAGGAAAAACACTTATTTCTACACACATATCACTGGCAGATACTATGTTGTCTCAACTACGGATGGACTTTTGGGTGTGGGGTCCCTGCCAGAACCACAGCAGGTCACAGATGAAGGGCTGCAGCTGGACTTCAGGATGCCCCAGGGTTTGGGCTGGATCTGGGATTGGAGAATGCTGAGCAGACATACAAAACCAACAGTGCCAGGGGTTCTGGCTCTGCTTGGGACCTAAGATACAGGGAAGGTCAAAGGAGCCATGGGATGAGCTTTCCTTCCAAGTCAAGATCAAGAGATTTCAAGGTTGCACAGCTCAAAAGAACGCGGGTTTTTTTTTAATGTTATGATCACTCTTACAAAATGTGTTTATGAGCTACTGCCAAATATTCAGCATGTTTCTGATATCAAGGACTTCAGGACAGCATTTTCAAACAAATAAATAGCAAATCCAGCTACATATTCAGGGGGAGCCACTTTCAGTTCAAATTTCTCAAAATCTTATAATACAGCCATTGACAAGTAGATTTCAAGTTTAAATGCACTTTGCCTCTCTCTTAGTGGCCGCTTTTTGATAATATTTTGAGGGGTTTCTGATTTCGTTCCTGCTTCAGCTGAACAACCATGCCCAGACAGATCTATCTGTCTCAGTCGTTGCTCTGCTATCAAAAGGTCTGTGTGCCTGAGTTTATTGCAATAAATAAAAATCAATGCATTTAAAATGGAAAATCATTTCCACCTGAATTACTGTAGATACAGATGTGGAAACAACATTAGTCACAGCTTGCTGAATGATAGGCATTTTTGCCTTACTGCTGCTTTGTGACTAACACTTCATGAGCAAACACCTGCTTTCATGCAAAGAGAAAATCTCAATCTCCCCGAGTACATGGAAACCATCATTGCAGAATGGGAATGACTCACATTAATGCATCACATTTCATAACAGCCCTGTGAGACACAAAACTGTCGGTTGATAAGGATATGAGACGCGGAGATTAAATGATTTAACTAACTCCCATAGACTGCTTCTTTTGACAGAGCCAGAAAATTAACTCAGAATTTCTCAGTCTCCATCCAATATTTTTATTTCAACATTAGCATTAGCAATGAAGTAACCTCTCTTCTCAGCACAGTGATAGCAGATGCAATGGGCCATTAGGGATTGCTGCAGATATCAAATCTCCCCTCCAAGAAGGGTTTTGCTTCCTTTCTTTCCGTCTGTGCACACACACAGCACAGCAAGACCAGGCATATAAACACAGAACAGCAATGTCAGGCCTCGAGCTCGTGGGCAAAGTGTTAAACAACATTTAATATGTAGATGAAGCTTTGGCTTTCCTCTGAACCTGGCAGATGAGACTTTCAACAGCAGAATGTCCAACAGGATCAGACTGGGGCCTCAGTCTGCCTTTCTTCACAGAGAAATTTTTGCACCTGCTCTTTGCCCTGCTCCTGTGAGGGCTCTGACTGCTGCAGCCTCACCTTATCCAGCTGCGCAGCAAATTTGGCGTGACATGACTCTGCGGCTCAGGCCATTTGCCTGCAATTCTCACTGTCTGTGCTACATTTATGGCTGGTTCGCTGATTTTTCTGAGGCTTTCTCTCCTCCCTGTTATTTCTGGGGGAGAAAAAGGCACCGCTGCCCTGAAATTCACAGTCATTAAGGGCTTGGCAGTCCCTGCACAGATCTGGGCACACACAAGTTATCACAAAGAACCCCCAAGGTGTTTGATTTACAAGAGAGTCAGTTAGAGAAACAGATGAAGGGATTTTTTGGCTGGGATAGTTCTAATTTGTCTCTAGATTGGAGTAACAAATAAGTAGAAGTGAACCTGCCAAAAGCAATCTCTTCAAAATTGGTGCAGAAGCAGGTTTTTAATTGTTTCAGTTCTTAAGCAAGGAACATTGACTGCATAAAAATATAAATCACTGGATTTTAATGACTTCAATAATATTTTGTCACTATGAATACAGAAGAAGTCAAGAACTAAAAGGACTTAATCTGGACAGCATCTATTTATTTTTTCATCCCATTTATTCGCACAATTCAGAAAAGTAAGTAAGAGGTTCCAGAGTACCTGCCTGAGAACACACTAAGGTTTACTGAGCTTTTCTGCCTTGACAGGGAGATTGAGAAATATTTTCTGAAATATTAGTAGAAATCTTGTAAAAAAAAAATCCTGGTTTCAGCACATCTACCAACATAACAGTAGTTGTCTGACTCCAAGAGCCACAGCTCAGTCTCATATTGATTTGAATAATGTTCAACTAGTACCAGTACAAAACCTAATGGTTTTAAAATTATTTCAATCAATGTCAGGACCACAGTATTTTGAACTGTTACCGGCTGCAACATCTTCAGAGCTTCATGGAGGGTTTTTTTCTTTTTTCCCCTCAACAAAATATGTTGGTTTGCTAAAGCCAACCTGTTTAAAAGGAGGGTATTGATTTAAAGTTTTTGATGAAAAAGTTCCTGGGGACTATGGTGATTTTCTAGCCAGGTTCAGAAAAAAATAAAAGAGACCTTGGATAAAATGTCTCAGCATCTCGAGTAGGAAAATAGGTGCTTTGACCGAATGCTGCTCCAAAAATATGTTTGAAAGAATGAGTGGAAAATGGTATGGAAATAGAAAAAGAAAAAACTACAAAAGATGTCTCAAAATGAAATTGCCATTCTTCAGCCATCTCTGCTTCTGGAAGCAGTTATATGTGAGCTAAAGAATGACATTATGAATCATAAAACCTTACAATAAAAATACCAAAGAATTCAGATCAAATAAGTTGTAAGTGCCCTTCAATAAGATTAAATAAAATTCTCTTTTGACAATTACAGTTCAACAGTACAGCAGACATCTTATGCAATTTTATAATTTGCAATATTGAAGTAGATGGCTATCAAATTTTTCTTCTCTAGATAAATTGACTTCAAAGAGATTGTTGCCAAAACACTTTTCTATTTCCTTTTGTGTTCAGTTATAAAGAATCCCAAAAGATTCAGTCATTATATTTAGTCAAATTGTTCAGCACTGAAAAGGAATCAAGAAATAATTTTATAAAATGTGAGATTAGTTATGACTAGTAACCTGAACAGAAATACAGGGGATTGGCCACAGGTATGTTTTCCAGCATGTATGAAACCTACAAACTTAGGTCACAGCATTTTCAGAATGATCCTGGTTTAAGAGCAAACTTTGCATTTCCAAAGGCACACTCAGAGACATCTATATACAACTTAAGTGAGAAACATCTATGAATTAGCTACAATATAATTTTCTTTGCCATAAACTCTATGAAACAAGCTTTTAAATCCAATCAGTGATGCACAGAGCAACTTTGTGGTGTCCCACCTTTGTGACTTTATTTTCTTCAAGATCTGGTTGCCTTAGTGGGTTTTTGCTTATTTGGACAAAACAACTGTAATTTATAGAGGTACCTTTTGCATAACTTCTGGAGAAAAGCAATTAAGGCCACAGTAGGTTAGAGGGTTTAGATGTTCAGCACCATCCATAATCCCAATGAAGAAGCAGGAAAGAAAATAAGTATTAATAATTCAGGGAACCCATGCCAAAGACCAACATGTCTGTTATTTTTACTGGTCACAGATGACCAGACTTTGAATAAGTTAAATTCATATCTAGAAATCTGCTTAAATACTTCAAGATCAGATGCCTGAAATAAAAATATTGTAATCAGCAGCAAGTTACAATAAACTGCCTTTCATTAGAATAGATGGAGAGGTTGCAAGTCAATCAGATCTTACATTGAAATGTCAAATGGCACCTTTCACCATGGAATTGAAAGCTGCTCACAATGCAAGAACAGAAGTTTAATTTCAATCTATTTCAATGTAAATTGATCTTTAAGGGCCATTACATAAAATAATCTTTAGAAATGTGGTTTTGAACATGTCCAGAAATGACTATTGGAAGCTTTGCAAATGACGTCTTTACTTGATGAAGGGAAGTTTATATAACCTGATGTGAGAGTTGTTCATAGCCCTGGTAAAATTAATGCATAGAGGTGCAATTTTCAAGTCAAGATTTTTAATGTTATGTATTATGCAGGGACAACAGCAGGGGATATGAATAAGTAACTACTTTATGATCTGTAAATAAGAAGACAAAGCTACACCTTATGCACATGCCTCCTGCACGACCTGTAAGGTCTACATGAAAAACAGTAATTCTTTTCTGAAAAACTTTTTAAAGGGAATTTTATCTTTTCTCTATCACTTTTTCATATTCTCATAGCTTTTAAACCTCACAGTTTTTTAAATGAACTTCTAGAATCTTTGCATGTCAACAACATTTACACCACAAGGGTCCCTTGTTATGGACACTTTAACTCAAGTTTGGCTGCACCCCAGGAATGGAGCAAGCCTTCTTTCCCGCACAAATAATTAGCAGCTGTCTAATTTTTCAGCAGAGAAATCTCCTCTAGCTCAGCACTGGGACTCATCAGACCTTTTTCTCACACTACACATTGGTAACACGTAAACCTAGAGGGCAGCAGAGAAATGGCTGTCATACAGTTTTGTTCTGAAAACAGAATCACAGAATATTATGAGTTGGAAGGGACCCACAAGGATCATCTAGTCCAACTCACCATCTAACGCCCGTACAGAGACCGAGAGTACATCCCAGAGCGTAACACCAACCTAGATCCCTCACAGTCTAGCAGGCCACTCCGAGCCGGAAGGGGTCCAGGGTCATCCAGCCCTACATCCCCCAGCTAGACCATGTCACTAAGCTCCTCGTCCAATCTTCTCTTAAACACCTCCAGGGATGGCGGCTCCACCACCTCCCTGGGCAGCCCATTCCAATATGCAATTACTCTCTGTGAAAAACCGCTTCCTAACATTAAGATTAAACCTCCCCTGGCGTAGCTTGAGGCTGTGCCCTGTCGTTCTGGTGTCGTCAGCCTGGAAGAAGAGGTCTACACCCATCTGGCTGCAACCTCCCCGCAGGTAGTTGTAAACAGCAATGAGGTCACCTCTGAGCCTCCTCTTTTCCAGACTGAACAGTCCCAGTTCCTGTAGTCGCTCCTCGTAGGGCCTGCCCTCCAGTCCCTTCACCATTCTCGTTGCCCTTCTCTGGACCCTCTCAAGCAGCTCAACATCCCTCTTAAACTGGGGAGCCCAGAACTGCACACAGTACTCAAGATGAGGTCTGACCAGCGCTGTGTACAGGGGAAGGACAACCTCCCTGGACCTACTGACCACACTGTTCCTGATGCAGGCCAGGATGCCATTGGCCTTCTTAGCCACCTGGGCACACTGCTGGCTCATATTGAGTTTCCTATCGATCAGTACACCTAAGTCTCTCTCCACTTCACTAGTCTCGAGCCACTCCTCCCCCAGCCGATAGCGGTGCATGGGGTTGTTATGGCCGAAGTGAAGAACAGAGCAGAAAGCCCTTGTTTACCTCCCATAATTAACAGAGAAAAGCCCCTGGTGACTCCAGCACACTGTTGGCAAATAGAAAGAGATAGGGGAAAATAAATCTGCCCTGCATGTGCTTGAAATTGGGCAATTCACAGCTGAAGACCAGTGCCAGAGGCAGTCATGAATTGCTCGGGTCACAAGTGAGATCTAAATGAAACCCATCCCGTGAGTTTTTGCTGCTCAGCACGTAGAAAAAGAGGACTGAGAAGACAACAATGTCTGAGACAGATCTGAATCAATTAGATCCGGCCAACAAGTAGGCTCCTTGGATCAAAGCCGCCTTTGCTCTTTGCCAGTACTCTGAGTCCTTGGCACTGCTCTGGGATGGGGGTGGGGCCACACTGGGCACCCTCTGTGCCAGTGACCAGCTGAAGGGAACAGCCCTCGCTGGGGAACAGAGTCCATGCACAGAGGGTTTGTTTGAGACAGAAGGGTTTCTCTCTTCTAACAACTCCAATTTCTCATCCTAACTTGGAGTCCAGTTAAGAGTCATTTTACCATTCACAATACAATTTTTAAGTACCCGTCATTTTACCAGTTCCTCTCCTCCAACATAACCTAAAGTTCAGGGATCATATACTAGGAAATCAGGAGAAGCAAGGCTTTCAATAATTGGAACTGAATGTTGTTATTGTTCATATTCACAGTCACTCAGATAATAAACAAAAGTCAGATAATTAAAAGTCAGTCATGTTTGGAGCAGAAGTCATAATTGAAACACTGAAATAAAGATTTCACTGGTGCCACTTTCCTTTATTTGCAGCAACATGGATTACGTTGATGAAAACAGAGGAAGACAGAAAGAGGGATAAGGAAGAGAGGGAGAATAATGCATTCACCTCTTAGACTGTTTTACTTAAATCTGAATTGCTAACACGGAGGGGGGAATCATTCTCTGCCTCATTCATCACCACTCCTGCCATGCTCACAACGTGTTTCAACAGCTATTACAGTAATTGAATGAATGAGGCTGTTTCCAAAACAGAGCTGATGTGTTGATGCAGGAAGTTGAACAGAAACAATCTCATCGAGCAGACTCGTAAACCGAGCTTCGGCAGGGGAGCTTCCACTGCCGGCTCAGCCCAGCCCAGCTCTAGTCAACCCATCCCAGACCAGCTCGGTCCTGCTCAGTCCAGCCCCTCCCAACCCATCTGATGCTCTCTAATTTGTTGATGCCCTTTCCACAGGTTCTGAACAGAGGATATCTCCAAAGTACCTCAGGGAAAAACTCTGAAGAACTTAAAATTCCGAAAGCTTTTTTCAAATCTCCTTCCCTCCCTCTCCCAACCTTACCTAATGCTTTTTACAACTCTATTAGCTTCATTAAAGAGTCAGAAAAAACCCCATCAGCACTCTAAGTGTTTGCTCTCTGGTGATTCTGAGAGGTTTATGAACTTGATAGATGCACATTTAGGACACCCCAGACAGTGATAAGAACATGTAGACTTAAGACTTTTCTTTATTTTAACTTCATGAATTAGAAAGATTTATCTATGAATTGGTTGCTACCTACTAACTGGTTCTGTCAAATAATGGAAATTTATATTATTCAAAGCAATCTTTAGTTTCAGCAAAGTTTATAGTATGTAATATTGCACCTTCTGGGAGAGAAATGTCTTTAGTGCTGAAGTTTATTGTGTCCCAGGAATGTTCCCTCAAGCTACAGGCATGGAACAGGTGAGCAGCCTCCATGCAGTCCGTTAGATTGTGGTATTAAAACATCCTGGCTTCCAAAGATTAACTATTCTCTAAAGGTGGCTGTGCCACCTGTGAAGGGCATCTGTGATTAAACCAGTAAACATCCCTTACCTGTATGAGCTATGGGTAGGAGACCAGAGCACACTGGAGATTTATGGCTATTTCTAATTTCTTGTGTGCCATTTGCCAAGAGCAAGTAGGGTTCAAGAGAAAACACCCTGGCCTTTGTCAGGCAAATGCAGGATGGGCTCTGCCAATGCTGAGCAGCTATTTCTAGACAACATAAGAAAGAGCTATGCTCAGCTCTTTGGTGGATCAATGGATTATACAGAGGTGTGATCTACTTCTAGTTGACAAAGTGTCTCGAGGGCAAAATCAAAATAATGGACATTTGATCCAGGGTTCACCAGGGAAATTGATAGTTCATGTCTAGGAGAAGGTGTTGAGGACACCTCCTGTTTTTCAGCTCTTGCACTTGTTTCAATTTAGATTTTTATTTGTTGGTTCAATTGCTTCTAGTTTCCATATGAGGTGCATGGCACACAGCTGGGAACATGGGAGTTTGGCTAAGAGGATAGTACTAATGCATTTTCCTTCTTTGCACTCACATAATTGCAGCCTGTGACATTTATAGTACTTTGGTAAATAATCTGGCTTGCTTCACCATTTTCTTTTCTAGAAATATTCAGCTGTACTGAAGCATAAATGTAATATCTTCCATTCACAAAATGTCTATCACCAAAGCAAATCCTATAATGGCTGAGAGATTTTACTAAGAGCTCAGATTTCTTGACATTTATGCCCTGTATGAGCCACTTCACTCACATGGATATGCAGACACCTTTTAGGCTGCATTAACAGCACAAAGGGGCACTTTGCAGGAGAGAGGAAACACAAATTAAGTGACAGGAATCATCTTGGCAGCAGAGCATACTGCTATTGCCTGAAGTGGATTTCACGTGGTTAATCCACGGTAAAAATATTCATTTAAAAAGTACTTTGAGGATTTGAATGACAGAAAAGGATCTTAATCATTTATTTGTCACTGAAAGATGAATTCCCCACTCACACTATGTCCCCTTTCCAACTTCAGAGGGTCACATCTCAGCTAAGCCAACCGGCCCCAGCAGAGCAGCCAGTGCTGTTTCCTTCAGCCCTGTGCAGACACACAACTTGATGGTCAACTACTGACCTCTGCAAAACCTGTTTATCTTACCATTTCTGCCAGGAATTGCTGCTTGAAGCGCTGCATCAAAACAAATCCTCAAATGACATTAGTCTTGTGTCTATTCAAAAATTGAAACAGGAATAAACTTGTAGTGTCATATACCAGAGACAAGGGGCAAGGTCATTTCAGAGTGAGCTGCTCTGAATATAAACATAATTCTAATCTCAATTAATACTTAAAGTGCATCTCTTAATGATTAAATTGCTAAAGTTCTAATGGAATCACTAGTATCGCAAGGAGAATAAAATAATATCATTAAGCTCTTTGCTGTGACAAGTTCCTACGATCTTACCAGGAGAGTTTTTTAATCTTCTACCTGGAGCAGTAATCAGAGAAATTTCAATTTTTAAGGTGAGCTTTCACCTCACTGGAAATGAATTTCAAAGCAGCTTTGCGAGTTCCACTGTTTTCCCTCGGTCCCTAAGTAGAGAGAAATTATTGATTGAACTAATTTCTTAGGAAGATAGGTCAAGTTTCAGGTTAAACTGCATCTTGTAAAAATGTAGTCTCATGCAAAAGAAGAGACAGAGAGGGATCAGCAACTTGCAATTCACTTTCTTACAGGTACTTTTACTGTGTCAGCACTTGCTCACAACAGGTCTGTGTCGTTAGTAAGGAACAGATCCCCATTGTTCATCATCCATGGAAGCTTCAGAGGCAAAAACCTATTTGAACCTATGTTTTTTCACTAAGTATATGAATGCAATCTTGTGACTGCAAAATGTTTGGGTTTAATTAGCTTTTAGTACAATAGACTTAAGGCAGTTACAGGAATTTATAACAATTCTAGGAGCAGAAGCATGATTGATACCTTTGGCAGCTGATGTAAAGACCTATGTGATATTCAAAGTTACAGTAAAGATTGTAAAGGCTTCAGTAGTTTTGTTTCTGGGCTGAAATATGGAGGCCAAATACCAAGGCTGGGGAAAAGTTACTTCTGTAGGTACATGTGGGAGAGGCCCACATGTAAAGCATGTTTTTTAAACGACTTTTTACTTTTTATTACTCTTTTCTTTCTGAGTATGTTGTACTGATCACCTGGGCTGAGCACAATTCCAGCCAAGAGCATTCTTACTGCTGAGGGGACAAATTCCAGTGAAAAGGGATCACCAAGGCTTTGGAGAACCTGGTTATTCTAAAGCTTTCTCAGAGCCCTGAAAAATTGCATCTCTTAGTTTTCAGTTCTGATCCTCAAAACAGTCTAGCCTGAAAAACAGGGATTTTGGAAGACACTCTTCCTGGAAGAACCGTATTCTTTAAGTTTTCTTTCTCAGCTAACTGTAATCCAGCAATATTAGAAGAAGATCTTTGCTTGTCTTTCTGCCGTGGTACTCCTCGGAGAAGGATATAAAAAAAGTTGTCTAAAGAAGAAAAAATTGCCTCACCCACTGCTGTCATCCTTCCAGAAGCCAAGATAATACCAGTGTCAAGGCAAAGCACTTGAAATTGAGGTGGCTGAATGGCAGCAGCAAGTCAGCAGCTGAGGACAAGCAGGATTCTCTGAGAGAAACAGAGGGGCTGCAGAGAGGGGCATCTTCAGCCAGACACTCCAGCCTTCCTGGAGCAAGGAATACAACAGGGTTACCTCTAACAACTGCCAAAGCCAAGGTGGGGACAAATGTAAGATATTTATGTGTCTGAAGTCCTGTTTCTTGTACTTGCTAGTCCCCAGTGTAGGGAGTTATAGATAAATATTATCAAAATATCAAACTGGCCACTGAAAGAGGATGTTGAGTCAGGCTCCAACCCATACTTGGAACTATTAAATTATGGAGTAGCACTGATGTTATCTCCTGACATTTCATTCAGCAGAAAAACTTTCTTAAGGAAATAAGTAAAGCTGCAAAGGAAATTGAGGTCAGGGCAACTAGAGACCAGCAGTTGTGCAAGAGGGAAGTGTGGGTGCAGTGTGGAGTGCCAGCTTCCCGTGGGGTGTGGTGACGGAAGGCACTAGTATCACCAGATAGCTCTGAATTTAAATTAAGTCCATCTGACAGGGACAATAACACCTGGAAAACCCAGCAAGGTGGGAACCGGGAGGCCCTGTCAGCCACACAAACTCCCCCAGCCACCTGCAGAGGGAACCTGGCAGCACATTAATCTACTGCAGAGTCACATCCAGCCCACACAGAGCTGCTTTTTATAACCAGCTATAATCCAGGTCGCCCACTTCCTCCTAACAACCTCAGCTTTCTCTTTTTCCCTTTTTTTTTTTTCCCCCCCACTTTTCTGCTCCAGACTGAAATGTGCTGTATTGCCACGGATTCATCTTGGAGTCAAAGCACAGGCCATTTCTGCCACGTGCACATAAAAGCTCCACAAAGACAGGGAGATGGGGGAGCAAAGCTGATATGACAACAAAGAATAACATCAGATCTAGAAAGCCAGTGGGAATGGAAAGTGATTGGAGGTAGAGACTTTAAAAGGTTCTCTGCAGGTATAAGTTAGACATGCTGCTTGTTTTGCCTGCTGAAAGTTGCTACTACAAATGTTTTGAATTATAGCCTGTTTAAATGTCACAGGAACCTCTCAGCCTGAATCTGCTAATCCATGAATTTCAGATACACGTAGAATGAACTTTCAGAAATTATGCTTATGTTTTAGAAATCACTAAGGCAATCTGAGTTATTTTGGATCTGTTGTTTGTCAGAGAATGTGATACAGCTGGGCAGGGAGGCCAGACCACGCAGGACATCCACAGGACATCTGAGACCTCCAAAATGTTCATGCTCTCTGCCATATGGGAACAGAGGAGCCAATTGGAAACCTGCTACTGACCCCGAAACGAGCAGTGCCCAGCCTCTGTGCGGAATTCTACAAGCCAATTTTCTACTTACAATATTTTATGACTAATTTAATTTTTATCTTAGCTCATGGAGTAGGATTATGTGGATTATAACTGCAAGAAAAATGTAGTTTCAAACCTGAGGAAAGGAAGAGTGATGTGGAAAGGAAGAGAGGAGCCACAATGCTCCAGAGGATTAAGATAAGTTTGGTGTTTGCTTCAACAGAAGGGCTGGCATGACTATATTTCTTTAATCAAATTTTTTTCTCCCATCCACTCTTCCAAGACTGATTTGGTTCAAATTTAAGTGTTTTTCACGATCAGAAACAAACTAGAGCTGCTAAGAGGTTACTGCTCTTAGACCTTGCTGCCACTTTCTCTTCACTGATAGTGTGGATAGGGGGGGTAAAACATACAGGTTCCTCCAGTTTCTCAAGCCAGACAGTGGCTTGAACACCTCCGCAGGTCATGCTGGCAATCACACTGCATTGTATTTGTAGGAGGTTTCTTCCTCCCTATTTACACAACTTTAAGCCTTCTTACAAACCCACAGGAAGGTTTTCATTATTCCAGCTCACACATGCCCTCGCAGACCATGCCAGCATCGCATCATGGATCTTGCAATGTGCTGTCCTACGTTCTCTTGTTTTCCTAGGAAAGGGTCAGTATGTTCTAGAGTAGGTTTGACAACTCTTGATTTTACCTGGACAAAAATTTTAATACACTTTATTAGTATTTTGTTCCTGTTAGCCTTTCCATGTCCTTCCAGCCCTGTCAGAGCTGCCTCTCTATTCCATTACTGAATTTCCCCAGTACTTCTGCATTTCCAGGCTCATCAACCTCTTCTTTTCCCTTTCCCAGTAATTATCACACAAATGTTGAACTCAGTCTCCAGTTTTCTACATTTCCAGCTGTCTGCTAACCATCTCTCTGCCGTCTCAGCTGTCTCTGACCTCCTATGAGCCCTGCAAGACCCTTCTTCCACTGTTGTACCTATGGATACTTAGAATGATCCCTTGAATCTCTCTGCTGCCACAGCACCTCAGTCTGATCCTAGGCAGCTCCTCATGTCAGTTGATAATTATGCCTCCATGAAAAAATGAGTCCTTATGATACACATATTTAATTGCTGACTTTTATATTTTAAAGCAATTATTTTTCATATTACATATGCACGTTATTGTACTCGGTTAATGTTAGAAAGAAGAATGTAGGAACAGATGATCTGCATGAAGGAGAACACGATGCAAAGTGACATAGAATTTATAATGGCAAAGGGAGAGACAGGGAGGTGACATCCTGCTGGAGAGACAGATGAAGCTGGAAAAGGAGCAACCATTCTGAGCACACAGGGCCTCAATACATATTGAGTTTAACTTGATGAGGTTAATCTGCCAAATCCCCTGAAAGAAAAGGTCAAGGAGACTGGGGACAGGAAAACTGAGCAAAGAGAAAACTGTGAATGTGTTCCTGCACTGTTTCTGTATGTGGACTATTTATGGAGCTACATGAAAGATTGCTAAATGTAAATGTATCCTCCAACAGGATCTATTAAAAGCATTTTATTTTGAATTCTGTCTCTTAGTGAAATGGTCAGAACATTGCCTTTCCAAGTAAACAGTCAGCCTTTGGATAGGCAAATGTTCCAGAAGTGCTGGGCCTCCACAAGGCTCTCAGAAGAGCTGTGGGTTCCACCAGCACTGCGCTGCACCCCAAGGAGGAGCTGGGGGCAGGCTGGATGTGAATCAGCCTCCAGCTCCCAGTGAAACCAGCCAGAGGGCTGAGTGTCAGACCCAGAGCACCTACTGCACAGTCAGCACTAAACGCCTTGGTCCCAAAATCCCTCAAACACTTATAGCCCGGTAAATCATGATACTTTTCAGACAAGTGTATATAATCAATCTGCTGGTCCAAAAACACGTGGGGTCAACAGGAAGATACCCTCTGGTCATAGCTAGATTAAATTACATCTCTCTTTCAAGTCAAATTAGGAAAGCAAAGAAACACCACCCACTTTGCTTTATATAGCTGCCTTTTTTTCCTCCTGAGAATCTGAAGGGTGAAAAAGTCTCATCCCAAGAGCAGGACAGATGTGTCTGTGCTGTTATGCTTGGCCAGGACTCAACACTTTGCAAATACTTTTCACCTATGCACGTGCAAATAAAGGAGCACTGTCCACGTTTTCCTTCTGCAGATGCATATTAGTGAATCAGAAAGAGGAAATAAAATGGAAATCACAAATATGTTTAACCTTTACCCTTCCATTGATGTGTACTTTAACCATTATTTTCCTTTAAACACCTGTGATTGTGATGAGGCCCATGGATGCAGTTTCAGACAGTTGTTTTCTCTTTTTAAATTACACCTTGGCTATTCCTGGCTAATAATCCAGCTGCCCACATTTCTCTCTGATATTAACACCATATATCTCAGCTGACACGGTGAGAAGTAGGTAAGGTTAGCTTGATGAGAGAAAACATTAAAAAAAATCTTTGTATTAAAGCACCATCTGTAAATTACTACGGCGGAAGGAGGTTCAGATAACTAAGGAAACATCAAAATAAAAAGCGTCTTCAGAGTCAAAGAGAATTATATGAAATTGCTGTGTGTTACAAGAGCCACACACTCCCTGTGAGCCTCAGACATGCCTGCTCTTGTCTCCACTTCCCAAACACATATTTTTCCAAGACCTATTCACTTCTCTGTGAAGAAACTGGTTGGATTTGGGTCACATCACAGCTTATTGCAGCTATGCCTGGAGGGCTGACAGAGGCATTATGCCAGGGAAGAAGCCTCCTGGTCTGAGTTCTCGAGAGGTTAAACATGATGGAGGTGGATGGCAACCAAAATGGAATCAGCAAGGGAAGAAGAGACTTTCCTGCTTTATGCTTCTTAGCACGACCTTTCCACATTTTCCTATTTCAGCTGCTTCTCAAGCCTATAATCAATGAATTTGTAGTAAACTGAAAGCCTTTTATTTTGAGATGCGCTTCCCTTTTTTGCACTATGTTGTCTAGGCTTTTGGCTAAGGTACAATTTAGGTAAAACATATAAAATATTCATCATTTAGAGCTGCATTTCTTCCCCTTTTGACCTTTCTCTTTCCCTAGAGCTGTGTCTGCCATGTAAATGCACACATCTCTGTCCTAGTGATCTAGGACCTCACTTCTGATATCTGAACAGAACATTCCTAGCTGTAATTGATTTTACTCAATATTTTGCAGCAACATACATGATGTTTCAGTGTTTCACCAGAATATACCCAACAGAGATGAGCCTTACTTGAGACTGTGTAAATCACCACAGATCCAAGTCCACCTTTTTTTAAAGAGCCAAAGAAAGTTCTGCTGCAGCATCAGGGAAGCAAACACTCCTGTATCTGCCAAAGCCATGAGAGAGCCCTTCTTCCTTGCTAAGAAAAAGCAGAGATTTTTCTCTGAGTGGCCCAGTCACTGATGGAAGGTCAAAGCCCTGCCATGATGGGAGGAACAGGACTTCTAGTGGAAGCTCTGGCAGACATACCTTAATGCTGAGAATGATAACCTTCACATCACCTGAAGAGTCACTCTCTAGAATGTGATTTATAACTTATCTGTATGCCCAGAGAGGAAGCACAGTACAACAAACTATGAGATAAGCTTCTCCAGCCCATCCACTGCTCTGCTTCAATCATTGCCTGGATTTACCATCTTGAGTTCAAGACGGATAACTTGGTGACCTTTTCAATCTTGTCTCCTTAGCTAAGGTTGCCAATCACAGCTTCTACACTAACCAGAGCTCTAAGATATACAAATCCAAAAAATCAATTTCTAATTGTAAATCTGAAATTCAGCTGTGCCTCAGTTCCAACCAAGAGGGGCACAGAAATGCTCTTCTGAAAATATGACTCGAGGAATACAGCTTCCCTAGGAAGTCCCACTCCATGCAACAAAGTGCTCATCATATCTCACAGGCCACTAAAAGACCTTTTAATTTCACAGTACCTGTCCAGTAAATGGATCCTTAATGTCCAGCAAAAAGACATGCTGACAGCATTTCATGAGAACTTCCCCATGAAATTAACATTCCTATTCATCTAGCCTCCCTTTTATCTTCAGAGCCTTAAAAGTGACTTTGTAACAACGTTTATTGTAACACTAGAATGCTTATAACTTGGAAAATGTGAGGACAATTTCTCAAACCTGCTGAGATAAATTGCATGACAAATAACTCTAAGAAAGAGAGATTTCCTTCAAGTTTTAAAACTCGACTCAGTACTTAATCTAAATCTATGATATACCGCATATACTACTTCATTAAAACCAAAGAAGAAAGAAAACAAAACCAAATCAATCAACCAAACAACATCCCCCAAAAGCAAACAAACAAACCAGCAGAGCAACAAACCCAAAACATGGGAGTCAGCTGTTTTTGCTTCATTTGACTTGTGAGACAACAGAGTCATATACAAGAAAGAGGAGATTTTGCTATGGCCTTATTGTAAATGTATTAATTTATTATTTGACTCCACAATTTTCTCTTCAAATTACCAAGAGCATCCCATCCTCAAAATATTTGTGCAGAGTGTAACATTTACCATTACATTTACTACAGACGTTGACATCAAATGGAAGTTGAATATGGGAAAGTTGATGTGTCATTTTGCTATTGATTATTATGATGTTGCCTAGAAATCCATGTACTTTAACATTCAAGATATCAAAGAAAATAAAGAGGGCAATAAACTCTTTGAGGCTTATGTGGAAAAAAATAAATAACTCAGTAAATCGACAGAAAATCACATTTGAGTGAGATGTAGGCCTGTGGTTTATCTTGAGTCAATACATCTTAAATCAGCACTGCAGCTTCTGGGAGCCACAAACAGGAGTGGTGTTTGTCTGAAACACACTGACTCATTGAAAAGGAGAATTGTTATAGATTATCCCATGTTTCTAAAGCTACTTGCTAAGTTTTACTACCTCTACTGTTCATCCATTTTATGATCTGGCAAGTTACTGGTCATGAAAGCAGTCTAGCTCTAGTTGGAAAATCAGAACAGCACCACTAAAAAAAACATCCCTGGGCTACAAACACCAGCCCTCTTGTTAAATAAATCCCATTATCTAGAAAAATTATCTGTTGGCTGGCCTTGCCAAGGCTGTGACTTCTTCAGGAGCTCTGTGGGATCACACCAGGGAGGAGCTGTGAGCTCGGAAGGGACGGGCGGTGCCGATACATCGACCGTGAGTGGGACCTGTCCGGTCGCATCACACCGAGCGCCGATAGAGCGGCGAGGAAAAAGCTGTAATGGGGGAAGCTGTCAGCCCGGATTACTGCCAGGGCCTTCAGCCTGACGTGATCCCATCTGACATTGCCACGGGCAAGCTGCCTCCATTTATAGCCAGCTGCGCCATTAAATTGCTGCTGATAATTTCAGAGTAAAAAGTTTAAATGATTGAGCATTCCACTTGGAAAGAGAAGGCTTTTTGGTACATCTTTAATAATGCAACGCTTTAGACACTTTATTGTCTTAAGAGATCTGCTTGTTTGAGGAGCATGGGGAGGGAGCTTTTCCATGCATCCCTTTCAAACTGACATATCTGTCTTAGAAAGATGGAGACCCAGAGTTCTTCTCAAAATGAGGGATAACTATGATTCCTCAAAGAAGAACAAAAAGATAGATGGGATGTTAAGAGGTTCACTTTGCAAACTGCTGTGCTTTACTAACTGCAGAGTGCTGTGAAACTACCCCTTAAAACATTAGGCGGTGTTTTCAGTGAACTAATTCAAATTACCTAAAGAATATCAAGTTTAAACATGCAAAATGACTATTTAAATTGTTGGCAAAAAACACCCTTGAACTTGCCTAAGATGAAGAAGAAAAAAAAAAATTAAAAAGTTGAACTTTGGACAACTTTTGAGAAACGAAAGGCACATGCTTATTTCTGGAATATTAGGGATATGAGTTAATTTTTCATAAGTTACTCAAAGGTAGTTTCCTGACTGCCACTCTTGCAGTGCAGCAAAATACGTTTGATTACAAATCCAACTGCATCTGCTTCAATGCAGTTCATAAAAAAAATTAGAGAGATAATCAATTATTTTTCCTGTACTGTAGTCATGGATGATATACCTAGAGGAAAATACAGTTATTTATTATGACAAAACATAAAGCATGGCATATATAATTGTGATGAATGCAAATAGACAGGAAAATTATTTTATCTGACAATTACTGCATTTAGCTCAAGTAGAAAATGTGCAGCTCAGTATGAAACCTCATTAATAATCTTCTATATTTCTGATGGTCACACTTTGAAAATAACTTTTCCAGAATTTCAACCATTTCTTCTACATCCCCTTTTTAATAGCTTGCAGCAATCACTCACCAGGTTTTTGATTTTCCACAGAATATGATAACAATTAAAGTAGAAAAGGGTAATTTGGAGAATTATGCTACGTATATTGCTTTAAAGTTTCCCTTTGCTTCTCTTTTTTTAGGGAAAAAATATTTAAAGGTAAAAAAAGAATTTATTAGGAAGAGGGAGAAGTCCAAAACCCAAGAACCTGAACAACAGCCTTGCTGTAACAATAATTTAGGAGTAGCTGCACACAACCACCACAGCAAATGTACATTCCAACTATTAAAACAATAATGAGCAGGTTCTAAAAAGCTGATTTTATGTCTATTCAAGCTAATTATACGCTTCTCTCCTATCCACATCATATTCAGTAAACCACCTAATTTCTTCCTATTTTTCACCTCAGGCCATTAAAACTTTCGAAGACAGTCCAAATTAACAAACCTTAGAGCAAATATTCACTGATCAGTTGATTTTGAAGGATCGGGTTTCTTTTTCTCTCCTGCCAGCTCAGGTGCTAACACCGAGGAATGCTGTGAGCTCAAGATATGATATGTATTCTCCAAGTGTGGAGCCCATATAGATGATGTAAAGAAATGCAGAGTGTTTATTCTCACTCAAAACTGTTAAATTTCAGAGGTAAACATGTAGCATATTTCCATTGTAGTCATACACCCTGGAAGCTTAGTTAAGATGAAAACCCCATCATACACTGAATCATGAGAAAGATCTCATACGTCTGCATGTAAATAGTTGGCGAGAGGAAGGAAAGATGGGAAATGAGAGACTGGTGTCAGCCAGGGGAGGAGCTGAGTGGGAGAAAAAGGAGCACACCATAGTCCAATGTCTGGGAAAACACTGCAGTTCAGACTTTGTTGCCTACAGCTCTGTCCTTCATGCCTGCATTGCATGGAATCTGGAAAAAGATGAGTTACAATAGTGTGGAGCTTGTAATTGCTTTCATTAGCTCTATTAGTTTACTTCCAGCACCAGGCACGCAATTTTAAAGCGCAGATTGTTCCAAGACAAGCACGTTCATTCACCAGTAGTTAACAAAAAAGCTTTGTTTTCCACCTCACAGAAAGCTGCCACAGGCTTACTGCAAATGTAAATATCTATTTTTGTTATCTCTGCTGGCATATGACTTGACATATGCATTGGGTAAAATTTCGTATTCTTTCCATGCTTCTGAAAGCCGTGTCCATCCCATCTGCTTCATTCCCAAGTACTTAAATTTGCTTTGTCTTCAACATAACAACCCCAAATAAATAACACATATCCTTTGTCTGCTGATATGGCTGTCAGCCATTTACTACTTCTTACTCCATCTGTCTCCTCCCAGCTGTTTAATTCCAGCACTTCTTTCCAACCTTGGCATTTATCAATAGGACATTAACACGGAGCCCTATCCTATGATGTACTAAGTCTGAAGCAAAGAGGTACTGCCCATGCCTGGCAGGGATCAAGTCAGGGTTTTACAGGACGTGGATGCGTCCATGGGATTAGACAGGCTACATCCAAGACTGGTGATGTGTATGAGTCATGGCAGATGACCATCATATTTGAAAAGCCATGGCAGACCATCTCCAGTAAAAGGTGGAGGGCACTACAGGCAGGGCAGTCTGACTTCACTTCCTTGACAAAATTGTGGAGCATGTTCTCACAGTCCACACTGCCAAACATCTGAAGGACTAGACAATGAGGAGCAGTACAGATTTATCAAGAGGAGGCTGTTCTGGAGCAGCTCAGCTAATTGCTGTGAAACGACCCACTCTGGAGAGGAGAGCAGTGTATGTAATTTCCTTTCCCATTGGCAAGGCTATGGACAAGATCTCCCAGCAACCGTCTGGGCAGGAGCCAGAGGAGCCATCTCTTCCAGTTTTCTGAATTTTTTACAACCATCAACCTTTTCATATCACAATAAAAGGTTCATCCTGAAGTTTTAAGACTTTTCAAGGAAAAAAAAGTACATTAAAAGGAGCAGACGGTTTAAGTGGGGTTGTAAATAAGTGTATTATCTAAATGCAAGGAGTTCATTTGGGATATTGAAAGGAGCTCAGAACAGTCACATAAAAAGCATGTTTATTGTCCTAATAACGGGCCACCTACAGCAAAAAAAAAAAAAGAAAAAAAATCAAAACATCTGCTTGAAGAATAACATAAGTCTTTTGGGAATAACACAATGAAATGCCACTAAAAATTATATGCATATTCAACTTTCAATGTGAAAATAGAATTCCAAGAACACATTAAAAAGTGAAACAATTTCAAGATTTTACAGATGCTTGCATGTACGTGAAGGGTAGTGGGATAGATACACAATTTCTAGTCCAATGTCTCTCCATCTGTGATCCACAAAACCTCAGAAAAGGCAATAAAACACAGTTATAAAAACAAATAAAATCAGGCATATTCCTTTCTACATAAAAAATGTTATGGAATTAAATGTGTGAAAAGAAATACATAATGTTTAGGTATATAAAGTTATGTTTCATCTGGTTGTAAATGAAAAATATTATAGCAATGTTGCTTGAGTTACTGAATTCCTTTTTTTTTAACCAGATGCTGTTATGTGCTTGGTAAGACAAATGTAAACCCACAAAAGGGAGTAGGGTCAATTAACATGTTGCTTAAAAAGCAGTTCCAATGTTTTTATTGCTCTGTCCTATACTCAGAAATATAAGAAATAAATATGTACCATAAAGATCTTCCTGAAGGGGAATGGAAATGCAGGCACAATAGAATTCTGAGTCTCTAGGGAAGAGAAATTTCAGCTTGAAGAACTGAAATCTGACCATTATTGCAGTTAGTGAAGGCTCAATTGGTGCTTGAAAAGGCAGGAGAAATTATGTGATATTACCGAGAGCACCTGTGAAACAGCTTCAGATGAAGGCTCTGGATACAAACAACAGACAGGGAACAGAGAGCACTAATTTTAAAAGGAATTGCACATCCAGAATTCTTATCAATTCAAAATTCTTGGAAATTTGTTATCTAGTCTTTCTAGACCAATATGAAAGCCTTCCTTTGGTACTTCTATACAACTGGAACCAAGAAAGTGTGCCCAGGAGACTCTGGCCAGTGAGAAGTAAAGCAAACTGACGTGGAGGATTGAGGAAGAACAGTGCTCTGGAAGCAGACTGGAAGGATCAAGATATCATCAGTCTGGCAATGGAAAACTCTTATTTTCTTGACTTGTTACTAAGTTCTGAAATGTTGATAAAAACACTTGAAAGGAACTAAAAAAAAAATCCAAGTCAGTGATTAAAGTGACCTACTTGATATCGTTTACTCAAGGCCAAATTTTGCATGCAGCATGCTTCTTAGTTAAATGATGCATTTGCATGGATCTATTTTTGAGAGTTCTCCTTCCAAAAGAGTTGAAGAAAATTAATAACTCCAGACAAACTCACTTCAAGCATTACAAGCTCCAGGGTTAGAAAATGATGGAGAGAAGGAACCACAGAATCACAGAATCACAGAATCAGTAAGGTTGGAAAAGACCATAGAGATCATCAAGTCCAACCTATCACCCGTTACCTAATCTAATCTAGTCAAACCACTTCTGGAAGGAGGCTTCTGGAAGAATACTATCATCCTTAGCTTTGAGAGTGATAATATTTCAGAGCAATTAGAGGGGAGACTGGGGGATTTTGTTTTGTTCTGTTTTGTTTGTGATAATATTAAAATAATAAAATATCAGTTTCAGTACTGTTAATTCTCAGGCTTTTTAGCATAATGGAACAATTCAAGATTGGTACATCTATGGGAAATAGCATTTTAAAACAAAATTGCTTTGCCAATTAATTGTTTCTGAAAGCTGCAGGATTGGTGCAAATTCTTGTTCTGTGGATGCTCCTAGAGAAAGTCAAACCAGATTAAACCCATTTTTATCCTGCTGCCTACAATTATTTGCTTTGTGTTAGCACTGGATGTTCAAGAGACCTACCCTGCTCTGCACACCTTCCAGCTCTCGTTCTAGACATGCATGTGTGTCCCACAGCCCTAGTGGATATTTCTAATGCCACCGCAGATGCTCTGTCAGAGCAAATAGACCCAGACCTTAATGTCTGTGGGTGGAGGAGTAATTGTTCCATTTTATAAGCCTAGGGCTATAATTATTAGTGCTTAGGCTATTCTAGACAACCAGGTGAAGTTTTATGTTAGGCTGTTATCAATAACTAATCTTCATCTTTTCAGGGAAAATCCCTAAGCTTTGGACATCACTGCTTGTATAATCTCTTTAAATATTTATTCAGAAATAGGTTTTACATATTCCTACAGTGTCAATCCAAATATAACTTCGATTGACACAGATACTTCAGCAAATTATACTGAGTTGAGCAGAAAACTACAATTACTCAGTTTTATTTGCTAATCACCACCCTATATTTATTGAAGTGGCTAGAAAGACTGTGTCACTTGATCTCTTGCCTTTATAAAAATTACTTTGAAACACTGCCTTTGACTCCTTCAGTTATTTTTATTGCACATCACCAGGCTGGCTGCTTTGTTCATGGAAGAATGACAAGTAATTATTGGTGTTTTCCTCTGAGGGCAAAACAATGACCCTGGTAGCAGTAAATGCCCTGAGCCTTCCTTCACAGGAGGCACTTTGGGGCTGTGCTTGCATTTGGCCATCCCTGGGGTCTTTGGGAAGGGCTGGAGGAAGGTTGGGGTCTCTGCCAGGCTGCCTCCTTTGCTCCAGGGCACTTTTTTTGCTGAGGCTCTTGCCCTCAGGGCCCTGCTGCAAAACCAGCTGCATGTAGCCTCGTCTGCATCAGTAAAGTTGTTTCCATGCACAAATGCCAGTCAGCATCCATAGGGAATCACCAAGCAGGGTGCAAGGTATCTTTTCAGAAACCTGTTAATTCTTCACATCTAATAAAAAGAAATATCCCCATCAGTTGCCCCTGCCTGTACATGGAGGCCATGAAAAAAGCTAGTCTGACAGTGCAGGACACGTCACATTCATTTATGATCCAGGTATGCATTAAAAAGTTTTGTTGTCTCACCATTTTGAGTTGGGGGAAAAAATACTTCAGCAGCACATCAACAGATAATGAACAAAGCTGACTTGTTTCCTCCCGAGTAAAATAACTTCTGAATCGAGGTTAGTCTACTTGGTTTATTGATGTTAAGGCACTTTGAGCACCTGGACTTCATCATGGTGTATATTAATAGTAAAGGCAAGAGTCCATTGTTCTGTCATGTAAAGAATCTAATGGAAAAACATGTCTGCAGGAAGAGCGCAGTAGAGATATGTGTGATTAAGAGTTTTGATACTTATATCTCCTTGCTCTAGATACTTCCACAAACTTTGTGGCATATTTCACTTTACAAAGCTGCAAAAGATTAAGAACAGAAATGAGAGATTGTGTTCTAGGCATAGAGTGACCTTTTCAAAAGGGGAAGCATATGTCCTCAAATCCAAGTTGTCTAGTCTTGCTGAAATTCTACTTTTAAGTCAGCTCACAGGATGAGTTATGTCTTCTGGTAAAATAGGAAACAGAAGTCTGACAGCTGACTGCAATCTTAAATTTCATGGAAAATAGCAGAGCACACTCATGGCCTAGGGTATCTTCAGCTTAGAGCAAAACTCTTTTGTTGCAGAGCTAAGATTTGCCCAGAAGGAAAAGTATCACAGGTTCATTTTCATACAAAATAAATTGAGTGGTTTGGAAACATATGAAAAGTCCTAATGATACATTCAGAACACTTTTGGCCAGAAATATTACTGAAATACGAAGCCTACTTGATACCCTTCTCTTGGAGAAAAGCTCTTTCTTTTCATCTTTCAATCCATCCATCAGCCAATTTGCATTCCTAAAATATCATCGTAATACCAATGTGCTGTAGATTCATTAAACAACCAATCTCCTCCCATTCAGCCTCACCATTGAAGAAAAAGCCTCAGGAGTGGGGAAAAGAAAAGAACCTCATTAAGTTATCTAGAATTCCAAATGTGATCTTTAAGAAGACACTTCCCTTATTTGGTCCAACATGGTGTTTCTAAATCACAAATTGGAAGCTTCATCCAAGTGACCTGTCCATTGGAAACTGTGAATCAGGGTACTGAACCGTTCCAGCTCTTAGAGAGACACATTCCTGTAGGGCATCAGTCCTATTCCAGGTTTGTGAGCCCTTCTTCCAGCTGCCAAGGATATAGTTTTCTACTTGGCTTTATTACTTTTCCACTATGTAAACTTTGCAGTCAAAGAAACAAATAAAATGCTGAAGGGCACTTCCATTCAGGAAAGACAGAGGAAAAGATCTGCTTTCATGGTATATAAACCCTATCACCATTCATTCCTACTGGCACACGTAAAATTGAGAGAAAATACCTGTTCTTACATCCTTGCTGAAACATCTGATATACTCTTATATATATATATACACATCTGATATATTCTTATAACCTTGTTAAAGAGTTACAAACAACAACAGACAATTAACAAAAGTGGGTTACTTATCTTGTGGCTTATCAGCATATGAAAGTTATTGCCCACTTATTTTTGTGTCCTAGAATGACATACATGTGGGTCTTTAAGAACTCACAAGTCATCAAGCATAAGCAAAACGTCAAACCTGCATGGGACAATTTAATTTCAGGTAGCTTGCTCTGATAATTTTTCTTCAACACAAAATTATGGTCCCAAAAGTGACCATAACTGGGCTGATATTAATCCCTTTGTGCAGAAGAACCTATGCATAAGGGAAACANACTCAGTAGGAGGTACAGCTCTATATTAACTTTCACTCAGGAATGCTTCATTATCCAAGATTATAAATTCATTTGACATAATGGAAGGACAGGATAAATTATTCAAAAAAGATGTAAATAGTTTATATGCCATTAGTAAATTCTCAAGGACAGGGAGATTTGAAATATTTTGTGGCATAAGGTTAATTACCCATCTGATGTGAATTCATACATATATACTCTCATTTGAAGTACAATTATGCTTTTAAAATACACAGAGAACGTTATGGTCTACTTATTTTGTTGTCTTAATCAAAAGTTTTAATGTAGATAAGAGAATATGCCTTTCTTTGGTTATTTTTCCTGCTGATAATTTGCAGGGCAAGCTGTGATTTCATTTGTTTCAGCCATGCTGGAACAATTTAACATTTACATTAGATTTCCTCCTTTTAAATTGGTGGGTTTGTTGCAAATGAGGGAAGATACCTTCAATGCTGTATCCATCTTTAAAGGCAAAATATAAACTTAAAAAATTTCACAGGATGTTCAAGACATGTTAATGAAAAAAAAATGTTTCACATGATAACTTCTTAAAAACATTGTCACTGTAATAAGCTTAACTGGCTAATTCTCCTAATTTAGTTCTACAGCAAGGACATATGATAAAATACAAGGCCAAGAGTGGTTAAATATGAGACTTTCCTCTCTCCAGCTGAGAGATCTGACCCATTAGCTATAGTTTCCTAGTCCTCTGGAACATAAATAAAATAACTATGGGACAAAACATAAAAAGAGAAAAAAATATCTCCAGTTTTTAGAAAAGACACCAGTCATTGCCATTTTAAAAGCACTCAATTTTTTATGGACTGCATTTAAGGACTTCTTAACTGACTCATAGTCTTCTCAGCCAATGTGCATGGATGGAATAGCTCGAAGAAGAAGGGTCACAGAACTTTGAAATACACCTTAAAACACAGAATGTGTTTCTGACACTACTTTAAATCGGACATAAAACTAAATTTAGAAAAACTATTATTGCTATATTATATGATCTATACTAGTAAGGCTTGACATAAATTCTGAGCCAAAAATCACTTTACTCATTAACAACTACTTTATCTACTGTGACTAATGCTGATTATTTTCCCAATGCTTACACTTTGTTACATTTTTACAGGATTTCTGTTCAACGATATTGAAGACTGTCTCAAATTGGTTCAATACTCTTAATTAATATTTGTGTTTCCAAGACATTCCCGTGTAATTACAGGAACATTAATCTGTCAGCAGTAATTTCAGAAAGGTTCACACACTCTCTGCTCTCCGTACACTTAATAGGGCCACTCTGCCAGCAGAAGCCAGTGGGAGAGCCAGGTTGAAATTCAGACTCTTGTCTTTTCTCTGACAGAGAGTGTGTTCCTGCCAAGCCAGGGGGAACATTCTCCAGCCTTTCGGCAAAGGAGAACAAACAGCTTAGTCAATCAATTTCCATTGACAAGATGTAGGCCTAGTCTAAGTTCTCCAAAATCAATAGAAAAATCAACTTTTCCCAGGCTCAGAGCCACCAAGAGCTGCTGGGACTGTTTGCAGTGCTGAGACCAGAAGCAATCAGACCAGAAGCACAGGGGTCGGTCCCTGTGAGGAGGAAGGGGAGGCCCTGAGCTGCACTGAACTCTCAGTGCAACAGGGCTCAGGTTTTTGCTGTTTCACAGAAACCAAAGGGGAGGGACTATTCCTCCTCAAAGGTGGATTCCTTATTTGAGCACCTAATTAATATCCACTCAAACACGGCTCAAAAGCTGGGTGTTGGGAGCAAGATCTATCCTGTGGATAGTTACACTAATCTGTAGAGTCTGATCCTTGGGGCAAGTGAAACCCAACCCATAGGAGGTATCAGGGCTGATTAGATTAACTCTCATTTATTTGTTTAAACCACTGCGTGTCATTACTGTTTATAATATAGCTGTTTGTGGAACAAGCTTTCATCCCAACAGGGTAACAGTGACATGGTCTAACCCACTGAAACACCCAACATCTTTCTGCTCTGTAGATTTGAAGTAGGACAAGGACTGAAACAATCTGTTCAGACAAACACCCTGAATATTTAAAAGGGGGCAATGGCCATCTGCCAGGTTATATCAAAGCAATAGACTATTGCCAGGCTCAGGCATGTTCATGAAGTTTCGGCCTGTAGCCTTCCACCTCCCATTTTGGTATGTCTGCTTTAATTCCAGCTTGTCCCTGGCAGGACTCACTGACACCGAACCACCAATTGACCCTTGTGCCCCAGAAAAGGGGGAGTCCTTGTGCCATGGGCTTGTCTGGCACAGTCTGGTGCAGCCCTGTTGACTTCAGCTGCATTCTTACTCAAAGAACTACACTAATTTATACCAGCTGAGGCTCTGACCTTCTAATTTTGAGATCACTTTAGTTTGCATCAGTGAATAGGTTATTTCCTTAATTTAAATCATTGCTGCATATGAAATTACTCAGTGTAATTTGATGGTTGACTAAAATTAATGAAAAATTTTTCTCGCTAAGGACTTGCACAAAGTTGAACTTTCTAAAATTCATTTTAGTAAATTAAGACATGGGAAAATGTGCTTTGTTAGCAGAGGACGATTTGTGTCACAAAGCGAGTGCTGAAGGAATTAAGACTCAATGTTTAGACTGGAAGCTGGATCAATGAATTATACTCACGTTATAGACCCTCATCTCAGATACGAACATGTAAACCTGTGGGATGATTTCTCCCTGCTGCCTGGATGAGCAGATTGTAGGGACCAGCACAGGTAAAAACAGAGAGCTGCAGCCTCTGAGGGTCCTGCAGGATCCTTGACCCCAAACGTGGAGCAGAGGAGGTGCTGGTAAACCCCATGTCTGTGAGAAGGGGTGGGCAAATACCATGCAAGGGGAGCTGAAGCTGTGCAGGATTAGAGGTGGATGTTGAGGAACTCACAGTTATTTATTAAACCACAACAGCAGAAAACATTTACCTCTTGTATTACTGATACTGAATAATTTGTTCACTTATTGCCTCTTAATTATGTGACACTAATAAATCACTAAACCACTTTGATCCTAATTTGGTGTGAGCTGCATGAGCTGAACAGGTTTCCTTCATGACATGAGGTCGCAGCCAGACAAGGCATCAGGCAAAGGAGCAGAGAAGACTCTTCCCACTCATTGCTCCCTAGCGTGGTTGAACCAGACTGCAAAAACCTTGCCTATCCCCTCCCCCAGAGAGAATAATTTTGACTCACAACTGCATTATGTGGAGATATAGTTTCCCCAAGGAGGATGCCTGTTCTGCAGCCATTTTGCTTCTGAGAGTGTTTGCTATAAATTATAAAGTGAGATCTGTATGACCTCATGCATCAAAGCCAGGGCCACATTTTTTCTGCCATTGTAATTCATCAATACAGGATGCTTTCAAGGATTCATCACACATTCATTCATATTCTATTAGACAGTCTTTGCATTCACAACTGCTGCCACCATGCCTAAATGTGAAACAATTTCTAAACAAAAGAAAGGGTCCATACAACACCCTGGGAGATTTTCAACAAAGTGCCTGGCTAGAGATACATGATGATGATCTTTAAAGAGGTTCTGTATAATTTTATTGTAACTTCAAGTTTCATTCACAGACTGCACAAACAGTAGATTCTTTAGCACAATTCTGAACAAGGAATGAGAAGAAAGCCAGGGCTAAAAAGGAAAAAAACATATTCAAATTTTCACTTAGAATGCTTAGTTTCTATTAAATGGAGAAGAGGATAAGATAGCTTCTGAGTTCAGTAGTTTTGCTAACATTCAGAACATAAATTTCAGATTTATACCAACCACAATAATGAAGAAGAGATGCCTGTTGTCAGAATTCATTTTCCCTTTGAATAAACTGAGCTAGAATGCAATTTAAATGAGATGAGAAGAGCAGACCAGCACATAAGGACTATGGCCCTGTATATAAAGCAAACACATTATGAGCAATGAGAACAACATTCATTTATCAAGGCGTGTATTAGCGGGGAGAGGAGACTGAAAGCTTGCAGGATAGAAATGCATCACCAGGATGGTAAGCCTGGTCTGTTGTGGAGCACTCCTGAAAGTATTCAATCTTTTCACAGAATCACACGGATTTATTAGAACAAGAGCAAGTTCTGCCTTTCTTGTCACCTCAGCTTCCCTTGTAAATCTGCACTGAAGAGAAGGGCTCAAACCAAAGACTGTTGCATCTAGTTTGAGACTGCTGTACATGAAACTCTTATGGACAGCCTACATCCTCCACATAGCTTTGAACTACCACCTGAACAAAGTGAAACTAAACATGCACCCTTCCTAAGAGTTTGTGAGATTTAAAAAAAATGGAATCACCTTGGCCATTAACTACTGCTCAAGATTATTTCATTTCCATGGGAAACACTGTGGCTCAGAACTGATTCATCTGATTGGATTTTTGTTTTTTAAATATGCTTACTAATATATCCCCAGTTTGACTTCCAGAGTTTCCTGAAGCTGAAATATTTATGAGCTGACTCAGGTGACATTGGTTTACTGTTGAGTGTGAACACAAGTATCAGCAGTTTTGTTGCACAGTGGTTAGTTTCGCTTAATCTTCATCAGTCCTTAGCAAGTTTTAGCTGTTTCTGCTTATATGTTACCTTTTTCTACAGAGGACCCTTGTCTGGGCACTGGCAAGTGAGCTGATGTTTTCTCTAGAATTCCTGGGCAATACTCCCCTTTCAAAATCACTGTCCAGTACATCTCACAAAAAAATTCAGCACTCAGCTACACAGCTGTATTTGAAAGGTAGCCTACAGAACAAGACATTTAGATAATTTGAAGTTCATACCTTGCAACTTAAGGGGTTTTTGTTCTTGGGGGGTTTTTTTAGGGTCAGCAATGACAGTGAAAAGGATTAGTTAAAGCAGTTAGTGCAGCTGATAGAGTTTGGCTACATATGAAGGGCTGTGGCACATGGCCATTGCTTTTGGCAACATATGGATTAAAGAATTGTGCATTCAACTCTTTCCTGCTTATGTTAGTATTCTGCCAAGGCTCTCAGGGCCTATTCATGCTTTTCAACAGCATCTGTACCTCCTACTTCCCATTAAAATATACTAAATCAAAATGCAATGAGATGTTCTCAATGTTTCCTAGTTTAGTCAAGAGCTTGGTTGAGTTTGATTAAAGTTCTTAAGCAATTTTAATTTGAGGGGGGAAAAAACGAGGGAATGCAGGAACAGTCATAATAGAATTACATATACCTCAATTAACACTTAAATATGGGGCACCAACAAGACATGATAGCTTTCAGCCACTGTGAACACAGTAAACAGATCAAATATAGGCAGAGTCAAGTGGGAACTGGCACCTGCAGAGAAGAGTGCAATGGAGTAACGTGACTGTGGAAGCAGTGGGAGAGAACAAGAGACACTTAACGAGGCAAGGAGCTGGCTCCTCTCCTTTTCTGCAAGTGCCCTATCCCATCCTCCTTCTGTGAGCCTCTCTTCTTAAGGGAGAGAGACATAAAAACTGAAGGGAACTAAGACAGATGAAAGGGCACAGGGACAGGATCTGACTGCATGTCTGGAAAAAGAATGGAAAGGGAACCATGGGATGAACCACAAGTAGGCTGACTTGGCTAATGGGGTAGAAGTCACTGGAGGTTTTCCCAAGCCAAGGAACATTTCAGACAGTAGGATAAGAAAGTTGAGACATTCACTAAAATAGCCAAAGTTGTGACTGGAGTGGACAATTAGCTCTCCACAGGTTTACGGATAAATTCTCTGCAGGGTGTAAGTAAACAGGTAGGGGTGTGGGTGTAACTCGTTAAAGCTTCCTATTCTTTTTATTGCTAGTTTTGTAACCAGAACCCTTGACACACCTTCCATCCCATTTTATGTTATAGTTCAAACACATTTTAGTACCACCTGAATGCATGGCTGTTTCCTTTGCTTCATAAAACAGGCTATCAAATGGTAATTTACAACTTTCTTCCTCTTTGGAAGCACTAATATATATTTTTTCCCCTTCCTTCATCTTTTCCTCTCATTTGAGAGGGATAATTAATCAAAAAGGAATTATTTTTTTCTGTAAGTGCTGCCCAAATAATAACTGGGCAGTTCTTGGCAACTCAGAGCACCTTTTCCAGTTATTTTCCATATGAGCGAACTTGCTGTCATTTAATCCTTGAATAAGGAACTGTATTCAGTTCCCTAATAGTCCTTCAGACTGAAGGATGTTAGCTATTAGTTACATCTCAGCCAGGTATTTTTGACTCCTTCCCCTTCCCCACCCAAAAAAAAGAGCCCAACCAGACAAAAACAACACAAAAACCCCCTAATAAAACAAAACCAAAACCAACAAAAAGCCACCCCATCTCCACTCTACTCCAAAAAAGCCATCGAAAAGATTTAAAACTCTTTTGTTGCAGTATAGTCAAACCCTTCATTTTTCCTGTTCTACTCTTTTCCACTGAAAGCTGAGTAGGTGACAGCCCTCAGAAGGAACTGTTCCCGACACAGGTCTTTCCTTCTCCCTGAAAGTTCTCAGTGATTTTTCTTCATGCAAAAGACTAAAAGCCAACTAAGAAGTATTGCCATTCCCCTCTCTCCCCACCACCTTTCCCAAGAGTAATTTTAGTGGAGCTTTGATTGATGTCAGATGAAATTAACTGGAAACATTTAATGTGTTTAACATGTAAAGGCTTAGGGCTCTATTCACTGGGAGTTAGGGACTTTCTGTGCTTCATAAACTCAGAGGACAGTGAAGCCTGACTTTCAGCTCTGCAGCTAGATGACTTATTAAACAGCACCTTGACTCCTGCCATTGCTGCTGCTTTTCACTTCATTATTAATAGAAAGAAGACTTAAACTGATGGAGGCAAGAATGGAATCCAAAGTCCTGTGGCAGAGATGCTGTTAATTTTAGTATTGTGTCCATCATTAAGCATTAGATTAAATCAAGCTGTATTTCCCTCAGCAGCTGTTGAAAATCCTCATTTAACCAAGTGAAAAGGGATATTGTGCTTCAAAAGAATGTATGATGTATGAGGTTCCTGATAACAAATAGCTTAGAGAGAAGGGCTCTGAATAGACAGGGGGGTTTCATGAATCATCTGCTCAGGAGTAATTTCAGGTTTCCTAAAACTAGTAAAGTCTTCAGTCTTTTAAAGTACTGGAAGTTAAATAACTTAACTTTCTTCTGCCTTCTCACACTTGTAGGATTATCCTGGAGAAGAGAGGTTTATTTCAAAGTCAACAGGTGGTTACATGAAATTAGAAAGAAAATGTGTTCTTAACGCATCAGCAATCATTTTCTAAAGCTGTGTGTGAATCCAGGAAAAAATGGAACCAGTTGTGCTGTCTTTGAGATACTGTTTTACAGTGAAAATACGGAAAGATAAGTTCAGTTGGAAAATGTCAAGAAGGACCTACCTCATGCAAAGACAAGGTCATATTCAATGAGTAAGATGCTGGCAATTCCAGTGTGTCACATGGTCACGTTGCTGCTATTTATTTCATAACAGTACAAAGAGGAGAAGTTCCTTTGCCATGTCTGTCATGTCTACAAGATCAGCCACAGATGCTACCACTGTGTAGTAAGAGGAGATCAAAGAGCCTGCATGGCTCATCATCGAGTTGTTTGAAGAGACTTCCAGAAAAAGCATCAGAACTATCACATCTCTCAAGTTCTGTTGTTGAAACTGAACTGCCAGGTTATTTACAATTATTGCTGGATCTGTCTGCAGTGATAGGCCACAAATTCTGTCCACCAGTTAATTCTCAGGGGAAAATTTTTCTGTCACAGAGAGACTTTCAAAACATCTCTAAATGTCTCCATGTACTAAATGCTCAGCTACACAGTGTGATCCCCAGGTAATATTTTAAAAAACACTTTTCAACACCTTGTGCTAAGTTAATTACAGTATTTCTTAGATGCTGAACAAAACCAACAAGTGTTCGGACTCAGGTTAGAAGACAATAAAGCAACTATGTGACGTATGGTATCAGTTTGATTCAAAAAACATGCATTACTAAAAAACAAAAAAGGTCTTTCCCTGAAGTAGCTGAAGAGAGAAAAAGGAAATTATTAAAAGCACAAATCAATCTCAGAGGAAATCTGCCGAAGGAAAGAATACCCCCTTTCCTTCAACATACAGTGTTATGAGGAAGACATGAAACAGAAGTGATAGTAAGATGGAGATGTAACATTAGCTAGAGAATTACATTTCACCAAATTATGTCCAGGAGTGTGCATACATGGAAATTCCGAAGCATCATTGGTTTTGCATTCTACATTTACCTTAGCCTCCTCTTCCCAAAAGAGCACCAGAAATTTTTTATCCATGCAGAAATATTATCATTAAGGGGTTGAACTCCTAACTCCACAGAAGTTGCTGTCAACAATATTCCCACTCCCTTGACCCCAGTTAGGCTTATTTTCTTCTTTTTTTAGGTTGGCTAGAAATAAGCAGGAGTTCAACCTGAAAGACAGATAGCAAGCACAATCTAGGCTGCCTCAGAAAGTCAAACTGTCTAAACTATGGAGTGAAAATGGTAAATCGCTCTCCTTATAGACTTCAAACCTGAACTTAACAGCCCATTAAAAACAGATGAGACAGGAGAGATGGCTGAGGTCAACAACCTAACGGTTTGCTGAAGGAGGAAAGGTGAATGTCAGAAGCAGGACAAAAGCCCATCTCAAAAAGCTTTTGATCAGTATGCATAGGGAGCTGCTGACTCCGTCAGGTCATGGGGCCGGGAAAGTGAAGCCGTCTTCATTTATCAGACTCTATTAGAGAGATGCACCATTCGAAATTCAGAGTGCCTCTCCTTCCACACACGGCAATTAGTTTGACAAGGCAGCGTTCGGAGTCTCTGTGGAGCTGCATCACACAAACCAAAGCAGGGTTTGGAGCATTATGAGTTGTGATATATCAGAGGTGAAAACACTCCCTGAACAAGGGGCTGCTGAATTTTAAGTGTGATTGAGATTGATTTCAGGTAGCCAAGCCAGTGCTGGAGCAGGTCTGGCCAGCACTGCTTCCCCCAAGGTGCCCATGTTGAGCCCTGTGCCACAAAGAGAGCAGAGCTGCTGACTGAGCCTGAGTACAGCTGCTCTCAGCAGGGCTGGAAACCACAGCACTCTCACCCCAGCACGAAATCAGGGCATTTCCACTGCCATTTCCATCCCAGTAAACCAACATTCTATCACGGGACTGGCTGGGGGGAAAGCCAATGCCCTGACAACAGCTACTGCCTCATCCTATTGCTTTGGGGCTAGCAAAGACTTCCAGCACAAAGGGAAGCAGAGTTCTCCAAAGTGTCCTAGGAAAGCCTGAGGAGGGAAGTTGGAAATTCACAGCACTTCCCCGGGCAGAAGGAGGCTCCAGGACACAGGCATCAGATGAGATGGCACTGCTGGAGGAGAGGTTCAAAGTAGCTTGTGTTCAGAAAAATAAATCTGTATTTGCTGTCTCCAGCTGCAGGAAGTGGGAAAATATCTATAGTCCTGTCTTTCACCCCAGTAACTCGCTTTTTTATCACAAGTCCCTGCTTTTAAAATGTAACAGAGACTACAAAACGTGGAGTTAAATACTTTGGGATTAGAGATGCAATCTGAGAAGCAACAGTAAAATAGTTCACCCCACCAGAGATTTCACTCATCTCTTTTCACAGATAAGTACACAGGGAAGCTGACAAAATAAATTTGCCCCTGATATCTTCCTGGGTAACCTAAGAAGAAAATTAAATCCCAGTTCTGTCCTGAGCATGATATTTATTTTGCTTAAGGAAAATCATGTTTGTCAATTACACACAGCACTTCTGATTAACCATTAGGAATGAGGGGGAAAATGGCCAAACAGGTTTTGATGGCTTAAAGTGACTATGTATATAGAACTTATCCTGGTTTGGGCTGGGATAGAGTTAGCTTTTCTTCCTAGTAGCCAGAACAGCGGAGTGTGACGCCAAGACTTGCAGAAACTCCTACAGGATCAGGGCTTGACCTGTCAAAGGATGTGATCCTGCTAAAATAATGAATTGAGTAGAAGCTTTATCTTATCTTTTTTTTAAAATTATCACTAGATGTCACTTCACATATCTACAGTCTCCTATTGTTGTCTCGACTTCTTTCCAAAATAATTTTTCAGATTCTTTTCCTTCACTTAAACTAATCTGCCTCAACATATTATTCAGGATTATCTCCCAAAGCCTTGTCAATAAGGATCAACACCTGTTTAGAGAATTTGACCAGTTACCAAGTAAGGACACAACCCTGGTGACAATTCTGGGGTCAGATGAGGAATAGCAATCCCCACGTGCTTCTTTGCACAACAATCTTCCTCAAAGAGCTGCTGCTGCTTCTAATTTTTCAGGCACACAAGTCTGAAGCATGTGACACAACATGTAATTTGGTTTCTTTGAAATAAATATTTCGTAACCTACATGGTCATTTTGTTGCAAAAAACCCTCCCACAACTAAAGTAAATTTGCTGACTTTATGGTAAACTCTTTTTCCCTCCCAGTTTAAAGTGACCTTTGATGGAAACTAAATTGTGCAGGTGTCAAAGTGTATCAGTATCGTATACCAGAGATGGGCACAGCTGAGGTTTTTTTGGCACTTTCTCCTTCCAATTTATTAAAGGTTGTGTCAAAATAAATTTATGTAAGCAACAATCAGATTTTATTAGTGGAACATCATTGGCTTTTAATGAATAAGAGTAGTTTATGAAAAGGGATGATAACTAAGCTAACATTTGAGAGCTGAGCTGTTTCTCCTTGCTCCTACCACCACCTGTTTTAACCCTGCAAGTCTTGTGAACACTACCAGAGAGCAGAGCTAGCTGTGTAAAGGGTGCAGCCTCAGCTCAGCAAAGCAGGTGACGATGTTCTAGTGTCTATCACTTTTCAGCACAGCAATATGTGCTAAGGCTCTGCTGCTTTAATGGAACTTCATGGAGTGCTTAGAGTTATGCAACATTTTTCTAGGTAAAAGCTAATTAAGCAGGCTCCAAGACTGCAACCACTTACAAGTTTTTAAGAACAGCTAGCTAACTAGATGTCTGCAGGGTAGATGAGGACAGACAGAACAAAGATGGCCCCCGGTTCCAAAGACTAAATTACAAACTCTTGGAATAACCCGGGGATCCTCTATCAGGAATGTAGCAGATCCTGGGCAGCAGAGAGAGATTTAAACTGACAAGGGAGCTCTCCAAGCTATCACAAAGGACACAGATGTTGTTGAGCTCTTCTCCCACAAAATAACTCTTCCCCTCTTCAGCAGTCTTGTGGGGACTGCTTTCTCCACCACAGTAGGTAATTTTGGTTCCTGGTTTTTAAAAATTTTTTTTATTATCAGTCAGATTGGAATAAGAGAAAGTCTGCCATGGTTACATAACCCTACTTCAAAAACCAGAGCCTGATGATAAGAGTGTGTAGGTTTTGCCAGCTGTACTAGGATGCAATAGAAATGAATTGCGAGACATCTATGTTCATTGCCATTAACACTGACATTTTTAAATCCCACCAGAGGTACAATATTTAAAGCTCACACCATTCTTAAAGAAAATCTCCCTGCTCTCCTATTGACTGTGAAACAGCTTATGTGTTTTTTTAGATACCCTCCATTCAACAAGGAGTCAAACATACTTCTCAGCACTTCCCATTTAGTCTTGTGCACGAGACTTCGAGGGCAGCAGAGACACTGACAATGCCCTGTCTCTCCCATCTACTTTTCTGGGCACATCTGGAAGCCACAGATGGTTTTTTGTGCCCTGGAAAGTGTAAGGACACAGACCTGCTGAAGGCAGATCCATGGAGGTATCACCCATCACTTCAAAACCAGGAAGAGCAGCCCCCCACTCCCACCAAAGGCACGAAGCTGTTGCCTGACAGGTTTGCTTGATTTCTGGACACAGCACAGCAGAAGGACATTACAATTTGAAAAGAGTACATCCACATTTTGGGTCTTCCTATTGGATTAGCAAAATCGGGGCAGTCCATGCAGAGTGCCAAAACCACGTTACCTTTTTCCACTTCAGAATATCTCTGTGGCTTTACACTGGTTCATATGCCCTGAGTACCTAAACAAAACTGCAATAAACTCCCTCATGGTGCCGTTTGATCATTCCTGATCCTTACCAGGATCTATTAGTACACAGATCACCCTCTTTTTACAACCACATCAAAATCTCTGTTAGAATTCAGGCACAGATCTGACAGTCAAACGGGTAAATGCTAAAGGACCATTGTGTTTCCTGTCCCTAATCATTATGGACTACGAAGATATTTGACTTCTTGCTCCCAATCTCTCTGAGGTTTTGGGGAAGCACTGCTAACAAAGTTTTTCTTACTCTTTCAATTGGAAAGCTTAAAATAAAGACTTTTAGAGATCTGAAGCACAGATATTCGCAAAATGTACCAGTAGTACACTAGAGATTTGCATGACCTGAGCCAAGAAATGTATCACATGCCCCTGAGACCAGGTACAATGATAAAGCCCATAATAGTATCTTTGCTAGGCAATCAGTTACCAGCATTCCTTACGTGTATTGAGCTCAAGCTTAAAGCCAAATCAGCAAAGTTCTTAAAAGGATGTAGTTGCTCAGCTTTCCCCAGAGCGGCCCCGCTCATATTAGAAACTAACAACAAGGATTTTAAAAAAATACATTTACATATTTTTTCCATTAAGCAAGATGCTACTCACACAAGGTTGGTATCTGCTTTTAAAGTTGAAAATCCCTTATGTGCACAAACAAATATAATTTGAGAGATTTTCAGAGTTGTATGCAGTATGTGCCTATCAATTCCTGTTAATGTGAGGAGTCTGTTGATGAAGTAAAGAGCCACTTTCCTCTCACAAATGTCTGCAAAGATATGAAAGGAACATAATCTTAACTTTTTCATGTATGCCCACAAGATAAAAGATGAAAGGCTCAGTAACTCAAATCCCTGCTTTTTGAACATGCAGAACACAAGCTAAACTGCACGTAAGCACAAACTAAAGTGCCTCTTCCCCATTTCACATTTTTACAGTTCATTGGCGTATAAAGTAGCATCCACACAGCCTGAAACAATTCTATCTCTTCTGTAATTACAGGATCTAACTAAAATTACAGGATTTCTCCTCTAAAAATGTCTTAACTTCATTCATACTTTTCTACAGTATATTGTCTATGCCACCTTCCTTCTTACCAGAAAGATATGTACCTGTACTTGTGTATCTATCTATATTTATATAATTTATATCTATGTAGATCTACATCTATATCATCTATATCTATACACATAGACAGAAATACCCATCCCAAACCAGCCATTGCTACAGCAGCTCAATACATACATACAGCAGCTCATACATAAATCAAGATTTATTTTAGTGGGCAAAAAGGATCCAATAGAGAGTTGTACCATGGGCCATGTTAAAAGGTTACCTGAAAAGTGAATTTTTAGCAGGAATTAGAAGCAAATGCTGGACAGGCACAAGTCAGTACTACCCTGAGTTCAGCTCAGTGGTATCAGTTTAAATAGCTACAGGAATTGTCCCATAAAGCAATGGCAAGTTTGCTCACTGAAGTTACCTACCTACACATGAACACTCACTCCATACTTTAAGATATTTATCTCTCAAGATTGGGTCCATTTGGAATATTAGTCACAATTTCCCGAGACATGCTTCAAGCACAGCATAATATAGCATGAATCACTACTCTGATTAATCTAGAAGTGTATTCCAAGCATAACTTTTACCATACTCTTTCTTACTGATCTTTCTTTGATGGATCATATGATAACTTTAAAAGTACTTTAAATAATGGCTCCACTTCAAAGGATTTTTTCTTTTACCTTATTTAAAACATTACAGCAATTGTCATATGTCATGATTCCACATGGTTATTTACATTCTAATGTTAAATATTGCTTCCTTATTTTCCGATATATCTATGTAGTATCTACCTGCTGTATTCACCCCTTTAACCAGAAACATTTATTTCCTACAACAGCAGGCTCTTCTACTCTAACACACTTTTTGCTTTTTAGTCTCATAGCTCTGTTCTTTATTTTTATTACTAAATCCTGTGCACACCAATGACTGCTTTATGTGGTGTTTATTTGGAAAAAACAACTGGAGGACTCAAGAGCATTGGCGGGAGCCCTGATTGCACGTCTTGTTAATCTAGATGTCATTCTGCAGCCCCTGGTTCTGATGATGCTATGTCCTTACAAGGAATTCAAAGCTGGGGTCCAGATGAAACAGGTTCCCTTTCCAGTTTTGCCTCTGAAGTACTGTTTGATTTCTGAGAAACTACATACTTGATTTTCCTCCATTAGGAAGAAGAGGTGATGATGCCAGGTCAAACTCAAAGAACACAGTTCTTCCCTTTGAATTCCTCTCCTCTCTACACAAAACCTACTACGTATTTTCACATCCTCTCATTATGTCAAGGTATGGTTTTTATCCTGCTCAATCTGAAACAAAAAAATTATGCGGTGCTGGGCACACAAGTATATTCCATGGGCAGTACTAAGAATTTAAAGTTGGCCAAAAGAAAAAAAGAAAAATCCACTTTTTATTTTCTTTAGCAAGCACAGCTCATTCTCATCCTTCTCCTGACAGTGACAAGTACTCTTTTTATGAATGATTTTGTGCTTTCTGCCAGCCTTCACTCTTGGTGGGAGGCTACTAATCTGGAGTTCAGCCAAAAAACAGAGACGATGGAAAGTAGTTTTTTCTACTTGTCTTAAGTAGTTCTACTTAGAGAGGATAACTTATTTCATAAAGAGTGAGAATTAGACATTAAGCATGGAAAATAGTCTTAAATTGAAAAATGAGTAACTAGCTTCAAATACCAAAATTCACAAGTTAAAACATTAAAGTTACTGAATGGAAGCAGTGGGTAATAGTGAGGAAGAGTTTTGCTGCCAGAAGAAAAAGGATTCATTTATTTGGTCTTCTGTTTTTTTAAGAGACTTTGTTCAGACTTGAATCTGCTGAGCCGAGTCTTCAGTAGTACGAGAGATTCCTGGATTGGCTGCCTTCTACTCTGCTTAGACACAGCTTCAATACAAAGTCTTCAAAAAAACTTCAGACATGATTTCAAACCCCACAATTTTATAAGCAAGTGTGGTCAAAGTCCTCAAGTACAAACTTCACTGACTAGCTGAATGAGATAGCCACTAGCAGGAAAAGGACTGAATATTTTAACTTTTGATGGAGCCTGCAGTTCCTGTGCAGATTTTCTTTGAGCTGAACTGACCAGATTTTTATTATTTAATCTTCATTTGCCTGGAGCACTCATTTCCCTTGCAAAGCTTCCCAAGCATTCCAGTGTGGCTCAGATCTGGAAGGCAGACCCAGCTACTTCCCAGTCAGACACTTCACAGAGGAAATCATGAAGTGCTGAGGACTAGCAAGTAGGAGTGGATGTCTAGTTCTGGGGGCAAATCATGAGAACAACTGGGTAATTCCTTAGTTGTTCTAGTGTAAAGCTGACATCTGAATTTCAGTAAAAGAGCAGAAACCTTATTATAACCATCTATAATAACATGATGGATGGTATTACTGCTGCCTGGAGACCACAGCCATTATGCCAGAGGTCCACAGGTTAAAACCTTTGTAATAAAGTATGAAACTTGCAAAGAATGACTCAAATAATGAACTGTTTTCTTGAACTTTAAATGCAAGCTATTATTTCCCACTCTTCTTTGGGTCTGATAAATTATGTATCCTTTTAGCCATTGTTGGTTTAGCAGAGGCATCAATAGCAGGTGAAAGATAGTGAGAGACAGTTGGTATTAGTTATATCAAGAAGGTCTCACCTCCACAGGGTTCCTTTTGGAAAGTTGTTCAAAAGGAGTTCTGAAAGAGGAAGCGTAACAGGAGGAAGATAAAACTTCAAATTAGCACAAATAGCTCTAAGCAGCATGGAAAAAGTAGGGCACAAGGTGCAGTGTCCAACAGAAATTCAAACCACAGAGAAATCCATGATAAATGATTCATGCACAGCAGAGGTGATAAATGACACAACAGAGCCATTTTAGTAACAGAATGGAGACACGCTCACAGCTGAAATGAATGGGCTAAGTTTGTAGCTCTTTAACAGAAAAAGATTTTATATAATCCTGTATGGTTCCTCCTCACCTGAGCTGTGTGAATACAGAGCATTTCCCTACCCCTTAGGCCTAGGTTAAACAGCATTAAATTTATTCAGGAATTCATAAAATTTCCCTGGTCTCTTCTAAATCTGCACTGGAGAAAGTAAAAGCAGCATTACAGAATGCTTTAAACCAAAACAGAATCCGGACTCAGGGTCATCTGTCTCACTTCAGCCTTCTCTAGTTGTATTTTGCCAGGTGCAGCACATTTATACTGTGACCAGAAATGTATAATTACCTCATTCAAAGACTTTAGAACTTCATCACCTTATCTTCTGACACTGTCCAACATTAGTCCTAGAGACTCAAAGATTGCACCAGGCTCATGCCACATCTCTCCCAGGGCAGTCAACCCTAGTCACCAAGTCACTGATGGTACCTATTGATGCCAGACAATTACTGGAGAAGGAATCAACCCGTTGATCCAAAGATCAATGACAAAGATGGTTCTCTGAGTTATCTGTACAGTGAGCAGGTCTTGTACAGTACGCTGCCTTGCTCTTGGGTAATGTAAGTCATCTAACTTGCTTTCAGTAAAATGGACCTTAGACTGGCTCAGGAAGAAAAAACAAACCCAAACAATTAAAGCAGCTCTTCTCAAAATCAATTAGAATCATCAGAGAGGACAGGCACTGACGTCTCTTTTAGCTTGAATAGCAGCAGTGCCCCCTCCTGCTGCCCTCTGTCCAATTTGGTGACAGATATGTGACAGGAACCTTCCTCTGTTGGGAGGCAGATACTCCCCCAGCTGCACTCAATTCCTGTTTTCTCCACCGTCAGGAGCTCTGGTATTGTGAAATCCCGAATTCACAGAAATCAAAGCCCTAAATTAAAAAAGTTCTGACCAGTACTAGATCTACTCCCCCTTAAAAAAAAAAAAAAACTCATTTATTCAAGGCACAAAGAAGCTGCTTTTAGAACCAGATTATGAAGCTTTATCCTGTGACTTGAACAAGTGGAATATAGCAGCTTTATCCTTATCTGCTATCTGAAGCTACTATTGATTTTTGTTCATCTTGGCTGTAAATTTCTCTCCCAGGCTCTATACCGTGATGGCCAGTAAGACACTTTTCACATCACTGCAGCCTGTTAAATAAACCTTCCAATAGGTAATTCAGAGAAGGACTAATCTTTGTGTGCTTATATGTGCAGGGTGCTACAGTCAAGTTTCTTAAAGGTCCTAGACCTTCCAAACTCCATTTGGCATTTCAGGGTGTTGCCACCATACATAAGATCTTTGCTTTGCAAATGGTGATTCCACAGGAAACTTCCCACTACTTAAGTTATTAGTGTTGTTTTACTCTAGAGTGAAATAAATGAGAATAAGTTATTAATCATCATGAAAGGACTAGAGGCAATTTTGGCAATAGATTAATCCTGTCACCATCTGGAATGAAATTAATCCAGAATTTACAAGGGAACTGATAGTACTCTGTACTTCATTTTGTTGATACATTATACCAATACATTGTTTGCATGAAGAGGCACCTATAACTCATGGCTCTGCATCGTCCTGTGAATGCCAAATTTTGTAGACACTACCAGTATATAGTTTATAATAAAAGAGTCCCGCATTAGCCACTGTGAAGTGAGATGTAAAATCATAAAAACCTATTTGCAATCCAGGGAAAGGAGATATATCTCACTGCCAATATCCAAAAATAGTGAGTTACTGCTGTATGGCATTTTGGCCATGGTTTTGCTGCATATGACATGCCACTGAGTTGAGTCTAGGGAAGTAAGTGACTAATGGAATTAAGAAGACTCTGCCAGGCTTTTATCATTCAGAGCAAAGTTGTTTCTAATTTTTCTGGGACTTGGAATATTCGGCATTAGTTTTAGTGCATCCTAGCATTCCTGCATACACAGCAGCATATTTAATCTTGCAGGCTCTATCCTGTGCATGAACAGCAAGAGAAGTGATTCCCAATACCAACCCAGTACTGGGAAGATAAATACTTTAAGGTGGGATTGTGCTCCAGTTCTAGAGCTCAAGCAACAGTCCCAGAGCTGAGGATGAATTGGGGCATAAAGCTACTTACGGCAGGAACCCTGGACAAAAGTCTGTTTGCAGGTCAATTCCCTTTACACCAGGTGTTCCTCCTTCCCACTGCCCTGTCCTGCCAATCTCCTCAATCATGGATATGCCAGCTGGTCTAGCACAGGGCTGGTAACAGCATGTGTTGTTTGAGAACAGCAGGTACTGCCTTGGAAACATGATAGGATTGAGCAAATCAGGAATAAAGGATACTGTGGAGAAGCAAATGTTTATTGCCCATCCGATTCACTCTAATGCAAAGTTTGTATATGTAATATAGAATGTCACTCTTAAAATCTTTTTCATTTAGTCACGAAAGACTCATCTTTAGTGGAACAAAGAAGAATAATCATTACTGGAGGGGAACTTGTGGGGGAAAGAAAAGTGCTTAAGAATTATTAGTATACTGACTTTTCATGAATTCATGCAAGGAAGGATGCACTGCCTTTAAGTCTTGCTGCATAACCTTTAGCACAAAGCCAACCTACACCTTAAACTCTAGGACTCAACCTGCAAGGATTTCCCAGTCTTCATCTCAGGCCCTGTTTTGCAGCCAGTAGCATCAGCAAAGTAAAGCAGAACAGAACTCGGCGCAAAAAGTAGAGACAGCAATGCAATCAATAAAGGTGATAAATTTGTGTACACTTATTGTAAGCAGCCATGCGTTACTACACACCACATCCAAAACAAATACTGTTTCTTGCCACTATCTAACAAACCCCAGTATGACTGTGACAGTATAAATAATTCTTTTTTATTTCACTGTGCCTGGAATGCAGAATTACAAAAACTGTTTTACTTGAGAGAGGCAATGGAAAGAATTATAAACAAAAGGAAATTAAAAGGATGTTTTACTAGATAGAACATCACAGTTTTTTACAGCTGTGACAATGAACTTAGTGCTTGTTTTACAATAAAGCTGGTGGTATATACTCATGGAATGACTGCACACATTTTCTGTTCAAAACACTGTTCTCTTCCAGGATGTGTTTCTTTTGTGGGAAGGAAAGTTTGTTCTTCCTTATTTCAAATGCTGAAGTAGAGGTTTCCTTAAATCAGTGCTCAAAGATCCTTGGCACTTCCTTCAAAGTGTTACTTCATGACAGATTGTCAAAAAGAGGTATCAATCCTCCATACATAAATGGATGGTGAAATACAAGTTCCACTAAGAAAACACCTTCAGTGCTTTATCAGTTCCTCAGCAGAGGAAGATACCTCCAAAATAGATCACTCTCCTCCTACACAGAAAGGAGTCATTCCAGTACAGCTAAAAGGTGAATTTGACCCGGTTTGCACAAGACTATGGGAGATAACTCTAAAAGTCCTTGGTTTTAATCAGTTTCTATGTATTAACGTGGTACTTCTCTGGTCTTTTTATGAACCTTCCTTTAAACATCAACCCCACTCCATCATTCCAAACCGTTATTCCTCTTTTAACCTTAAAACCCAAAAGTGGTAAGAAACTGTGCATCCTTCAAACAGAAAATGTGGTATTTTACACAGCCTCCCTCAGGTGAAAACAATGAAGCCAAGAATTCTCAGGTTCTTTCCTATAACCAGTGTGTTCTCTGAAATGATGTGTCTCTCTTGGCCTGTTTCTATCCCACAATGTTAATTCCTCAAGCAGTAATGCCTTTTCCTAAGAACCTTTTAGAGACATTATTTTTCATTCCAGTTACCAAAAAATACCTTAATACTAAACTAAAAAACTTAGGGATCTACTGAAATAGATGCATTTTACCCATGCCTGCAGATGAAAACAAAACTATTTTGGAAAATGGGAAATAAGGCACGAAGTATGCAGGTGGCTTAAGGTATTGAATAAAAATAACAGAAAACAATTGCCCACAGAGGTTCTCCTGTGGTTACAATTCACTACCAGAGGACAAAGTGATCTTTAGCAGAATGAAGGATCATGATCACAAAGCTCAAGTGACCCTCCTCACCTTAAGAATGTCAGACCACGGGGTCTGCGCTGCTGGACTGTCAAGTGTTAGAGATTTTATGGTCATTTACACAGCAATGTAAATTAATAACTGCATAAGGGATGTCACTATGTGAATGAAGACATCAAATT